>JBAMBQ010004419.1:0-53517 GCA_037044495.1 Stegana nigrithorax | reverse complement strand
GAAGGACAATTAAGTAACAACGCACTTCTAGGCAATAACAGACCAAAAGCAGAAGTAACTAGAAAGGCAGGGCAACAGTCGGGTGTAACCAATTATAGAAAACTCCGTACCCAATCCAAAAAAACATTATTTTTTTTTAGTAAAAACCATTTTTCCGCTGAACGTTCCTATGTCAGCTATATGATGATGATAATATCTTTACAAACAAAAGGGTTTTGGTTAGGAAATGTGGTTTTTCGGCTGATCGTTCCTATGGCAGCTATAACATGTCGAATATCGAAAAAAAAAAAAAACAAACTCGTTATGCCTATGAATTAGAAGAGTCTTCGTGCCAAATTTGGTGATAGTAGGTCTAACTGTTTTTGAGATCGGTGCGTTTATATACCCTTTTTTATCATTTTTTGGTACAGGGTATAAAAATCAAATTAATATCCGTAAGATACATAGAATATAGCATATCATATCAGGCTAAATAAAACAAAGCTCACGGATATGACCAGATCACAAGAGCAATATTGAAGAATCTTCCGACCAAGGCCATATCATATATTAGGAATATTTTTAACGCAATTTTAAGGACAAAACACTTTCCAGAACTGTGGATGATAGCCAAAGTAGTCGCAATAGCAAAACCAGGCAATGACAATACAAAAACACAATCATACAAACCAATTAGCCTACTGCCAGTGATGAGTAAACTATTTGAAAAATTACTTGTGGACAGAATCAAACCGTTACTAAAACAACTAAAAGCCATCCGTGAACATCAATTCGGGTTCAGACAAATATACTAAACCATTCAGAAGGTACATAGAGTCATCAATATAATTATGCCATACTTAGAGGCAAACAAATATTGTGTAGTAGTATACATTGACGTTGAAAAAGCGTTCGTCAAAGTTTGGTACAAGGAACTGATCTACAAACTAAAAGAACTGTTGCCAAACAATATAGCCGAACTACTAGAAAACTATATCACGAAACGAGATTCTACGTAAGCCTTAAAGATAGTAGCTCATTGCTGCGAGAAATAAAAGCAGGAATTCCACAGGGCAGTGTACTTGGCCCGCTGCTATACACGTTGTATACAGTAGGAATCGCTATACCTGATGATAATCGCTACCTTCGCTGATGACGCGTGCTACTACATATACTACATATATGGAAACGAAAATTTAACGATGGCAACGAGCAAACTGCAAACGATCGTGAATCCTGAATATATATAAAATTACACGAAAAAAAGATGCAATAAATAATATAAACGAAAAAACGATACTCTAGTCAGAGAAATACTCAAATTAATGGGATTAATAGTAATAATGGCACAGAAGCCAAATACAATCAATCAACATTTTTTCTTATTTTAAACTTTTTATTTATATATTATTTTTATTTAATTTTCTACCACAGTTAAAATAGGCCTGCGATAGCTAAAATATGATATATAAATTTTAGACTTAATTGAATTTTAGACGCGCGAAAACACAGCATCTAATGACGTTCCACTGGTAGTACTCGGGGAACTTGGGGGATTATTCATCTCCAAATTAAATTTGTCATTCAAAAATTGTACTAACGGCTCAGCTTCTTTGGTTCCAAACTTCACATTAAAATCGCTACCCATAATGATTGGAACTGAATAAAAAATACTCTGTGTCTGAACACAGGGGAGATGTGGTAAAGTTTTTATTAATTTTCTTTATTAAAAGAAAGAAACGCGCAGTATTAGTTGTTTCGGACCGAGTCGGTTTGTATTAGAGTTGCAGTTGTAGCTGCAACTATGGTATAAATGTTGAAGAGTTGGAGTAAGAGGGCAATTGTTTATGTGTTAGTATGTTAGAGCGGGACGACAGTATGATGCTCACTTGTATCTAAAATTGTCAATTGCATCGCTATAAAATTTGTCGGTACGTAAACATGTTCCCTGCTCGATGCGATAAAATTGTTTCTTGAATTTTGAAATTCACCCCCGCTATAGATGCTATCACATCTAAAATCAACATAATCACTACACAACAAGCTACTAATCAACAACATCATGATCAAATCTATATGGACCTATGGTATATTGGGTACAGAAAAAAAGGCGAAGACAATTTTTTTCCCACTACAACAGTTCAATATGAAGAAGAAATCACAAGAAGAAGCACTAAATATCAGGCAATTATAGAAGTCCATACAAACAACGAAGTAAATATGCTACCGAGTAACGAACTCATTAAACCAAGAAAATTAAAACGCAATCGACCAGTCGACCTACTATAAAATACCGAGAGACATAGCAAAAAAAAAAATATATATATATATATAAAATAAACATAATAAGCTAATTAATAGCACCTTATTTAAATGTATAAGTTGTAAGTAATTGTACATATGACATAATAGTTAACCCATACTAGCTCTAAAACAGTATTATGTTGAATTTCACAAGACAAAATACTTTAACTTTTGGGAATTAAAAAAAAAAAAAAAACAAAACAAAAGGATGTGTCAAAATTAACGTCAAATTTTTATTAAATTGAAAACTCAGTTTTTAGTCTATAAATTGTTATTTGTTTATTGAATATTGAAGTAAATTGGATAGGGTTATTAATGGAATAACAGATCTGGAAAATTGTCTCATGGAAAATTTGAATTTTTTCAGGGGTTTTATGGCATATGGCACCGTTTTGTTGAAACAACATATTAGCCACATCAATATGATCCAATTTCCACCGTAACTGTCACTGTTTATCCATCCTCATTTTCAGAAAAGTATGGTCTAATGATGCCTCCAGCCAACTGTGACGATTAAAAAAGGTATCAAGTGGAAAATGTGATTCATCGGTTAGGATGATTTGGCTCGAAAAATCAGCATTCACTATCCATTCAACGAACTCTCTTCGCTTCGGACTTAGTTGTTGTGTTAATTAAAATTTAAAATTAATTCAAATTTGTTAGCATACGTTTTTGTGAGTATACGCTGTAGAGATCTTCTTGAAATTATTGTCCACGATGTCGAATTGTTGTTCCGGGAGTTTTACCAAAACTTCTTCGATATTGACATTTGAACAACTTCTTTTCGGACAACTAGTGTGTTATCGTCTGCAATCGATTCAATCTCCTTGAATTTTACAATTAATCTCTTCACAGTTGTCGAAGTTAAAACACCATTCCGACTATGTTTTGTATGAAATTTTCGAAATGTGACCGCAAACCTTTCATCATTTTTGAGTTATTTTTCAATAATGAAAACAAGTTGTTGTGTCGTGTAAAACATCTTTGGGCTCGCAAGAGCGAATTTGAATTAGAAATTTACGTCACGTTTAGTACTTGACGCTTAGTTTAGTACTTGACGCTCAGTTCTCAATCAAATTTACAACTCATACAGCGTATGATCTAAATCTAAATACATAATTAAGCAATTGCATCTTTTAAGGCTCGGTAGCTCATATATGAGAGATCGAATACAAATCTTGTGGCGTGAGTTTTTTAAATTACTTCTTAAATTTCACTTTTAATAAATTATTATATAATCCCTCTTTTGTATGTTGTAACTACGATGCATTCCTTCTCGGTAGGTCAGTGATAAGTTCCTCGCACATCATACGTGAGGGCTCGAGTTCAAATCTTATGGAGGGAAGTTTATGAGTTGGTTTTTTAATTTTTTCTTTTTTATCAATTTGAGACATGCGTTCAAATCTTGCGGGGGTCATATGAAAATGTTGGAAATGCATGTGTTTACTTGAATTTAAATTAAATTGATTAATTTTACAAAAATGCAAAAAACACTACATTGACAAAAGATTAAATGTAACCGAAATGTATATAATATAAACTTCGCTTTTTCGATGCCGTTTTTTCGTGGTATTAAGATAAACTAGAATCGACAGTGTTTGTATCTTATTTTAGTTATTATAAACCAATTGTAGCTATATAAAAGAAAGTACAGATGAATAAAACTCATTTTTATTTAAATTTTTTTTGTCAGTGTTGCCAATCATTTACGGCTCAAATTACAGAACTGTCTTTCGAATCTTTCAAATAAGTGTTCGTTTGACACAATCGGATTACTGATGCAAGATATATGGGTATCAACACCATCAAAATCCGAACATACTTTTTAAATAACTCAATAGTTGAAGAAATGATAATATTTATGATTATTTGAAAATGTAAAATCGATACTCGTTTTGATCTAGTTTTAAAAATGAGAAAAAACAATAATTGTCTGACAGCTTCGGAAGTCGTGGTTCGAAATATGCTGTTTTTTCACAAACAACATACACAGCTGTAAATTTTACTATAAACTCGTAAGCGCCATAAAAGTAACAAAAAAGAGTTGTTGCCAACTTTAAGTAAAAAATTAATAAGAATTGACCCAGGTGCACTATCTAAATAGTACATTTGACTGTTAAAGGCGGTACTCATTCATTCATTTCACTTCAGAGGCACGGAGCACTCTAAGACAAAGAATGTCTTTTATTATTCCAGTGGACGAACTCAAACGACGATCACCAATTCGCTAGCATTCGACCTTTTTTTTGTTCTTACGCCAACATTACGTTGCTCACACATGCTCAGATTTTGTTCTGTTTGGTCAACTCACTTAATGGTAGGGCATTTTCAGCAATTCAAGCTAATATTTTTTATTTTATTTTACAAGTGAGTACTGGCATACTGTGTGATTAAACAACACAAGTTAAAAGCGCTTCAATAAACCTTCGGAGCATCGGATCTTCAATTGTAATCTGTCTTCGGATTTGGTTTCGATTATGAAAAGCGCACATGTGTAGTTCAGTTCGGTACTTACTATAGGATATGACTCAACTTAAATGCAATCGCCCCGAGAGTAACTCGTGAATGCCGCAGGACTCGCATGAATGCCGCATCCAACGTTGTTGATCATTGTTGTTGTTATTGCTATTATTGTTTTTGTTGCAGTTGTGTTTTGTTTTATCTACCGAAAAAATTCTTATTGTTGCGATTTTTACAAATATGTACATACAAACATACGTACGAACTCGTTTCTCTGATAGCGGCTTCATCTGTACTTAAATCTTTTCTTAGCAAAAAAAGAGAAATTTGTTTGATATTCAGTAAAATTTCCATAATAATCACAACAACTGCAACATTAGCGGTAGCATTACTTTAAAAAGTTGTTTTCCTTGTTATTGTTGCCTTTAACCGTGAGTGAATAACGAGCCAACAATCAAGGAATCGAGGCAAATGGAAAAAAGGGGTTCGACAAATAACATCGCCTTACAGCAAATCCACGCGTCATTTAAATTCGAATAGGAGTACAAAAAGAACAACTAAAACAACAACGACGTCAAAAAGTGATTCCACGCTGGGATGTGCGCGCTTAAAATTTTTCCTAAGGCGCACAAGTTCGCTGCTGCCGTTGCTTCTGCTTTTTCTCCTACATTACTTTGTACATGGCAATAATTTCTTTAGATCGCCTCCGCTTCATATGTTTTTCTGTTGCATTCTAAACTCTTTCTTTCTGCCATTAACGGAGCTGTCGATCCTAGCACTCATGGATGATTGCTTATAATTTCAAAGCTCTCTGCAATTCTAGGTGACTTTTGACACATGGATATGTAAATGAGTATCTTGATCATCCAACTCGACCTGTTGGATGGATTGCTCAGTAGTGTGAACCGAAAAATATTTTCGGAAAATTTATACAGTCTACAAGTTGTAAAGGGAAAATCTTGTCTATTACGTAAACTTTGTTGATTTGTTTTTACAAATTGGTAATTATAGCTATTATTATCTGTTGCTTTTACTTTCTATTAGCCAAAATTTTTAACAACTAATTGAATAATAGTTTCTTACACACGCATTGTTTTTTATCAAGTGATTCATTGCTCTATTATTCTATAAATAGAAGTGTAAATAATAAAATATTTGTGGAAGAATTTTTTTAACACGGTTTTCTTATTTTTAAGTAGATTTTGTTATCTTTTGTTCACTTTAATGAAACCAATAGTAGTTTTTGCTTTATTCTATTATATTACAATTTTAGTTTCATCTGTAAATACAATAAATAAATAAAAACTAGAATGGCAGAGCTATAGTCGGGCATACCCAACTGTAGAATACCCTGTACCCAATCTAAAATTCAATATTTATATCTCCTTTTTTTTCTTTAATATTTTGTACTAATTATGTAACTAACTCAATTTTCAGCCGATACTTCTTAAGGCAGATTAACCATATTCAGATAAATGATTAGATATTACTTAAAATTGTCAAATCCAGAATCTGGTAATGATATCTTATTAATTGAAAAAATTTTACTCAGTAAATGTTGCAATGGCAGTTATAGTACATGCTGAATCGATATACATGATAAGATAATGATTGGATGTGTGATTGGACATTAACTAGAACTATTAAATCGTAAATGTGGTTTTTCGGCTGATCGTTTCTATGACAGCTATATATTATAGGTTGAATATCGAACAAAAAAAAAAATTAACTCGTTGTTCCCATGGGTTAGGAAAGTCTTCGTGCCAAATTTGGTGCTTGTAGGACTAACCGTTTCCGAGATCCGTTTGTTCATACGGAAAGACAGACCTATACCTGGCTAATTCGAACTTTAACATACCTTTTACCATTTTTTGGTAAAAACTTTGAAAAAAAAGTGTTGCCACCCTTATTAGCAGCAGCTAAGCAAAGCAAGCAAAAGAGCGTAAGCATTGCTCATTTACTTCGAGCTCACTCGACTAAAAGAGCATAAGCGAATTTTATTTCTGTCAGTATGTGTGTGTTGTGTTACGAAATCTATTGGTTCAATTGGTATACTACAACCACAAATTGAGTAAAAGTGTAGAGGATCTGGCGGAAATGTTTTCTGCAACTGAGAAGGCCACTATAATAAAGGGAGAAAATTCAATACATATATCAAATGACCGAGGTATTACTATATTTTGCGCAGTACCAAAACTCCTGGAATACATAAAAACTGATCAACTTTATTGTTCCAAATTTAAGAACCTCTCAACATGGTTTTTCAACAAACCGGTCTACTGTAACAAATCTCTTAGAGTTTACTTCTTTTGTTTCTCGTGATTTTGCCTTAGGTCGAAAAACAAATGTTATCTACACTGATTTTAGTAAAGCTTTTGCCGTTACTTTACATTACTCTAAGGAAAATTTACCAAGTGTAGCCTTTCCCCCAACCTTGTACTATGGATTGACAACTATCTAAACTGTAAGATTCAAAAATTTAAGTTAATTGCTGTGACTCTAAAAATATATTTATCTGATCTGGTGTCCCTCAAGATAGCCATTTACGTCTTTTGCTCTTTAACATTTTAATAAATTACCTTCCATGAGATATTAAACATTCACATGTTCTTATGTTCGCCGAAGCTCTAAAACTTTGCTTTACACTTGAATCCCTTCATCATCAGTCAAGAAGATAATTTGTAAATTATTGTATATATATATATATATTATTGTTATTATTGTATATTAAAGTTGTGCAAAAGTATGTAACAGATCTCGGAAACGGCATATTATTATAGCGGACGTTTTCTTGCTTATAGGTAAACAAATGTGTGGAAATGTTGTCTGTGCGAAATCTACTCTCTCGTGAGCGAATATAAAATTTACTCACCTATGATAATAAGCAAACAAGTGGGCTTCAAACTGACGTCCCGCTCTAACATACTAACACATAAACAATTGCCCTCTTGCTCCAACTCTTCAACATTTTTTCCAGAGTTGCAGCTCAACTGCAGCTCTAATATAAAGCAGTCAGTCCGAAACAACTAACACTGCGCGTTTCTTTCTTTAAATAAATAAAATTGAAATAAAAATGTTGTTGTACTTTTTTCAAACGAATAATTTCAAACTAATAAAAACGTTACCACATCTCCCCTGTGTTCGGATACAGAGTGGTTTTTTTGTTTTTTCCTTTTACGTAAAAGAAAGATGTAGGGTTTTATGGTTTGTCAAAGTGTTATATTTATTTTGATGATTTATACTATTGGATTTTTTATTGTCGCGTGTTTTGTGTACTTTTCTTTCTCAAAAATTTTAGTACTTGTGTCCTTTTTTATGTTCTCTTGTCCATAAAAATCTGGTTTGTGTTCTTAAATACTATGAATCTTTATAGTATTTTTATTGCTGAATCTTTTGCAACTGTACTCCTCTTAAACGCCTGGGCCGATTTTGATGACATTTTCTATATACAATATAAATCAGTGAGTATCTAGATGTTTATAAGTCAAAATTGGGCCGGTAATGTTAATAATGCAGGTCTAATCACCGATTGAAAATTTCTTCGTGATGTCTTGGATACAAACAAGGAAGGAATTCGCTTACGCAAGTTTGTTCTCCTCCTTTCCTTTTCTTTTAATTTTAAAGCGAAAAAATGAGTGTGAAATAAGTGAATTATTCGATCGTATGTCCATTATAAAAATGGGCGTTGCAACTCTTCATACATATAGTATTTTAAGCTTATAACGAACCCGTTTATAACGAACTTTCGATTAGAATGGACCATGCAAATTTTTTCGCTTATAACGAATTCGATTAAAGTAAACTTTCGGATATTTTGCATTAAAAACTTCTTTATTTTCCGCTATGAACAAAAAATTATATTTCACTGTAATACAAAGTGTTTCATTTTTCGTATTTTCTTGATTCAGGAAATTTTCCTAATTTCAATGTTTGTGTTAAGACTGCAGCTGCAAATTGCAAATTTGCGTAATGCCGAATTTCTAACGTACCAATCGCAGGCCGTTAGAAGACGCAAAGCTTTATTTTGTAGAATTTGCACCCGTTGAGGGTTTGATTTAGCTGCGATGCTCCAGATTTGTATACCGTAGCACCAGGACCGTGCAACGATTTGGTGGTAAACTATTCGCTTATTTTTTTTTTTTGTTTTTTTTTCCCAGACGTTGTTGTAGCGCACTACCAAGCAAGATGACTTACGAAACCAGACCTAGTGTCTGTTCCACAGCTACGACCAAATGGTCAACAGCTGATTTATCTACTTAACAAATATTTTCTTATAGATTAAAAAACACTAATTACAAAAATTAAACAAACTAAATTAAAATTAATACGACTATTAGTAGTCTAAATTAAAATAAGTATCTAATTCTATGTAATTTCATTAAAACTACAAGTAAGAAATAATTTTAGTGTGAGAAGAGGCTATGTTAGAAAATAAATGATAGTTGGAGTTATAAGCCAAACACATAACATAAAAGGGATCATGCAATAGGAAAGATGATCGTGCAGTATTTAGTCTAAGGGGCAAATAATATCTTGTTAAACTTATTATGTAGCGTAAGTTTGCTTCTTTTACTAAAAAGGCAGTTGAGTTTTCTTAGTTTGGCACGGCAGCTTCCGACAGCCGCAGTGATGTGGTTCTTGAAAGAAAGTCTGCTGTCAAGTACTAAGATATTTAGCCTTAGTCGCTTGTCGCAAAACTGCACCATCAAGGAGGATAACCGGGGCAACACCTCTCTTTAATGAGTAACACACATTTGTGCTTTTTTCACTATTGAGCCTGATGTTCCATCTTTTCGCCCAAACTTCAAAAGCGTGGAGTTAGTTTTGAAGGCCGAGTAGAAAACACTTACGTAGTCAGCTAACGACGCAAGCAACATCTTTTCCGGTATGATACCCATCACTTCTGCATCCGGAATGGGAAGGTCTGCAGTGTACAACTTATATAGAATAGATCCTAGCACACTACTTGCGGTACTCCAGCTTGAACTGGAAGTATAGTTGATTTCGCTGCTCGCACTTTTATATAGAACATGCGTTTTTCGAAGTAAGAACACAGGATTGATTAGAAGAGGGCTGGAAGCACTTCTTTAACTTTAACCATCAGCCCGGTGTGCTAAACGCGATCAAATGGCTGTTGTACATCGATGAATGCTGCATTGCAGTACTGTTTGGCGTCGAAAGCTCCAAGGATGTGATTGACCACTCGATGTAGCTGCTCAGCGGTGCCATGACCAGCTCTGAACCCGAATTGATGATTCGGGATGATGAACTTGGAGGCCACAATTTTGCCAATGACTAAAGCAATCAGTTTTTCCCAAACCTTTGAGATAGAAGGCAAGAAACTGATCGGCCGGTATGATCATTTTCCGGCTTGCCAGGCTTATGTATCATTGTAACTATAGCCAACTTTCACTGAGAAGGGAAGTGTTGCACCAAAAGTATGTCGTTGTATATTAACACCAGAAATTGAATAGCTTTTGTGGAAGCACCTTGAGTGTGTTGTTGCATATTTTGACGTGGCCTGGAGCTTTATTCGCTTTAAGGTTTTTTATGGCACTGTCAACCTCATGAAGCGTGATAAGGGCAATAGGCAGATCCATTTATAGCGGTGTAGATAATTGATCCTCTGTTTCCAACAGCTCTTCTGGAGTTGCAGTGATTATGGGCATAAAGCGCTCAGCTAGGTGCATAGCAAAGGCATTAGCCTGCTCCTAGTCAGATCGGCACCAACTGCTGTTGGCGTTCAAAATTTGGGTGTGTCGTATAGGCTGTCTCGTGATTCTTCGGGTGGCTTTCATAAGTAGAAGGGGGCATCTTTATTTTGGTTTATGTTTTCAAGCGTATGGTCGAAAAAATTTGCACGTTGTTTCTATAGCGCGATTTGTAGCTCGTCAGCGGCCCTGTGTCACTCAAACTTATCTAGTGGATGTTGAGTCAACATGTATGTCTTCCGCAGTTGTCGTTTTCTTGTAAACAGGATACGTAACTCATTTGTGCTTGGACTATCACGAGTGCGAGACCTACGTTGTATTGGACGAGCCTCCGCAGCTGCGTTATGGATTTTTTGAGAAATATATACACGGCACGGTCAATATCTTCACTGAAGTATATCTGAATGAGTTTTCGAGACTTCTTTGGAACATAGCAAAGTTGATGTCGCGACTGATTAGTTGAGTTTGACGTGAGGAATATCTTGATATAAGGCGAAGTCAATGCAGATGGATAGATGGCGCGAAAAGGGTAGCTACTAGGGGCACTAGTGGCTTAGACATTGACTCTGGAGGAATGAATGCGTCTTTTTGCTCCCCAGAGACTGTGACGAGCATTCCAGAGTCTACCTATTATGATTTTATGGCTATAGTATTCTCAGTCCAGTTGAATTCTGGAGGAGGGTAGATTGCACCAAGGTCTATATCGCCAAGAGCAGTTATAATTGCAGCAGATGCCAATTGAACTTTGTTTTTTTGGACCTGATTGGAAAGTGCTTTATGTTGTTTTTGATCACTATTGGAGCTCCACATTTTGCCGTACTCGCTGTTGGGTGGTTAGCAGGGTATGAGTAGTACCCTTGAAGCTTAGACGTATTGACTCCCTTAAGTTTACTTTCGCTCAATAATAGCACATCGATGTTGTTATTTTCCACTAAGCATTCTAGGTCGTGCAGTTTGTTGGAGATGCCATTGGCATTCCAAATTATAATTCTGAGAGAAGTCATCGTGAGGCCAGGGTTTGGCTCTGCATTTACAACATTTTGACCTGCATTTCTATTTTCTCTCGAAAATTTTGTTGAGGAATGTGATGAAATTGACAAGGCCATCTAGTTTTGTTTTAGCGCTGGTGTCATTAAATGTTTGTTGTTCTGGTATAGGTTAACGTGCTGGGAACATTTGTACCTGTTGCTTTTGAGTAGCTTGACCTTGCGATTGGGTAAAGCGCTGTAAGAGCAGCATCTGCATAAGAAAGGCCAGATGTCGCCCAAGTATGAGTTGACATAATGCGGGTGGCCTTATTTGAATCGCCTATTGAACCCGGTTGAGCCATTGGGGTAGCTCGGTTGATTTTTGCTTGGATGCTGTGAAGGTTGCGCTGAACATACACATGGTAATATTTGCAGCCTTTGTAATTGGGTGGGTGGTTACCTCCACAGTTAACACAAAATTGCAGGAAAGTCATTAGATCTTTCACGGTCTTTTGTTTTATGATCCATGCCGCATTTGATGCAGATATATCATTGACGACACAATCTAGCTGTGTGGCCATATTTTTGGCAATGACCGCATTGAGATATCGTGGTAGACTTCCTAGTGGACTCTATACGTACTCATTGTCTGCATAGAATCTTAACGGAGTGTATTTCCTTCTTATTTTTAGCGGGGGCCAGAGTATATATGTTGTATAGGTTATAAGTATATATGTTGTACCTCGTGCACAAGCTTGGCTAGCTGGCTAGTGATCTCATTGTTAAGTGTTGAGTAATGTAGACTTTTGATTACTACCCGGTAAGGCTTATGCTCTTTAAGTTGATAACTATGGTATTCCATTTTCATCTCGTCGAGCTTCCGTACTTTAGTCCTGTACGTGACTGGGTCTCTGACGTAGAAGCGCACTACACCCCCCTGTGATGTTCTGACTTCAAATTTCTCTAAGACGGTCACTTGTTTGGGAAGATCCATTAGTTTAGTTAGACTCACAATGTCTAGTAAGACTATTGGCGGCGGTTTGGACTTCTGCACATTGTTTGCAGTTGTATGCGAGCTAACTGCCTCAACACAACTTGCAGTTTGTAAGTAAGTAAGTAAGTTTGACAGCTGCTTGTGGTAAGCCATTTTGACTGGCATAAGCCATGGATTCTGCGGCGCTGGTTATCGGCATTTCACCAGTGTCCATATCTGATTCAAGGGCGCTAGCAAGAGGTTTAAAGCGATTATTGTAGTCGCTAGCGTTATAGGTTGCCGAGATTTTAACATTGCTGTTGTTTCGGCGCTTTAGGCTGACCAAAGGGATCAGTGGTTGCATCAATTTTCTTTTCTTGGTTTGAATCTGGTACTTTTCTATATTACCAGGGGCAGGGATCAGCACATAGTTGGTGTCGTTGTCAATACTTTGCGTTGTGTCAGTCGGTTTGACAGTATCGGTGTGAGTTTTATCAGCATTAGTGCTATTAACGGGATTAGCACATGCTAAGCTCAGTGCGTTGTCAAAATTTTTAGTTGTTAAGTTGATCGCGCCACAATTATCAAAAAACTTCTAACGAATACTGGTATCTTTCAAAATTTAAAAACGAAGCAAACAAGTGTTGCGATTGTCGCAAACATTATGCACAATTTATGGAAGATCATAACAAACTACGCGGGTCGTATGACAAGACGGCAGATACTGCACTAGTAAATAATAGCCATTTATTCGTATATGATAGTCTGACAAAAATAAAAATTTCCTATTGACACCGGATCAGATCTATCCATTATACCACCAACAGACAAAGAAAGGTAGCAACCCAACGATAACAATATCGGACTTTTCGCAGCCAAAGATTCCAAAGTTTAAACTTTCGGCAATAAAATATTAAAAGCTATTATGTAAAGATATCGATAAGAAAGGATATTTATCATATTCAGATATATGTATGATTAGATAGTACTTAAAATTATCAAATCCAAACTTTAGTAACGATTTCTTAATAAACAAAAAAGTTTCTCTCAGTAAATCTTGTTTTTTGGTCGATCCTTCATATGGCAGCTATATATTATAGCAAACCAATATTTGTTACATTCAGATATATGATTGGATATTGCCCAAAATTATGAAATCCGAAATTGGTTAACGATATTTAATATATATATATATTTAATATAAACAAAGAATTTTTTCAGTAAATGGGTTTTGCGGCCAATCGTTCCTATGGCAGCTGTAAGTTGAATATCGAAAAAAAAAAGAATACACTCGATATACCTAAAGATTAGAAGAGTTTTCGAGCCAAATATGGTGGTTGTGATCTAACTGTTTCCGAGATTCGTTTGTTTATAAAGACAGACAGACGGTCATACTGACAGACGGACATGGCTAGATCGACTCGTCTTTCGATATTGATCAAGAATATATATACTTTATATATGTATGCCACACCTCCTTTTGCCTGTTACATACATACATTTGCACAACTTTGATATACCCTCTATCATTTTTTGATACAAGGTATAAAAAGTACAAATTCCAATAAAAAAGAGCCTATGCGCCAACAGTAGGAAAAACAAACTCCAGTTTTGGCGCAAAAATGCCAAGCGTGATACCGTGATTTTAACACACTTAATTTACACTATCTAAACAGGTTGATGCGAAAGAATATTTCACACATTCGGTTAAAAGCGGAACTTGCCTCAAACACTTTAAAATGGATTTTAAACGACGAAAGTTACACGGTTTTAAAATCCAATTGTCCAAATGCGAGTTAGGCAAGGAAGAAATCAACTTCCATGGTTTCACTATAAACCACAAAGATATTAGGCCACGACTTGATAAAGTCGAAGCTTTTAAAAAATCAACATTACAAGTTATCATAGCATCTTAAATATGTTATTCAATCATTTAACTTTTACCGAAGATGCATTCCCAACGCCGTAGAGTCTTAAGGCGGTTTACAAAAATTAATAAAAGTGAATAAGAAAAATGACGAAACACCAATATTGTGAACCAAAGAAAGCAGAGAATTTATGTTAGCACATACAAACAAAAAAATTACACTTAGTAACTGATGCTACAAATTATCGAGTTGAAGCTGTCTTGAATCACTTGTCAAATAATAAAATAAATCCTTTCGGATTTTTGTCGAAACAAATTTCTTAAGACAATTTATGATCGACATTCAGCTTATTCCAGGTGACAACCAAATAATCGCGGACCTTTTTTCGAGAATCGAAAGTCCACAAAAAGCTGTGGTCTATGCAATCGATTATAATCAGTTAAGTAAAGAATAAGAAAACGACAGCCAACTAAACAACCTCCTGGAAAATAACGACATAAGCCTAGCACTTATACCGATAAAGACTCCAGGATACGACAAAACTATTAATTGTGACATAGCATACGGAATATACCGTCTTTATATACCAAACACATTGCGAAAGCAATATTTTGACTTAATATACAACTTAAATCATTCAAGTGCAAAGTCAACAACAATGAGTATTACAAACAGATTCATATGGCCTAATATTAATAGAGATTGTAACGATTGCGCCAGAGCGTAAAAAAGAGAAAATTGTTCCCCACAACGAAAACTCTTTATTTATTTAAGTGACACCTGCAGAATTAGTTTATGGATTTGAATTGAATTTTTTTCACCATCAAAGGCTTCGGTACCACAGATCGAGTTTGTTAAACAGTGAAAAGATATTTTTGACAACTTAAAACACGAAGCGAAGTTTCCCCACCTCTAACACCACCGTATGACGGACGAGCAACGAGCAACGATTGATCAAAATCAAATCATTAAAATTTATTATCAAAATTCGTGCTCTGTGAAAAATGTGCACCGTTTGTTACGACCACATTATGGTCGTCATAACGATGAGGCTCATTTCTGGCTCAACGGATACGTAAATAAGCAAAATTGTCGCGTCTGGTGTGATCAACAGCCACATGCCATACAAGAATTACCGATACATCCCGAAAAAACGACAGTTTGGTGTGGTTTATGGGCTGGTGGCCGTGAAAGAAACGTTATTGGACCTTCCGAATGGACCATTTGAAACGGAGCCGCGGACAATATTTACATGAAGTTCTCTTTAAAACGTAAATGGCTAGGGCCTATTTATCGATACAATAAAAATTTTCAATATTTTTAGCAAATTTGAGTGTTTTTTGCTTAAAAAATCAGCCATTTTTATATTCAGTTTAAAATACTTTGAGTTTCCGGCTGATTCAGACGTGTTAGTTCAATTCTGAGTGAAGTGAAAGAAAAATAATATGAAATAATCTAAATCTTACCCTAAAAAATAATATAATACTAGTATCTTTAGAATGAGCACCACATCTACATCAGGCTAGCGTTCAAAATGTTATACGTCAACGAAATAGGCCTCGTCGCAGTACAGAAACACTGCCGATAAGTGACACATTAAAAAAAATATTTACAGAAAACATTGTGATTAATTTTGTCAAGCACACAAACTAAATGAGGAACTTGCTGCTAAGCCAATGATTGAAGCGCGCATGACAAATCCACAGGTAATGCGCAACTACACCACAAGAAATGGTGTTGAAAGCAATATAGGGCGTAAAGTAGCAGTTATTGCAGAAAACCCTGGACCATCAGTTGAGCGAGATTCAACAGGAAGGAAGAAAATAACGGGATCCTGTCATATTTGTTATAAAATGACGATCAAAAGACGAAGGAAACCGCGCAAGAACTGCAGTGAAAACCTTGACAAAGATGACTAATTATCCAAAACAATTATAAAATTATCAAAAAATAATTCACAATAAGTTTTACGCAGCGCGTTGCAATTAGCGCAATCGGTAAAGCGACGGCGAAAGTTCGTTTTTATTTCTACACATTGCCTGTTCGTTGGTTCGAAAACTACTGTCGGAAAGAATTTTTTTTATTATTATTTAATTTTTTAATAATATTCCATATTTTAATTTATTCACTTATTAGTATATATTCTTTTATATATTTTTTTAAATTTCGGTTAAAAATGCTTAAACGCGGCACAAGTAATTCAACTGCCAGCAACTGCCGGCAATTAAGGCACAATTTCTGAAATACAGTGGAAAAATAAAATTAATTGAATCAAATAAAACAAAAATTATGTTTAATAATAAATGTTATGCATGTGAATAATAATGTATCGCAAAAATTTTGTAAATGAGACAAAACCAAAAGCAATTTTTCCATGACGTCATGCATGCAATATGGCAGCGCTCTAATGGGAACGCCAACTAACGATAATGAGAGTGGTCCGATTTCAGTATCATCCTGGCATCACCTTCTATTTACTACACCATGATTTGTGGTAATGTTTTTTGCATGGAGTATCAAGGAAACGGCTATATTAGTATTAGCTGCGCTCTGCTCTACGCTGCAGACGACCAAGCACAATGCGCATTGTTTTGTGCGTCTCCCCACTTCGTCTCTCAAGCATCCTGCCTTTGAAAGCTATTACCTGTTTTTCGACTTCACCTCGCAAAAAAAGTTTCACTTCAAAAACTATATAAAAGAATATAACAGCCCATTCAAAAAGTCCATAGGATGACATATAGATTACGTTACTAGAATTGTTTCCATATGATTTTTATTTAGTTCTAACCTTCAAAGTAAAGCTGTTAAAATTTCATGATATTCTACTCATATGATTGTGAGTTATTGTGCTAACAGTGACACTACTTTTGTGATTTTTAAAACAATGGATCAAAAACAATTTCGCGTTTTAATTTTACACTACTTCTTGATGGGAAAAAATACCGTTCAAGCGAAGAAATGTCTCTAAAAGTGTTGTAAGGACTCTGTTCCATTAGAAAAAACATTAAAACGTTGGTTGGCTGACTCCAAACATAGTCGTAGAGACGCCGATGATATAGAACGCAGTGGACGTCCAAATCAGGTGGTAATACTAAAAACGGTTAAGAAAATCCACAAAATGGTATTGGATGATCGCCGACTGAAGGTGCGTGAGCTAGGTGAAATTATAGACATTTCAAAAAGTGCTATTCACCTTATATTGACCTAAAATTTGGAGATGAAAGAGCTATGTGTAAGATGGTTGCCGCGTTTGCTCACTGTTGACGTGTCACAAGTCAATCAAAACAATGGCAAAACTACATGAATTGAACTTCGAATTGCTCCCACATCCACCGTATTCGCCAGATTTGGCTGCCAGCGACTACCGGCTGTTCGCAGACCTCAAAAATACTCACCACCAGTAAGAAATTTCGCTCGAATGAAAAGGTTATCGCTGAAACTGAGACCCTCGAAGGCAACTATGTTGAATAATAAAATGGAGTTTTGTCAAAATTTTGCTTTGTTTCTTACTTATCGTACAAAATACTGGGACGGATTTCAGCCGATAGTCCAGCTTAGAGACATTATTAAATGTGAAAAATTTTTTTATAATAAACTAACGATATTGTTATAGAATTTTGTATATTTTGTCCCTAAAAATGATGTGTCAAAATATCAGGACGCTGCCAAATTTATTAGTCAAAATATTTAAAAAAATGTTGGTGTCTCCTACTATGCTCATAGACTAATGTTGTTTCACTGTTTATAAATATTGTGTTTGTTTTTTTGTTGTAATATAATATAAATGGTCTTATCAGATTCTTATTATGATATTTAAAGGAATTACTATTTGCACAAAGAAAAAGCATGTGTTGAAGATGGTTATACAAGCTGGACAGAAAAGAGAGTACTGGTTGTCCCTTCGGGGTAAAAACATAAGATCATTTAATAATGTCATAGATAACACCAAATAAAAATCATAATAAATAATAAAAACAGTATAGTTTCTTCCATTTGGGGTAAACCATATCAGATCATTTTGTCTAATAAATATATAAATATATATTTACATTCCGTCTTCTACGATAGTGTAGTGCTTAAAAGAAAATTTCTGGTAAAAATTTGAAGATACAATTTTATATTTTTTTCCTATAATTTTTGGCCGTCTTCACAAATGATTATTGTTTTGGACACAGTGGGTATTCAAAGTATTTTTAAATTATGTTTATTGTTCGGCGAAGGTAAGGGATTTAAAAAAACGAACACAGATCTTCATTATATAAAAACAAAAAATATATCGAAAAAAGAATTTTAACCAACAATTGATGACGATCAATTTGTTTTTGTGCCAACCCTTATCAATGCGGAAATGTAAAAAGAATTATTAAATTACATTAAATGCACATACATATCAATTTTACTGGTATGGCTATATTGACAACATCAAGGCATAATTTTTTTAATGAATTACACTTTTACTTACTGTTCTGAGCAAATTTGTCAAACATACATACATACATATGTAAACAAAAGCCAGAAATTGGCTTGCCTGTGTGTTGCAATTTAAAAAAACAAAACTATTTAAAAGAATATATACTGATAAGTAAATAAATTAAAATAAGGAATATTATTTAAGAATTAAAAAATAAGAAAAAAATTCTTTTGAACCACCGAACAAGCAGTGTGTAAAATTAAAAACATTTTCAATTTGTTTTTACTTCTTTTGTGTCAGTCGAGCTTGATAATCAATGTGAAATAAAAGTGTAAGATTACATATTATTGTACTAAAATGTTTATCATGTAACATTGACGTCAAAAACCAAACGATTGCAAATTCTTTCTTTTTCTTTGTTCACTGACGAAACTAGCCATTTTTGCCTTGCCACACGACCATGGATATTCTTGGCCCTGGGAACCCTAAGGACTGTTTCATCACACAGAAGTGTAGGCATGAGTGTCACCTATTTGTCGTAAATTTTTGGTGCTGACAAATGTGGATTTTCCCGGTTTTCCTTAAGGATTTCCCTATCAATTCGTGTTGTCAGCATTTAAGGGCGGCCAGAGGAGGTTGTATTCTCTATGATACCATGTTCTTTCGATCATTTAATTGTGTTTTCTATTGTTTGGCGACTTCGATCAAATATTTAAGATACATATTGGATTAGTTTACTCTGATAATACAGATATAAAATGATTTTTCTTTGTTCATAATTTAATTCTTTGCGTTTTGCCATTTTGGGTTACATAAGCAGCAGAATCACATCGAAATTGTACACAACATTAACTTATTGCCTTAGCAGCAAGTACAGCATGCATAATTTCCACGCAATTGAGGCAAATTTCATAGGAAATATGGAAACCACGTGTACTTTGTTGCGAGGCAAAATACTTTTGTGAGATCGAAATTTTCGGCAGAAAATGATTGCGCCTCAATAGCTAGCTAACGGATCATCGAATATGATCCGTAGTTGGGTTAACTTGTTGTGAAAATATGCCTTTAGCAGAAGAGCATCTTTTTTTTTCTATTTTTCCCATTGTTGTTATTATATAAGCCAACAAAATCAAATTTTTGCATGAAAACCAATAGGCAAAATACTTAATACTGTATATGTATTCGCATTTTAAAATAAATATACATAAATAAATTTAGGAAAAAACACATAATTGCAGCTTCTTTTAACAAATCTAAAAAAAGTTCTGTAAGTCAGTCTCCATAAGTCTAACTTTTTCTTTGCATAATGGTAATTCGAAGGGAAGTCTGTCTGTGTATATAATTTATTATGAAATGTTTGTATTGATTGATTGCAAATATTATATTTAATTCATATATCATGTTTGAAAGTTAAATCCATTTTAATTTAATTTAAATTGAATTAAGTTTGCATAAGTAGATGTACATAGTATATATGAACATATGTTCTTAAATGAATAAATTATATTTACAAAGATTAGTGATCACCGTATGTTAAATTACAAGTAATTAAAATGTTTATACCCTGTACCAAAAAATGTATGTAATAGGCATAAGGTGGCGTGGCAGACCCCACAAAGTATATATATTCTTGATCAACATCGAAAGGCGAGTCGATCTAGCCATGTCTGTCCGTCTGTCCGTATGAACGCACCGATGTCAGAAACGGTTAGACCTACAATCACAAAATTTTGCACGAAGACTCTCCTAACCCATAGGCATAATGGGTTTATTTTTTTTTTCGATATTCAACCTATAACATACAGCTGACATAGGAACGATTTGCTGAAAAACAACACATACATAATGAATACAAAATATTAAAGCATCGAAAAAAGATATTAAATTTTAGATTGGGTTCAGGGTATTCTATAGTCGGTTGCGCCCGCACACACTGAGTGAAAAGGAGCCAAGGTGTCAATGTGGTAAACATTGATATATGTGAAACAATAATTCAAACATTTTGTTTGATGCTGGTAAAAACCCAGAGTGTATTAAAAGCAATCAAAATCAATTTTACAAAAGTGTTATATGCTTATTTAAAATTAAATGCAAATTTACTAATTTAAACTCTTCTCTGCGATCAGTGGACGAACCAATGAGGGTCTCCAACCTTACTTATCTATTTATTTTACACTAGAAATCCCGGCTTGCTTCGGTATGCGTTTTTTTTTTTGTTTTCTGACCAGTTTCTGATACCATCTTTGTCTGTCAAAACCGTTATAAGCATGAAAAAAAAGGTAACACATGCTTTTTCTTTGTTCATTTAGTAATTCCTTTAAATATTCTAATTAGAGTCTGATGAAACAATTTATATTACAGTACAAAAAAAAAGAACAAACACAAAAATTATAAGCAGTGACGAAACACTACTCTTTCGACTTTTTGTACGGTAAGACAACAAATTCGTCATACAACAATATAAGCAATAAACATATGAATGTTTTTGTGTTGATTGATTTGTTATTTCTTTAAACTTTTAATATTAAAAAAGCGATACTAAAATAAAAAAAAATATATATGCCACAAAATATTTAAGCACAAATGTGATTTAAAAAAAAAATTAATAAAATCGGTTCAGTATATTTTGTGTGAAAGTGTAACAAAATTTTCGTGTTTATTTTTATATATTTAGTGTAGATTTCGTATCAAAGCTGGAATCGTTATTTATCCTTAATTTAAAAAAAAAAATATCTGTTGTTTCTCTCTTAAATTCTTTACTGTGTTCTGGTTTTAGCTGTTAAACAATAATTTTCTTAACAGAGGTAATTTAAATACATTTGTGCAATTACACACTATTGCAAGACAGCTGAATAGTGACATCCCAAAATATTTTGCTTTAATTTGTTAAGCGAATAATCAATATTTCTTATTTACAAACATAAGCAGTGAGATTTTTTAAAAGAAAACCCGAAAGAAAAATGCAAAACCATTGTCTAAATAGTATGTGCGAGGGTAAAATAGCTGTAGGTCTATGTGCTAAGCAAGAGTACAACACATTCAAGGACTAGAGTGGTATGGAGTAGAGTGAGAAGGGTCGGTTCGCAAATGAAAACGCACCCCTGGCAAAATTAAAGCTCTCTTCTTCTTCGGCGCCCTAAAACCATCCCAATAGCATAAGCCAAGCAACCCCTTAGGGCAATTATTATTTCTCTCGCGTTCATATTAACTGTTACTTATAAATTTACTTACTCGCTCGCACAACGAACGTTCAAGTATGAAGCACTATGAGCCTTACGTGATTTCAATTGCGACGAATAATGCCACGCTGCCGCTGGGCTGGCCCATTGTCAATGTAGCCAGCAGTAAGAAGGCGGGGCGTGGTTTCTGAAAACATAAATGGCTGCAGCTGCTATAAGAGCACGTTTCAAATTACAACAATTTGAACTACTGGTCCGACAACGCCAATACATTAACAAATGTGCATTGGTGTTAGTTACACAAAGAAACACAAAACAACTAGAAAAGGAAAAAGAAAAGCTAAAAGAGACAGAAAATGCTTAAAATGCGATTCTCTCTTAGCATATAAGAAGCATTTTTTTTCATAACCCAGCAGAGAGTTACTTTACGATCATAGCTCTGAATAATATTGAATTTTACAAATTATTTGGATTTTACTTATTTTCGGCACACATCCATTTCTGTTATTAACAATATAAATTTCATTTCCATGATGCGGCATAATTTTAATATTGCAGTCGAAGACTATTGGCTGCGATAAGCACAATATGTTGGTATTCGTTGGCGAAATCACTTTTGTAAAAAAATAACTTTTTCTTGTTTCTCTTTTATTCCTACAGTGCCAAAAAAGATATATATATATATATATAAAATATAAAAGATATATGTATATATATATATTGGGTATTCGAAATAGTTCGGTTACAAATTTGACCAAAAATGAAACTCTTTTTTCTTATATTTTAAACGTACTTTATTAAACGAAATTTGTGCCATTTTGATCCATAACCTTTAGCCATTTTTGGGGTAAAGCCATTATTCTATCTGTGTAGAAATTCTGAGTACTTTGACCGAAAAAATTATCTAAGTGCGTTTACGGGCTTCTACTGAATTTAAATTTATCCTATTAAGAGACTTCTATAAGGATCTATATACACCCTATCCTCTTTTTACACGGTAGATGCGTGTACTAGGTAACCGTGTAAAAAAAAAATCGTGTAAAAAAATACATGCAACTTATGGTAAAATTGGGGATACGTTCCACAACTTTAAAAAATCGTGTAAGATGCGAAAACTCCAAATATTTTCCCAACAAACCGTGCAAAAAAAGTAATAATTAAATTCACATTACATAAAAAACCTTTAAATTAGTACGAATTCAGTCCATAAGTATTTATTAAATAAATATAAATCAATTTCGCAATTTTGAGGACTTAATTGGGCGATTAGAAAAAGCATAAAGTCAAAACTAGAGATTACAGTAAGTGCGACAGACGCAAATATAGCTGATTATTTTCAAAGAGAAAGAGTGAAATTACTAGTATTCTTTTGATTTAGACAATTTCAGTGTTGTTTTGCTAATCACACCATATCAGAGTTTTTACATTTACGTTGTTTTCTGCAAGTCATTGCTTTTTTTTTTTGAGATTCGTGCAAAAGCGAAAAATTCGTGTAAAAAAAGTTTTTTTCTAATTTTTGGACCGTGTTATTTCGAATTCGTGTAAAAAAATACCGTGTAAAAACAGGATAGGGTGTAAATGATTCTAAATGATAATCTAAAGGTGCAAGGTTCGGGCTATAATATGGTGGATGCTACCAAACTTCCCAGCCAAGCTCTCTCAGTTTCTGCCGGGTTATCAAAAATGTGTGTGGTCTGGCGTTGTCATGATGGAACACAACACCTTTTCTGTTGATCAATTTTGGCCGTTTTAATTCAATTGCTTGCTTTAATCTCGTTAATATTTGAAATCAGAATCAATAGTTTGACCTGGTTGTAAAAACTCATAATGTACAATTCCCTAACAATCCGACTAGACACACATCATTACCTTTCTAGGTGTCAATCCTGGCTGTGCTACCGTTTGCTGGACCTCGCTTTGTCCATGATCTTTTTCGCAGATTATTGCCGTACGTGATCCACTTTTCATCGCCCGTAATCATTAGCTTCAGAAATGATTCAATTTCGTTCGTTTTTGCAGTGAATCGCAAATGGAAATTCGGTTCATTAAATTTGTCATTGTTGATTTGTGTGGCACCCAAACAATGAGCTTCTTTACGTATCCAGCTTTCGTCAAATGGTTGATAACTGTTTTGTGATGAATGCTTAGTTTCCTAGCAATGTCCACGCTGCTTACATGCCGGTCTTGCTCAACTTCTTCCGCAATTTCATCAACTTTTTCAGCGATTGGTCGACCAGAGTGAGGTGCATCTTTAACATAAAATTATTAGATCGAAAACGAGCAAACCACTTCGCTGCTGTTGTTCTAGTTACAGCTTCGACTCTGTAAACTTCACAAATTATTTCTATTATTTTTCTAAATATGACGATAATGTTCCGAATTTTCATTCATTTTTAAACGTCGATAACTTTTCACAGAATAATGCGATTTTAACAATGTCTTCTAACTTCAAATTCACCTTTCAAACAAACGATAGTGTTGTCGGATACAATTAATATATATTTTGTATATATTACATTTTAGAACCATCTACCGACAATTTGTAACCGAAGTATTTCGAATACCCATTATTTAACTAATTAACAATAGTTTTTTACCTTCTTCTTCTTCGTTTTTTTGGAAAAAAATATATAAATATAAAAAATCAAAAATTTATCAATGTTATAACACACTTATGGCTTATATTTAAAGGTAGAATTTTCTATTTCAGCCACACGTCGTAACACCAATCTTGCTCGTTTGAAAAAAGAGAACAATAAATACTCAAAACAAAAATAGATGTATAAATTGTATTAAGAATCATTGTATTTTGAAATCTTCTGTAAACCTAACTAAACATGCTAGTTTGAAATATACTTAAAAACTCTTAAAAGTTACGAAACTAGGTAATCAATTAATTAGATAGAGCAACTATTGGTTGTAGCTGTGCATTGTTTAATTTGATCACTTACTCGGTAGTGTGCTAACACAACGTCAGTAAAAACGGTTCTTGTATGTTAGCCTGTTAAATTTTAAATTGGTGTTAAGTTGGACTGTTAGTTTAATAAATTCCACAGTGCACTTTCCTAGCAATTTTGTTCGGGTTCTCAAGAATCCTGTTGAATTTTAACATGGTGTTAAGTCGGACTGTTAGTTTAATAGATTTCCTTATATTCAATTATAACAATATAACTGTCCTCACATACATTCAGATGAGCTTTTCAGTCATACAGAAAACCGCATATCTCAGACTATTATCACTTTTTTTAGTGTTTTTTTTTTGGCGTTTGCTGTTGAACGTAAGAATTACTAACAAGTAGTAGACGAACCGGTTTAACCAAAGTATAGTTATCAGGCTAATTATTAATAGGATCTATAAAATTTTCTTCAATATATTTTTTTTTTTTTTTGTTTTTTTTTTTTAAATGCTCATCACGAAATTACCTTAGTTTAGTTAGAGGGGCAGATATCAGTTTTCCTATTTTATAAATCTGCATTATTGTTTAACTTAAAATTGTTATTCCACACAGATATTCATAAAATATACGATTAGCGGGTTTCATTCAGCCATTTTTGGGTACTTTACGAGCCGTCCCTTCCTTTTTAATATCGAAATATTCAAACAAAATTTATATCGCTTTTGTGGTTCGAAAAATATCAGCGACCCCTTGTCGAACTGACTAATTAGTGTTCTTAAGAGGGTGAATTTCACAACGTAACACAATTATAGAATATTTATTTGTACTTATTATTTAAGATATTATTATTACGTAGCCAAAGATGACTGGTTTTAGTTAACTTTAATAAAATGTGTGTGCAAATTTAATTCAAATTAAGAGATAATTGTGAAAATTTCGGAATCATTGCTTGTTTAGTTATTTCTGAATTAATTACTAAAGTCACTATTCTGAGTAACTCGAAATATATATTAACAAATATATTTGTTTGCTGAACTTTAGAGTCACCTTAAACATATTTTATGATTTCAAGTGATTAGTCAAATAAAGCAGATTCTTCTATAAAGTATAGTTCAACTTCTCTATTACGAACTTTTATACAACAAGTTTTCTTTATAACGAATTAATTTCTGGAATACGGCAATTTCGTTAAATTTTCAGTATGCTTTGCTCTCCTATAAGAAGAATTTCCTTATTTCCTTATAGCGAATTTTTCTATACTATAACTCGAATTCTCATACGTTTTCAATCTCCCTATAACGAATTTTATTTCGAATTTGGTTTCTTCCCAAAACAAACGTAAAAATGTTTTGGGAAGTCCCGAATTATGAATTAGATGATAAAAGTTCTCAGTTTGCAGTTGTTGAAGAGGCTGATAGCAAGCAAAATGTTGGAACACAAAAAGAATTCTATATTACGAATTTTCTATATAACGAAGTTTTTTTCTGGTCCCTTGAGATTCACTATATGCAAGTTCGACTGTACTTATTATCACAACATATAGTTAATAATATATTTAATAATGATATTGTTCATCTGGTCGCTATTGCCTACTAAGTTAAAGTTGTGGGTCTCTTGTTGTAGACATGTTCGCCGTGACAAGCAAAGTATTTAATGGCTTGATAATTGAAAATCCTTTTGATTTAAAAGTTTAGACTTTTTAAAGAAATACAAATACTTCGAAAAGAAACATGCTACTGAAGTAAATGGAATCACAACGAGAAATCTCTTTTGTTTGTTGTTGGTTTGTTACCAACTCTCTTAAAATTAAGAGAGTGTTCCGTTTTAAGAGAGGTCACCGACACAAGCCAACTATTTCTCCAAGTAATTGGATATTTCAGGCGGGCGGTTCTTTAGGGCATTTTGTGGCACACGCTCATCGGTATATGCTTGTGGTGTGGATGTGTGTGTATTGCGTGTTCTCATCGATTATATACATTGTGTTTAAGTGTGAGAGAGTTTTGGATATACCCCGAAGGTCTTTACAACCAACCAGAAAATTTTGCTTCAGTCGAAAAATACCGTCTGTGGCTGCGCAAGGCGGATTCGTTTGCGGGTTTTTCGTTAAATCGTTCGCACGTTGTTTGTCGTCTGTGTATTTTCGGTAGTAAAAATGACATAGCATTTCCTCTGTTGAAAAAATCTGCTTTTATCTCTGATAGAACTATACACATACCAGTAGCGGACCAATACAAATTTTGCGCCACCAGGTCAAAGTACCATAAACAATCAGCTCAAACAGTCGTTTATCTAGCGGCAGGTCCGCCTTTGCGACCTTTTTTTGAAAAAGCCACCTAGAGAAAATTTCAAAATTAATGCAGAATTACGTGGCGCGAAAATCCAGATCTTTTTACAAAAGTTGCCTTAACTAGTGCCAAAATTTACATAACATCGCATCCAATCGACTATCGCGCTGTCTTGTACCTGTATCTGTTTCTCGTTTTGTATTTAAATGCAATCCTTTATTGGTTGCCAACTAAAAACAAAGTGAAAAAGTGTTAGTTGTTTTAAATGCAAATAAACATTTATTGTTTTATCTTACGAAATTTATTTAGCTTTATATTTTAAATCAAGCTATCAAAACTTGTATCGTACAAATGCATATTCTACATCGGACCAACGATCATCAATTCGAAGATCAAAAATTTATGATGGTGAGTGAAAAATGAATTGCTCGTGTCAAATGCCGTCGGTCGAACGACTTTGTTGTCTCCCAAAAATCAAATATACAAAAATTTTAAAATAGCAAGGATAAAATGAATTTCGACTGAATTAACGATTATACAAAATTAAATGAAAGAAAGCTAAGGAGCCAACCATTTTTCTTTTTCAATTTAAAAATTCGCCATTAAAGTTTTGGCGTACTCCAGGTCAAAGAGTTTTTCTATATATGTAATATTACAAGTTATATTCAATAACTTCAAACTTTAAAGTAGGTTTCTAATATAGACAATTTAAAAAAGATAAATATTTCCAAAAAATAATATTTAATCTTACTAATATAGAATTTTTATTATTCCATTCATTTCTGAGAATTTTTAGTTTTAAGTACCATCATCCAGACGGAATCGTTGAATGTATCTGCATATGCAAAAAATCACTTGCAAGGCACTTAAAGCCTTAGATTTTTGAGCATTATTTTCTCACAATTCGCATTTGAATCTCTACAGTGAATTGATTGGGAACATACGGACATAATAGCACCTGTAGTTTTTACGATTGCAAAAAACTTTGATAATGGTCAGCTAAAGTGAAGCCTAAATCGATGTTTATTCTTGTTTAAGTCTGCTAGGTATTTGACAATAGCTTAATATCAATAAACTTAATATGCAATAATAAAATGGTTTTCATTATATTTAATAAATTTTATAATTTAACAAATATCAGAATAGTTGTTTTTATTGAAGGAATGTTCTATCCTTTACTCCTTATAGGTTGTCAAAATAGAGTTTCACGACTTTGATACAACTATTAAGCTAATTTGTTGACCAATTTAAAATCTGAACAAATTACCTGTCAACTGAAATCATTCTTGTTGCACAATACACTCAAAGTTTGATATTGAACCATGCTTTCTCATACACATTTCTGTCTGTGATTGACATTTAAATTTTGTAAAGTAATTTTAAGCACGCAAACAGAATTGCTCGATATTTAATTTAATCGATAATCTTCGCCTGAATAAAATGACAGTAACGCATACGCAAACGAGTTTAAAATCTACATAATCTTTTTAGTATTTAAGAATTTCAGCATAGTAAACATCAGCTGATTCATGGTTGTATCCATTAAAAGTAAATTTTAAGTTTGATAATCGTGAATAACTTTAAATTGTATTTAATATTGTAATTATAAAATTGGAAAGGCAGGGCTATAGTCAGTTTTTTTTTTTTGCATTAATATTTTGTTTTAATTTTGTAACAATATCTGAAGAAACCAAAAAGTTTTTCTTAATAAAAGTTATTTTTCGTTCAATTGTTCCTATGAAAGCTTTATGTTATAGTAAACCGATATATTCAGACATATGATTAGATAGTATCTAAAATTATTAAAACTAAAATTTGGTAATGATATCTTAATAAACAAAAAAATTTTTCTCTGTAAATGTGATTTTTCGACCGATCATTCCTATGACAGCTATATGATATAATAAACCTATATATATAATATTCAGGTATATAATTGAATATTATCCAGAACTATTAAATTCGAAATTTGGTAACGATATCTTGAAAAACAAAAGGGTTTTTGTTAGTAAATATGGTTTTTCGGCCGATCGTTCCTATGCCAGCTATATGTTATAGGTTGAATATCAAAAACAAAAAATAAACTCGTTATGCGTATGGATTACAAAAGTCTTCGTGCAAAATTTAGGGGTTGTAAGTCTTACCGTTTCCGAGATCCGTGCGTTCATATAGACGAACAGACAGAAGACAGTCGGGTATGGATAGATCAATTCGTCGTTCGATGCTGATAAACAATATATATTTTCTTTTATGGGGTCTTCCACGCCTCCTTCTGTCTGTTACATAAATTTGCACAACTTTAATATTTATACCCTTTAACATTTTTTGGCACATGATATAAAAAGTATTGTAATAGAAACAATGAAGTTAATTTATTAAATTGATATAAATATAAGTCGTTATCAATAAACAATAAATAATTTTGTATATGTTTCTTTGATTAAAAAAAGGTCAATCGTATTCGTTTTTATAACCACTATTTATCAACAACGCCTTATCTTCATCACACTCCATTATTAGTCAATGATCTTATATCTAGTGCTATTTTTTAAAATGGCTCTCATGTGGCAAAGATTCACTGAAGACATTAAAAATGTTAATGTGTTGAGTGTACTGAATGCTCAAAAATTCGAACTTAGGAATCTTATTTGTGAGCGTTTTATTTTTTTGTTGTTTATTTTGGTAAATTGCTTTAACACAAAAAAAAATTAAAAAGGTGTAGGCGCCTAACTACCACCAATATAGGAAACCACGTGCTAATTACACTGAAATCTAATACAACATATCCAACAGTACGCTTTTGGATCTAATACAATATCCAACACTACATGCAGTATGTGCTGTTGGATATGTGCCAAAGAGGAATTATTACAATGTGGATGCGTGTGATTTTGTATCCGTATTTTTGACATGCTTCGTTTGTGCATACCTGCTTCATATTGACATAGAAATTTTTTACCAAAAGTCTATGGAAAGTAAAGTTAAAATATTAGAAAAACTTGATGAAGGCGTACGTGCGAATGATTTGGCACATCAATATAAAGTAACAAAATCAACAAATGTAACTCAATACTTTAAAAAATAAAACTTAATAATGATTAATCACTAATACATTTTTCGCTTTTTTTATAAGGATACTCGTAAGAAACGTTAGAACTGTTTCACAAATTCGAACTACCCGAAAACCAAGTGGTTCGAATTTCTGTACGTCTACTGTAGTAACTTTTACAACGGCCACAATTATTAAATGAATGTTGAATGTTGAATGCTCTCCCTAATTTTAATTTGTCGTTAAGGATGATGTGACTTCTTATAACACAATTTTAATCATCCTTATATTTCTCCCAAATAAGTGATGATTATAACCTCAACATGTGTTAGTGGATTTTTCCAATTACAAAATATCTTCTTAAACATGCATACCTAATAATTGGTATATTGTAGAGTGTGTTAGTGAAAACATCAAGCATTGTTTGCTCAAATAGCAGACACAACGATCGGAAGTGGATGTGCATGCCGGTGCCAAGTCAAAAAAGCCGATCATATGATAACAAAATTATGACGCTAATTCAGACAAAATTTTCTTTTTTAATATGTATATGTAGAAAAATCTATAGTTTCAAACTTATCAATATTAACAATCTTAAATTTATTACTTTACATAACTTTCATATGCAATAAAATTTTAAAACTAAAAAAAAAAATTTATCGTGCATGCTTAAAAATTTCTGCATCAAGATCAATTAGTGTCGGACCTAAAAAATTGGGCACGATCCCACCTTTAATCGTGAGTAATGAAAAAAAAAACTTCATTGGACCTCGAATCCGAAGTTATTTCGAATTCTTTTGTTTGGTTCTGTTTTCGTAAATGATAAAAAAAATTTTTTGTCAATACTGTTGATGTGAGAAAGGGCAGCATCAGTATAACTTTTCATTTTCAATATAGTATTTTATTTTATTAAATTTTATTAATTGTACCAAACTTACATTGTCTTACAGACAAAGTGAATTAAAATTATAAATAAGAAAATAAAAAAAAAAAACAAAAAAAAAATAAAGAAACACACAAAAAAAAAAAACCAAAAACAAGAATGGAAACATGCTTTTCTCAGTAAATATTGTTTTTCGATCGATCATTCCTATGGCAGCTTTATGATAATGTAAACCGATTAACATAATATGGGTGATATTGATGAAGCTGAGCAGTTGTTTAATAAAACTTTACTGAAATTTTTCAAAAAATGCGTTAATAAAGTTAATATTCTCTCTGAGTGTAATAGACCAGAATGGTTTTCTCACGAATTAATTCGATTAAAAAATCGTCTTTTTAACAATTTTAAACGTACCGATTTGGCAGTTGACTACGCAAATTATGCTGTCTCACGCTACAATTTTAACCACGCAAGTAAATCTTACTATAATTCGTATTTAATTAAATTTAAATTCAATATTTAACGTGATCTTAAGTGGTTCTATAATTTTATTAATTCAAAACGCAGGTCTAATACTTTTCCCTCCATTATGAAGTTAGGTAATGTTGACGGATGTAATAATGCTGATATTTCTCATTTATTTAGTGATGGTTTTGTCTCACGTAGTTTTTACTCCGACCCAAGTAAAGGGGCCTCTTACCCGATCAATTGCTGTGTTATTGATGAAAGAATGCTTCTGTCTTATTTATTGTCTATTGAACCCACTTTTTCTGTTGGCCCTGATGGTATTCCTGTGTTTTAAAGTACTGTGCTAGCGCTTTACATCTTTCTTTTTTTAAGTTACTTACTTTATCGGTTACGACCTTTTCCTTTCCTCCATAAAAAAGGTAGTAAAAGGGATATCTCAAACTACCGAGGTATTTCTAAGTTATGCGCAATACCAAAGTTGCTGGAACAGATAATTAGTGACCAGCTTCAGCATTGTATTATTCCGAGTTTGAGTATTTCTCAACATGGTTTCTCTAAAAAACGTTTGATAGTTACAAATCTTCTGGAGTTCAAGTTAGATAGATTTGGCTTTTCGCCTAAACTTGTAATGTGGATTGATAACTATTTAAGCCGTAGGTCCCAAAAAGTTTTATTTAATGGCTGTGTTTCTAAAACTATTAACGTCTATTCTGGTGTTCCACAAGATAGCCATTTAGGTCCATTGCGGTTCAACATTTTCATAAATGACCTTCCATCGGTTATTAGGCATTCTCATGTGCTTATGTCTGCTGACGATGTAAAACTGTATTTTACTCTGGACTCACTTCACAATCAGAGTCTTTTTCAAGAAGACCTCGATCAACTTTCCAAATGATGCAATGATAATTTTCTTTACCTAAATTGTGATAAATGTAAAATAATGTCTTTCTCTCGTATTAAATCTATGTTATATTCCTAGTCTTTAAATGGTTCTACTTTAGCACGTGTTTATGAGTTTAACGACTTAGGTGTTTTGATGAGCAAGAAACTTAACTTTAGTTATCGTATTCTCATGGCTACTTAAAAAGCTAGAGGTGTTCTAGGCTTTATTAAAAGGTGATCTACAAAATTTAATGATCATTACACCACCAAGCAGCTTTTCACTTCTTTGGATCGTCCGATTTTAGAATATATATTTAGAATTCTACAATACGTCTCCCTTCATACCATTGCCGCCTTAAATTGATTAATCTTCATACCTTAGCTAGTCGGAGATCCGTGTTAGGTATTCTTTTTCTTCATAATCTGATAAACGGAAATGTCAATTCTCCTTATCTCCTTTGGAAAAATAATTTTAACGTGCCTTCGCTTTCAACAAAATATTAGTTGTCCATTAGACTAAACACTGCACGATCATCTTTCCTACTGCATGATCCCTTTTATGTTATGTGTTTGGCTTATAACTTTAACTATCATTTATTTTCTAACATAGCCAGCCTCTGATAGCATTAAAAGATATTCGGGAGATTTGATTCCGCAATCCGCTTGTAGTCACGCCATTGCGAAGCTCACTATCTATGTTCAAACGGCGATAAGCAACGTATTTAAAAATACTCAAGATCAGCCAGTAGTTAAAATTCATCCACGCCATATATTTTCATTTGCACTCATATCATCTTTCGGGCATATTCGATCGATCAATTTAAATTTAGGCATTATTTATGTAAGTTTTTTTATAAAGTTAATAAGTATATCGCTTTTTGATACGAGAATTTAAAGAAAAAACAGAAAATGAAAAAAAATAAACAAAAATAAGTTTCAAAAAAAGTACGACACCTAAAAATAAGAAAGGATATAAAAATCTTCAATACACAGTTCGAACTCACCTCACCCCATTGTTTACGCCGACCGCTTTATGCTCTGCTCCATAAAAAATCGAAAAAAAAGTTTTTTTAGTTAAGTGCTTTTTCGGGCGATTGTTCCTATGACAGCTATGTGTTATAGTAAACCGATATTTATTAAATTCAGTTATAAGATTATTAGTTCTTTTAACTCTTTTGTGAAATGTTGTAAGGTTCTTGAATTTACACTCAAAACAAAAATAATTCTTTACAACCTTTCACATTTCTCAAAATGACTACACATTTAGTAAGTAAGCTTCTTGTATATGATTTTCTGCAGTTCACATTTATTGACGATATAAGGTACCCTGTGCCTTCGCATTTTGCAGTACTGAAATTTATATTGTACTAGTAATCCCGGCGCGCTTCGCTTCGCGTTTTTTTTCTGTCCAGCTTGTGCAACCATCTTCGTTTGTCGAGGTCTCGGCAAGCATTTTTACCTCTTTTTTTTAAATGAAGACGCTGATAATAATTAAGCAATAGCGAGCTACATATATTTATTAACAATTAGCAGCGCCAGCGCATATAACCATCGGACATGTTGGACCTTCGGGCCATCGGGCCATGAGAAAAAAAGAGAGCACATGCTTTTTCTTTGTCCAATTAGTAATTCCTTCAAATATCCTAATTAGAATCTGGTAAATCGATACTGCGATGGTAGCGCAGTCTGCCGGATCCAATGTGAAACATTCCAAAATCAACAACTTCTTATAAATAAAAAATTAATTAAAAAAACATTATCCAGTGGACCAAATTGTGAATCTAAACCATCCTCGAATCTCCCTGAATACACACAAAAAATTTCATCATAATCGGTCCAGTCGTTTAAGAGGAGTTTAACGACATACACACGGACAGTAGAAATATATATATATTGTATATACATATAATGAAAAAGCTATTACATTTGAGTGTCAAAATATAATTTTTACTTATAAAAATTTCCAGGGAATTGCAAAAAATAGATTTTCTGTTGCTTCTATTATGTTTAAATGGCAAACCTGTCAAGTGCAGAAAGAGTTTGGCCATTCAAGGCAGAAACTTCGGATCATTTTACATGTCTCAAATAAAATCATATAAAAAGCATTATAATAAAAAAGCTGAGACGCATAGCTATAGTTTACAAATATCTATATATTTATTTTTTATTATATATTATTGAGATATATGATTGGAAATTACCTAGACTATTAAATCCGAAATTTGGTAATGATATTTTGAAAAACAAAAGGGTTTTTGTTAGTAAATGTAGCTTTTCGATCGGAAACCTTACGCACCTTACCTTACGGCTATTAACGAAACGGTGGCTATAAATGCAGATGATCTAGTTTCGATTTTTTTAAGCAATTTCTTCACCCTTAATTCGCAAATCTTTTCAATTGAACTCATGAAAACACAAATGGATACTACTCTATTCTTGTTTATCTTCTTGTAATGCGCAAAAAGTATGTAGATCACTTTTACTGATACGAAGGACTATTTTCAAAAGCCAACTACTTGGCTTAATAACTTAGTCGTACTTAAGTTACTTAGTTTGCACTGGCTCCATCGCGTAAATCGTTTCCTGTTGGCCGACACCCACGACGACGCGATGCTTTCGTTTCTCGTAGAGATTATCGCAGTGTTCAGCAATTAGCTCTGCCAACTCCAAGCGGTACTCATCCCCACTGTGTAGGTACCGATTCTTAATGGTTAGCAGCGCATGACGCAATTGTGCATTCGAGGACCACACAACCCTGCACAATGGAGTTGTGATACGCAAAGCCACTTCAAAGGACTGCATATAGTCCGGTTCATCAATGAATTTGGCAAGTTCATTGGTTAATACCAAACTCACAGCCTCACAGTAGCCATGATAATGCAGCATTTCTGCCAGATTTAACACTTCGTATTTCGCTTTCTCCGTGGCGTCCACTTGGCCGCCAAACTTGGCCTCTTGTATGTATTTTTTCTCCTCTACCAAATCACAGATAAGTGTGAGCACTTTTGCTTTGACTTTTGGCTCACAGTCCTCTTTGGTTAGCAAACCCATAAGCGCCTGCTTGTCTGACGTGGTTATGTTATTACTAGATAGATTATGTTATTACTAGATAGTTTTGACTATGAACTCATTTTTAAACGTGTCGGTATGTAATGATGTAAACTTTTATTTTAAAAAGCTAAACTCTATTTTTGTAACAAGAAACCATGACCAGCTTAATGATACCTCAAATACGTTTTTTTTTGCATATAATTCCTTTAATAAAATTAAGTTATATAAAAAATTGAATGGCCATTTTTTATTGACTTGATTTGCTTAATGTGGTTTTTTGGTTTCTTGTTTGAGATGCGTACTAATTCCCACCCCCATTCAATTAGCTAAATTATAGGGTAACACAATGTTCCCAGAATTTTTACTTGAGGAATCTTTCAAGGTACGAAAAGTCTGCAAAATATTTTGAGTATATTACTTATACCAAAAATAGAGCACCGAGTACGAAAAGGACAATAAAAACAGTAACAAAAACAAAAAAATGCTCTCCAAAGAACAATAGGATACAAAGACAGAGAAAGAGTCATCGCCCACAAAAATCATCACGCGTAGCAGTTGAGAAGGGTAAAGACGCAAACAGCAATAAGACACCAACAACAACAATTTAACAAGACATTGACCAAACCTGCAAAAAGTCATTGATTCATTCGCGTGATGCGTTGCCGAAATAATTTATAAATATCCAACCCATCAACCGACCGCATGCAGTATCCGTTTGCTTCGGTATAACACGATTTTCGTGCGGTGGCGTTCGCATCAAAAGAAAAAAATTAACTACTTTCTGGTGCGAACATCTGAAAACTAAGAATTCCCACATATTCAAACGAAATCACAACCGAATTCGACAAGTTTTTATATTTTTTTTTTTTTTCTTTTTTTTTTTTTGGTGCATTTAATTTTATAAAATTATACTAAAACGATGCAGTGCCAGGAATAGGATTAAGAATTAAAATTTATGGAATTGCTCTTCACATAAAAGTGTGTATCTGAGTCTAGGCATACATCTTTTGCTTTAAAAAAAGTATTTAAATGCCCAATATCAAAATTGATTTCGTTTTCAAAAGAGGAAATTAAAAAGTCTAAACAAAACGGTTTCAAGATGCAAGATAAATGTAACTTGCGGACTTCGTTAGCTCTCGCCCTCAACTCGCACGTGCTTGTTTCTGCGTTCTCGCTCACATTCTCGTTTTAATGCACATTGTCGGACTGCTTCATCGCTGTGGTGCGCCCGTTCAGCCGTTTATGCATCCATTCATTTGTTACTACTTTTTATTTCATTTTGGATGTAAAACTCCGACGTGTGTTAGGCTCGTGGCAAACTTAAGATGAAGTTCTTCCTTCTTATTTTTGAATTCAGACGCAAAAATTTTTAATTTGGCTGCGTTTGAAAATACCAGGATTACACTACGTCTGCTTTCTAGGCTTGATGCAGCGTCAGCAGCCTATATCGACTTTAACTGCAATATGTTACGAATCAACCAAGTTTAGTTGCTTTAGCAATGAATGGTGTTGGTGTTTACGACGTTGCCTTGCGTTCCGTTTATTCAGACGTTTGCATTCTACTATTTTCTCAAGTTGCCACAGATGCACTGAAAATGAACACAGAAGACAGATTGAATGCATTTATGAATGAGTTTTACTACTTCATTAAAAAAGACGATGACTGCGACGAGGTTACTGTTTTGACTTGCTCTGAGTCCTAATAAGCAGAAATCGATTATCTTTCTTTTAGCATTTTTATTATAGTTCTGAATATTATACTTGAAATCTGAAAGCTTCCTTTCTGGACGCGCTTAATTTATAGCTGAACACGCAAAAGATTCAAAAACCATTCACATACCGACTGATGCGGGGCATGTGACTTTTGTATTTAAATCGGATGTGTCAAACAGCAGCATCTTATCGCGCAAATAAGGTTCCTATTTGTCTTCCCAGTTATTTCTTTTAGTTGTTTATATTAAAGGGTGATACAAACATTTTTATTTACTACCATGAAGGGCTAATTAAATTTCAGTTAATTTTCGTTCAACATAAAACTGAGATAACGTGTACATTTTGCAATTAATTTTGTGATTACCTTTTGGCTATGATTGTGTTGCTAACATCCGATGATGTTAAAGCAATAAATATGATAAACGATTTGAAATCTTGTAAAATCTTGCATAATTTATCATATAATCTACTTCTCTAAAACTAAAGTACAGTCGTAAGCAAAAGTAAAATTGAGTAAAAGTCAGCTAACCATTGATAATTATAACCAGTGTAAGCCAAGTTCTGGAAGTATTTTTTTACTTATGAAAGTTAATTGACCTAGAAAATCAGCCACTTGCTGCGCCAAGCTTTTTCTCTTCAGCGATTTTAATCTAGAATCCTGCGAAAACGAGTAAACAATTTTAAAACATCAACAATCCAACACGATATATAACAAATTACTGCAATTACCAGACAAGACAAAACACTCAAAAGAAACTATCTACTTGACCCAGATATCCCGATCAACATAAGGACCTGATCAATGACCCGATTTTTACAATGGATCTCACTTTTGACAAATCCCTTTATATATGTACTAAGTCTCATCCACTTAAGTCGAAAAGTATTTAAAATTACAATGAATTTATGTTTTGAATTTATATATTGAAAACTATTCGCAGTGTTTTTAGTACATTTTTGAAAAAAATGTACTTTTATGATAATCAATTTTAATCACGTACATATTGGCAATTATTATATATGACCTTTTGGCATTTTTTGGGTAAATCCATAATTCCAACGGTGTAGAACTGCCGTGGTCGGCTTTTTCAGTGATTAACCGACTTAAACGAGGTCCATTTTTGACATAGAAATTTCCGGATCGGAATAGACCAAACTATTCCTGGGTCCGGCATTTACTTACAGCATCCTCACCGTAAACCTCACAAATTTTTTGGCAAGTGTTTTTAGATATTTCATTCATTTTCATCAATACAACTTTCTACGCTACAAACTACAGAACTGTCTACAAAAAATGGCCTGAAATGTCACCTTTCAAATACGTTCATTTGACGGACTAGTATTTCTCGATATATGAGAGTGATCCCGCATATTCTTTTCATCAGAATTAACCAAGAAATCTTCTCGAGTGTGTTCACAACAACTTACCAAAGTTTCATCGCAAACGAATGATCGATAGATAGAATGTGTGAGCGAGATAAAAACAAAATATTCAATTTAATTTAAACATAAGTAAACACATTAATTTTCAATATAAGCGACAAAATATAAATATAGTCAAGGCAGATGGTGTAGAGCTGACAGAAGCCAGATAGAAGCTTATGCGGAGCATCTAGAAAAAACCTTTTCAACCTCCGATACCCAAGAAACTTTATACTTTCTTTACTCATATCACATCACTCAACCTGAAGTGCAAGCGGAGATAACCAATCTAAAAAGCACCACATCGGCAGGATACGACAGACTAAACGCAAAAGTGAGAAATAATAAGCTTCCTAACTCTCATATTTAACAGCATGATAAGACTCCAACATTTTCCCTCAAAATGGACATGGTCGGAGGTCATTCTTATTTCGGTAAACCCGAAAATGTTATAGCCTCATACCGACCCATCAGCCTCCTGGTAGTATTTTCGAAAATATTGGAATGAATATTTCTCCGCATAACTTATCACAGGTGGAGTCATCTCCTCACACCAATTTGGATTTCGTAAAATTCACGAAACACCCAAGCAATGTCACAAATTGTGTGCGCTGACGCCTTTCTTTGACGTAAAACAGGCCTTCGACCGTGTGTGGTATGAAGGGTTACTCTTTAAAATTAAAAAGTGGTATCCCTTAAGTCATAAACTTACTCAGCGTTAAGACCGGCTTAACAACCATGTTAACCCACTACCAATAAATATGTTAAGCAATAATGAAACAACCCGCAGATTAAAAAGATCTCTCAGGCTAGATTTAGGATATATTACTTAAATACATTTCAAAAGCAACCTATGTTAGTTATACAATCTTATTAATTTAACTTGAAAAATTGTATAAGTCTATATTGTATTATTCTATATTTCTTTTATATTGTACTATTATTATTGTATTATATGTATTTTCTCTATTGTATTATTTTGCAAATAATCTTTAAATTGCATTATCATTAAGCGAATCTACATATACTATAAGAATTATTGAATTTCCTGCTTGGATAGATTGTAGTATAATCGGATTAATAAAACAAAAAAAATTTTTTAAAAAACCAGCCTTCGGGGTAAAAACATAGGATCATTTAATAATGTCATTGACGAATTGAGAAATGTCATAAGAAATTAGGAAGCATTTAGAAAAACGGAAAATCTAATCATATATCATCTCTCTGTTGGTGAGTGAGGTAATGGAAGGATATTTCCATGCAGAAGGTGAACAACTCTAGAACACATGACCCCGTGGTCTGTTTTGTAATGCAACCCTAGTGTCAATTTTGTTATATACAAAATAAATTACAAGCAATTATCAAATTCTAATTGATGCCTTGTTCAACTTTCAATTACATTATACAGCTAATACTAATATAGTCGTTTCCTTGATATTTCATACACAAAACATTACCACAAATCATGGTGTAATAAAAAGAAGGTGATGCCAAGGTCATAGAAAAACCGCTTTTTATACCCTGTACCAAAAAATGGTAAAGGGTATATTAAAGTTGTGCAAATGTATGTAACGGCAAGAAGGAGGCGTAGCAGACGCCATAAAGTATATATATTCTTGATCAGCATTGAAAGGCGAGTCGATCTAGCCATGTCCGTCTGTTTGTCTGTCCGTATGAACAAACGGATTTTGGAAACGGTAAAACCTACAACCATCAAATTTTGCACGAGGACCCTCCCAATCAATAGGCATAACAAGTTTATTTTATTTTCGATCGGTCGAAAAACAACATTTATTGAGAAAAACTTTTTTGTTTATTAAGATATCGTTACCATTTAATGATTTTAAATAATATCCAATCATATTACCGAATATGATAAATATCGGTTTACTGTAACATTTAGCTGCTGTAGGAACGATCGGCTTGGCTTTAATTAAAAAAAAAATATTATTTTTTTCTTGAGATATCCTTACATAATGAATGCAAAATATTGAAGCAGCAAAAAATATATTCAGTTTTGGATTGGGTACAGGGTTTTCTATAGTTGGTGACGCCCGACTATAGCCCTGCCTTTCTAGTTTTGTCTGAATTTTACGATGCACTAATATTCACATGCATACCATTGGTTATTAAACACAATTTTTGTTTTGTTTAATTTAATTAATTTTATTTGTGCTGCGGAAAACGTATTATGAACTATTTTTTGATAATTTCGCGTGAAAATTTTGGCTGAAAATCCTGGGGCAAAACTGATTTCAGCCAATAGTCCAGCTTATAGACATTATTAAATGTCAAAGAATTCCTCCTATGAAGAACACAAGTTGTCATTTATGATGGTCAGAGCCCTTACCACTGAGTTACCGAGCCATGCAGTGTGCCTCTCTTAATTATCTTTTTAGGCATCAAGAACTATACTTGATTTAGAACTGAACGCAAAGTACTAAATTTCACATCAAGTTCCAAATCAAATTCAAAACAACTCGAAATGGTTCATAAAGGTAAAAAAGACTTTAAGTTGGCTTTTGAATAATTGAATAAATTTTCGATTCGATTTTTGAATTGCTCAATTAACCAGCTGATTACACAACCTGTTAACTTTATAATAGGGTCCAACATTAATTTCTTCGTTTTCAATGAATTTTTACGATATGTTTATGTTTAACACTTAAGGAATATAGTTAGAATATGCTAAAGCAAATTTATATGATAATAAAATTGCAAATTGATTAAAAACAAAAATGAAGAGTTAACTCGAAGTTTCCGCCATAAAATTTGAACTCACGCCTACAACAATGCTGGTCAGTGCCCTTAATTATGTATAGGGTGACTCATTTAGAAGTTTTTTTTTTTTAAATTGTAAATAAAACACACAAAGAAAAATTGGATGGCCGAATTTTTATTAAGTACTGAAAGAACATTCTCTGATATTTACTTTTTAAAAATAATTTCATGCAAATGTTGGTCGCGTCTACGCCGCAGGTGGTTCATTCGAGAAGTCCTATTTTGGATCACCCTTTCCAGCATTGCAACCGGTATCTGCCCAATTACGCGAATGATGTTGATTTCCAAGCCCTGGATCGCCGACACTTCGGGCTTCAACTTCAGGAAACAAATACTCCGTTATCATAAACCACACCGAACAGTGCATTTCTGTAGATGTAACGGTAGCTCGAAAGTCTCTTCAGGTTGCTCCTCAGACCAAATGTGGCAATTCTGTTTATTGACTTAGCCATTAAGCCGGAAATGTGCCTCATCACTAAACAAAATTCGGATTTTCGTTGAGCTGTTCCAGAGCCCATTTGGAGGCGTTGTTGTGGTGTGAGTCTTTCCTTGATGATTTGTCAAACATTACTGAATAAAAATAATATGACAGCATGACAATAGTCACGCGTGATCTGTAAATGAAACTCAATTGACAAAAAGAACCACTTAATGAGTAATCTGTTATTTAGGCTGTCAGAATTAGATCACAGCGTTACATCTAAATAGAGCGTTTAATCTAAATGGACTATTAGATTTAAATTGCATTTCACTATAGCGAGCGAAAAGATGTTTCACATCCAAAACATTTCCATGCTTATAACATAAAACTTCATACATCTGCATTAAATGATTCAAGGAATAAAACGAATTTAGGTTTCCTCTTATATGCCCACATTTCTCATCGGTGGGTTAGTAGTAAGGAAACCCATGAGAGAAACAGACAAACTTTTTTATTCATTTTAATATACATTCATATTTGATAGATTTTTATTATTAAAATAACTCTGTGACATCGCAGTTTATTGGATTCCAAAATCGAGACAAAGACTTCAATTATTCTATCTTTTACTGCACAAGTCAGTTCAATGTAATTCTGCAGGAACTTTAAATATTTTCTTGCTTCTATCACAACGATATTATTATCAGGTAAATACTACTTATAACGCAAAGCTTGCATATAAGCTTGCCGAAGCAAACAGGAATTTTTCAATTTTTCATTACGATTAAGAAGCATTTCGAAAAAGTGATCGAATTATCGTTCCTTAAGAATTTTGATGTAAGACTTTATAAAAAGAAAAACATTTGTTTCAACAGATACAAATAATAAAATCCATAACCAATAAAATTAATGGTTGGTAGTTAAAATAAGAAACTATAAAAAAGTATATACCTCAAATGTCAATTGGTGATATGCTATTACGATTATGATATTACGACCAATAAAGTTCGAAAGCTGCTTTATCCACCCAACAAAAGTTTAATTAACTAAAAGTATTACAGAAAATATATTAAAATTAATTTTAAAATAAATCAAAACTGAAAGTAATGTCCAAACATACTTCGATAAATCTATGGGTTAGGAAAGTTTTAAAAAAATAAAATAGTCATCATAACAAACGATATTAGGAGGATTAAACTTACAAAAAAATGAAGCCTGAATCCTAAATATCGTTCCTTTAATTTAGCTTAAGTTAATTTAGCATGTATAAGCAATATGTGATTCAAGATTCATTATCCTATCCATATCCATATCCTCAACTATCGGCTATAATCGATTTATACAAGATTTTTACCATGACACGAAATTACTGAATTGTTGATTTTAGCCGATGATTTAGAACCTCAATAAACCATTTCCACTTGGTTCAATTTTTTTCTAACATCATTAATTCAATTCAAATCATATTTTTCGGATTCGTAGATTTATTTTGTAGTGCTCTTCCTCATACGGTATTTGGGCGACCTCCCTTACAACAGGAACTCAAATACTTCCGCAACAAAAAAAGTTTAAGTGTCAACTGCCATTCGTTCATTAGCTCGACAATGATCCGTAAGGTGTTAATCTGATCAATGCACGAATGAATTAAACGTAAACCAGCTTTCTGTTTACTCAGTGATTGGTCGAGTTTCAACTTAATGCAGCCTAAAAGTATATTGGATGTTATGAAATCTTTCAAGCCCCAGCAATTTATTGTTTTTTAAGCTCTTTATTACCGTGCTGACTTTTTGTAAAGACGGTGGAGCGGAGCTTATATTGTTTTGAAGCTGTATCTGTGAGTTGCTTGTTTGCGGAGCAATTATGTCGAACGCTTCAGTATTAGAAGGCTCGTATTTTAGTAAAGTGTTTCCTGAATCTATTGAGCTGTTCTTTGCTGTGAGTAGAATTCTGTCTTTTGACCTAATTGGGCGCGAGACTACATTACACTTGCTGTTGATTTTGCGTGTGATATCATACAATGGATTTGTATATACAAATAGCTAATTTTTGTCTTCCTCACTATGGCATTCATATTCAGCAGTCTTCTGTGCGTTAAGATACCTCGCATTTAATTGACTTTATTTAGGCTCAGTTAAGTGGCTCGACTATATGTTTTAATTTCGATAATAACTGGAGCATCATCGGCAATTTTTTGGCGCAGCTACTGTTTAATAAAGAAAATCGTTGCGTCCTTCGCAAAGAATGCAATACATGCTGTTTCTTCTGCATTTCGATTTGCTCCACTATGCCGCTGCTACAATATTGCAGCGAGCTGGCTGTACCTGCCATTTCGGATTTTTTTTTTTTTTTTTTTTTTTAAGTTTATGTAAGTGAATTTTGCGCAATTGAGAACCACGAGCTCAAAATATTTGAGAAAAAACTAATATTTACAGTTTTAAACAAAACTAAACTTTGTCTAAGAAAAAAGTAATTTTGAAGAAAACTTAAATGTTTTTTCTTTGCTCGAATACATTTGACCATAATCTTAAACAACTTATTAAAATTAGTTAATTTACTTTTTTCTGCTACCAGCCAGTGGCTCATATTAAGCGAGTTTTCTGAAGCAAATGCCTTATGAATTGACTTGCGAAATAATAATTAAAGAGCTATCTTAACAATGCTAACTCCAGACAATCAAATTCATGTCCAATTTTTTATACAACTACAAATGGCTCCGGCAGACGTTGTTCTGCCAAACAAATTACATTTTTCTTTTATATATGAAGTGTGGTACCGCCAACTTTTATTTTTCCCAATGGCCTATACATATGTACCAAATTTTATTAATCTGTTTCAAGGAGTTTTAGAAATATGACGAAATTTCATTAGGAATTACACTTACCATCCTATATTGGCTAATTAGACCACACTCACAACAGCTTTCCTTTGAAAACAAGATTATCATATACAAATCAGTTCTTCAACCAATATGGACCTATGAAATCCAACTTTAGGGGTGTGCATCAAGATCTAATACTGCAATCATTCAACGATATAAGTCAAACGTACTAAAGCTGAAAACCAACACGCCGTGGTATGTTATCAGTTATATACTCCATCGTTATCTCAACATGCCTACCGTGGAGAAAGAGGTGGAGAGATTTAACATAATCATTAATAATATAGTCAACGGCTTCTGAACCACCCGATCTCATGTGACGGAATATTCAGTTTTTTTTTTATATAAACTTACTTTTTTATGTTTTAACCATATTCCATAAGTTCAACTATATGAAATGTAATACATTCATAAGCATGTAAAACGTATCAGGTCTCAAAATTAAAAATGCAATTAATAAATAAGCATACGCGGGTTGGAAGCCTCGATAGCTTAGTGGCGAGAGCCAGTGGCTAGCAGGCATGTAGGTGTCAATTCAAATCTCGTGGTGGAAATTTTTTGATTGAATTTGGATGTGTTAACATCTATAGCTGCGGTAGAGTGCATTTTAAATGCAATGGAATTGAAAAATCGCGGAACGCTAAAATAGCGTAATGATAGCGTAGGTTTTCTTGCTTATAGGTAAACAAATGTATGGTTGTTGTACAACAATTAAGTCTGTGTGCATATACGTTTACCGCATGGTATAAGAAAAGAAGGTAGTATTTAGGTAGTATATTTAGGTAGTACTTTTACAGTTATGTATCGCAGTCATTAGAGTAATTTAATTCATTTTAATTCCAGTAATTAAAAAATATAAAAAATACACTAATTACTGATGACGTCACCTGCAATAAAATCCTCTCTCTAAATACAGTGGTCCTGTTTTGAGAGAGAAAAAGGCCCAATTAGCGCAATGCAAAATAGAGTAACATTCTCGCATGGTAAAATATCGCAACATTTTCGGTAGCACAGTTACAAAGACTGGGGGCTAAACTGGTTGTCGGTGTAGATGTCAACGCGCAACATTCGGAGTGGGGCAGCACCGACATAAACACAAGAGGAACTCACCTTTTGATTATATTCTAAGCACAAATCTCTAAATATGTAATAGAGGGAGCAAGCAGACCTTTATTATATGCAACAGCAAGATGTCACTTTCGCCTCTAGTTCTTTAAGTGATAGACAAGGGAAATGGAAGGTGTTGGAAGAACACTCCTTTTCGGACCGTAGGCACATATCTTTTAAAATTAACAAATCTCTACCAAATCCCAAGCCTGTTAGAAATATAAGGAAAACAGACTTGGACAAGAATGTAGACTTAGTGCGTTGCACTCTAGACAGCCAGCCATTCACTATTCCAACTAATGTGTATAAGCTGGAAGTATCTATACACACAGTACTATAAGTAAGATCTGTTACGGCAACTCCCAAAACTGGGAGCTACTATAGAAAGCGGACGGTACGTTCACTACAACTAGCAAAGAGTCACTAAAACTCCTTCTTGACACATACTTTCCAGGATATTCTGTCAATACTGAGCAAAACATAGAAAGTTTAATGAATGGTCACGAGATTGAATCAGATACCATATCTGAAGACCGACTCTAATGGGCCATAAATTGCTTCAAAACTTTTAAATCTCCTGGGATTCATCCAATGGAACTGAATAAGACCAGTAGATGCCTGTCAGGCAATCTATTAGCCATATTCAAGGGTTGCTTCAAACTAAGCTATATTCCCCAGGGGTGGAGGCATGTTAAGATAGTTTTCATTCCTTAGGCTGGAAAAAGCACACACACATTCCCAACAGACTTACGTCTGATTTCTCTACAGTCATTTCTTCTGAAAACGTTTGAAAGCATGATTGAAATCCACTTAAGTCTAACGATAAACAAAATGATACTCTACCAGGCACAGCATGGCTACACTAAGGGAAAGTCAGTTGAAACCATTCTTCATTCTCTTATCTCTACTGCGGAAAACTCCCTGCAACAAAAGGAGTTTACTCTAGCAGCCTTTCTTGATATTGAAAGGGCCATAAACAATGTCAATGAAATGGCTATAAGGAATGAGAACCACGCCAATTCTGGCGTTGGATATCATCAATCGGTCTTTTCTGCCAGTACACAGCGGCATGCACCGCTATCAGGCTCAAAGCGATCTCACAATGGAAAGAGAGTTCTCATAGAGAGTTCCTATACAAACATTGCTGATGTCTCTGATTACCTTCCGTGTCCCGCTCGCAAATTAAACTCACCAACCAAAGGTGGAATAGTACTTTTACCTGTGATATAGCCAGGCAATCGTGGTCACGGCTAAACCAACGATTATCTAGGACCATAATCAGACAAGATAGAACTCAACTAAGTACCCTGAGATAGGAACTCTAACAACAAGCACTGTTTAATAAGGACCCATGCAACAAGACTAAGTGTCCTAACTAAGGATTTTTGTCGCAGCTGCAGAAACGAAGAGGGATTGAAAACAATCCAGCATATTTTCTGGAGAACTCGTTTCCTAGGATTTCCTTTCCTTCGAAGTGAAGACTACCTATACCAACTAGGGATAACCAACCTTTTTCGCTTATTAATGGCTCTGAATGGTTTCACCAAATTGGGAAGTAGCTAGGGCTCCAACCTTGTGGCTCACAATGGTCCCATACTGTGGTCTAAGTACCTAACCCAACCTAATATAAAACTAATAAAAATAAAATTTTAAATATATAAATTTTATAATAATTTAGATCTCACGCAGTGTGATCGATTTGCAAGACTTAGTATCTCCGTAGTTGAAGCAAATGGATAGCAAATAGTATGTCCCGGTTTTAAGCCTTCACTTGGGAAGAATATTTCTTACTTAGATTTAATATATTTACACAAATCTTTCATAATACGAATTTATTTATGATATTTTACAAATAGGTATAACATTTGATTTTTCATCGGCGCATCACATTATACATATCTTGCAATACGGTTCCAAGAAAAAGGTTAAAGAAAAAAAAAAAAAACTTAATGATTTTTATTAAAAGCAGAATGAAATTTCTATGACAATAAAGAAGCAATTGCAACACAAAGCTAAAAATATATTCTATAGGGGAAGAAATAATCAAAACTTTAAATTCATGACAAATTCTTCTCAGCACGCACACACAAGCACATGTATTTTAGACGGTACTGTCAACCAACGACTTTTCATACCAGGCACTCATAAAAGCAAGCTAAAGAATTGGCTGCAGCAGGAAATTTGCGCACATTTCAAATTCAAAATAAACAACATTCTTACATTGACAAAAACAAAAATTAGAATCGCCACAAAGATACTAAAATGTGAAGGCAATCACCAAACACAAGGCAACTAGGAATGAAAAAGAAAAAAGCGCAACAGGGAATATGTGCAATCGGCTAGCCCAACATCTACAATCATATCAAAACAAAAAATAGTGGTAATCTAAACAAACGTCTAACAATTAATAAGAGCGACACCACGCACACTTGACACTTGAAAAGTCTTTTTAAACACAAATTAGAACAGTATAATATATATAATCTGCCGATAGTGGGCTGGGTACTGATTTCTCTACCCATGTACAGAAATTTTCAGCGCCTAGATACGTCTTCTTTTATCTCTATATTCTCTGGTTATATTCACTTCTGTAGACAATGACGAAAACGCATATCACCCATACTTGTTTAATATGTATAACTAGAGGACTCGGCAGATGATATGCTGCTCATTTTTATTTCAATTATTTACATAAAAAAAAATCAAAAAATGTGATCGAAGGGCATGGATCGAAAAATTCACTTTGCTTAGAAATACAAAAGTCACATCACTGTAAGAAAATAAAAAAAAAAACTGAGTTCATTCTATATTCGAAGCCAAGCAAATACAATCATATGAACAGAGAGAGAATACAACAAAAACGCAACATAGCAACCAGCAGCAATGTTTGCAAATTATGTTCAAAAGAGCGCCCACAAGCCAAAACTCGTAATCCAACTCTTTTTCTTGTATGTATGCATGATATGCTGTTAATGTAATTTTTGTTTGTTGTTGTTCCGAAAACTATAAACAGTGATTACAAAATATAAATGCAATGATTACGAAATTTGCAGATATATTCTCACGCAGTCATAAAAAAGGCATAGTGTTGAAATAGTCATTACTGCCTCTTTGTAACTATTATTTTATCATTATTTGTATTCTCGACACCTAAAAGAAGCTCTTTTTGTGACTTGAGTCACAATACCTATACCGAACGAAAAAGCATGTAACAAGCGAGTCACAAGTAAGATTTTTGACTTTGTGCAAAGAAAACGTTCACTTTAAAGAAAGAAGTGAAAAATGTTGACCCTTCAGATCATTCAAATCTTGAGCCAACTGCTCCGGAAGATTTTGAATAACACGTGACATCTACGGGTTATTTTTTTCGGCTTGCAGGTCCGAATGTTGGTTTCAGAAGCGCCATAAAGTAGTGCAGCTATTGTGGTTTTGTGCGCTCACTTTTATTTTGCCTAGAAAAATAAAAAGCTTTTATAAATCTCTTAAATTATAAATGAAAAATCACAGATAAACACCAGGAGACCGGTAAAAGGTTGTGCGCTGCACGCAAATACATTATAACAGTTTTATGACTACATTTGAATACAATACCGTGCAAAAGAAATTTCGAATGAAAGTGTTATTTTTGTAGAAACTTAAAATGAAATATTTTCACGTATTTTTTTTTGATTCCTTGTGTGACAGTTATTTAACATAAATGCATATAAAAAATATACCATTTTGGCGATATCGGAGTAGTCTTATCTTTAGGTGTGGCCAATCCACTGCCACTTTACTCTTTTTATTTCGATTTCTATGGGCTCATTACAAGCAAGTGTTAAAACATCCTTGTTGCTGATATTTTGAGGCCAAAAGCAAGCATTTATTAGTACAGATCTGAAGCTTGTGTCGTATCCTTTCAGTCACTTTCTATGCTCAGCACCATATAGCAAGATTGATTTGACGCTTACGATGAATATGTTGAGTTTTGTACGCCGAGATAGGGAGCTCACCGACCAAACCTTCTTAAGTTTGTGGAAGGCATGCCTAGCTCTTCCAATACGTGCGTTGACATCTTCATCTGCACCTACGTCTTTCTCTATGATGCTTCTGAGGTAACAAAATTTCTCAACTTCTTCAAGAGTTTTCATGGACCCTTCCAAATTAATTGTAAGCGGTGTTAGGTTTGGTGTTTCGACACGAATAATTTTTGTTTTTCTGGAGTTTATTTTCTGTCCAACTGCTGCAGCGTTATTAGCTAGCTTGGCCAGCTTGGATCGGATGCCAATTTATGTGTGTGACATTTAGCAAATATCATCGGCAAAATCGAGATCAGCAAGCTATTGGAAGGGTCTCCAATTAATGCCATCAGGGCATTCTTCATTTGTTTTTGCAAGCGCATCATCTAAAACAGTTACAAACAAGAGTGGTGAATGAACGTATCTATGACTGACACCTTTACTCACTACGAACGAATCGCTAGTCTTGCTTTTATAGCATATACTGCTTCTTGTGTTTATAATCATCATCCCAAATTGCCAAACGCTTAACCGAGTCAAATGCACGTTCAAAATCTATGAAAAAAAGATAGAGAGAAGAGCGCCATTCCACGGATTGTTCAGTAATAATTCTTATTTACTTTTACTGTTTGGCCTGAATCCATTTTGTTCCCGTCGTAGTTTACAGTCGAGAAAGGAGCCGATGCGTTCAAGAATAATGAAGGGTAGGATTTTTTTTATAGTGTTAAGCAGAGTAATGCCCCTCCAGTTACTGCACACTGAGAGAGGTAGCCCTCTTTTAAGATTGTTATAATGACGCCAATTATTGGGCGGAATGTTCTTTGACTCCCAAACTTTCTTGATAATATCTTTTAGCTTGTGACATTATTTCACTTCCAAAATTGAATAATTTGGGAGATATGCAGTCAGATCCGCTGGCCTTGTGCGCTTTAAGTTTACTAATCGCTGCTTCAATTTCTGGGATGTCTGGAGCCTCAGTGGAGATTGCTCTATTTGGATTAAATCGGCGATTCGCATCAGTAATATTTGTATTTGTGTACTCAGTACCATCATCACAGCAGTCTGCAAAATACTCCACTAATCAATCCGTATGATTATTCTCGCTCAGTCGCCAGATCGTGCCCATCTTCACTTTTTATTGGTGGTACGGGTATATTCAATTTCGGATCTGCGATTTATTTTATTGATGCATACACTGTTCGAAAGTCATTTCGGTGGTGGTTGGTCATGGGAGTCTTAGGTAAGTCGAGCAAGGCGATGGCTAAGTGAACTGCGCTATTGAGCAGGGAGCTGATAACATTTTAGTGGCGTATTTTTATGCAACAATAAAGTCGGTAAAAGAGAAAAACATAACAAGAAGCAAACAGCCAATAAATAGGCCCATTATGTATTTATAAGGTTTAGCCGCAGTGGCTGGCAATGCGTGGCTTGGGAGTTGCGGGTGCTGGCCTAGTTGGCTTATTGACAGTGAGGCAGCACGTCAAAAAGAAGTTTAACATTTTCCATATTTCCGCATATTTAAGTGCATTCGAAAATAATTGACATTAAAGTCCCTAAGACCCTAAGCGTAGCCTCGTCACACCTTGCGCCTACTTGGCTGCTTATCGGAAGCTAATGCTAATGCTAATTATGTAGTATATACTTTATATACATTATATGCACAAAAGTCATAAACCTACAAAAAAAAAAAAAAACAAAAAAAAATATAAAGCAAGTAACAAAAAATCATAAAAAAAAAATACAAAAAAAAAGGTACAAATTTTGTAAAGGATAAATCAGAAATTAAGTAGCATTTTTAATTGTTTGACAGATTCCTCGCAGTGCATTTCTCTAGCTATTTTAAGCAATTCTCGACAATCGGAATCTTTTAATGTTAACGTGCTGTTCTAACTCTGTTACTTATATCTTTAACTTAAAGCCCATTTTGGTTTAATTTAAACAGATTAAAAAGATTTAAACAGTTAGAAATATTTGTCTTTATTATTTTCACCAATGAGTGCTTTGTGGCGTGCGGGTCTGAGCGATTGATTGGATGGTTTCTGGCTGGGCTGGGCTGGGCTAGGCTGGTTTGCTTGTTTGCTCGCTTCGTCCTCGTTCACTGCGTGATAAAAACAAATTTATATAAATAGCAGACAGTTTTTATATTTTATACTTATAAGAACATGATCCATTTGATTGCGGGTAATATCATCTGGGGTCTGCCTCGTGTATTCATGTATATTCTTGTATGGGAATTTAGTGCCCCCGATAAAAAAATCATAATTGCAGCAGAGGTTGATAAGTCGGTCGCCGTTAGTATTACGTATATTTTCGAATCCCATTATAGACTTCAGCCCCATTTTGGTTGAGCCAACTTTGGCGAATCTCCAAGAAGGATAAAGATATCACCTTTACATATACTGTCAATCGTGCCTTCGACAAAAGCTGTAAAACGCATCTTTGACAACATCCTCAGACGGTTCCGTCGGAGCATTAAATCTTGCATAAATTGGATGTTCTGAGATTTGGTTGAATCATTTTTTTTTTTGGCTCAAGGATGACCACCATACAGTCCAGTGTATCAAGTTTATAAAGTTTCATTTCTTTCGTTACTTGAGCTAGTCAGGAAGTTTCGGAGAGCGTATGTACATTCTATGTGCCAATATATGTTTTAAATTTAAAGCTAAATGTTTGGATTGCTTTATTGGTGGATCTACTTTGTTGGAAGATTATATTTCGATTTGAGCATGGATTTTGCACCTCCATCCGATGTGCAGGCTACATGCGAGGGGCGCAGTGTAGGTGGATTTCCCTCCGTGGGGCTACCACTTGGAGACATATTATCATTCGTCTTTTAACCCCTAGAAGAAAGCTTCTTTAGTTACGATTCGAAGTTATCAATCCGTTTTTTGGATATTGAAAGTATCCAGCGATAGTCGAAGAATACCGTTGAAATACAAAAATTATCCGACCAGTTACCAGCCGCGATGCTGAGTGTTTCCAAGGAAATAAAGCTGGAATCGTCGCCAACCGACTGCAATTAACAGCATATCTCTCGGTGCCAACATGTACTATTATGCTCTGAAGATGTTAAGTAATAATCTTCCAACATTTATCAGCTTTCCTACTCCGCTTCCACTGGGATTTGGCTCCAAATCTCTGGCGGGGTTGCTATGATTAGCAGGGTCATCTTGGGTAGGTTACAGTTTGGAAATTTAAGAAGGAGAGACTAGAGATGTCTTGAGAAAGTCATCTTATCACAAAATCTTCGTCCGTGATGACAGGATAAAACTGGCGGACAAATGGCTGCACTGGAATCAACAGGACGTGCTTGTTGGCGACCAGGCAGGAGCAAGAGAAACAATAGCGCGTCTATACGAAAATGACATGGCCAGTAAACTCGATATATCCCTAGATACACTAATAGCAAAAATTAGCCTAAAAAACATTAAAAAAAACACTTTACAGAAATAACAATATTAATAGTCATGCAAACAACGCAGATTTTAATATAAGTAATTTTAATTACTATATCGTAGATAATCATACATTAATAACAGATAATAATAGCTTTAAGTTATCATTATTAGCATATAATATAGCTGGCCTGGCAAATAAAAAATTGTTTAGCAAATTCTTCGAATATGTTCAAGCGCTCGATATATTTATGCTAGCCGAGACTTTTGTGGAGCTAATTTTTGCTATTAGTGTATCTAGGGATATATCGAGTTTACTGGCCATGTCATTGTCGTATAGACGCGCTATCGTTTCTCTTGCTCCTGCCTGGTCGCCAACAAGCACGTCCTGTTGATTCCAGTGCAGCCATTTGTCCGCCAGTTTTATCCTGTCA
>JBAMBQ010004415.1:0-54025 GCA_037044495.1 Stegana nigrithorax | reverse complement strand
TACAAATGCGATCATGGTCTGTAGGAATTTGGCGGGGCGTAGCTTGGGATGTAGTCCTCAGATACTGCGCTGGCTCTACAGCATGGTTGCCAAGCCAAGACTCACCTGAGGTGCCATAGCATGGGGAGAAAGAGCTAATCTAATCTATTTCTGTCCAGAATAGACAGAATTTTTTTCAACGCTTGGTATGCGTAGGTATCACAGTTGCTATGAAAACATGTCCAATTGTGGCAATTGAGAAAATCCTAGATCTAACTCCACTTCATATCGTCATCTCCAATCTAATAAAGGCAACATTGTTACGTCTCTGCACGGGAGACTCGCTAAATCTAGCTCACCGAAATAGGTTTAGCGAAGACCTACCCCTATTTCCGCTCCCCAGAGATGCAATTACCAACACCGTCCACTTATAAAGGAATTATGACATTGGTCTTAATACTAAAAGAAGTTGGACAACGGAACGCGAGGCATATAATATCAAACCATATGCAATAAAGTGGTACACTGATGGCTCCTTGACTGAGGAAGGTACCGGGCTGGGTGTCTTCGGCCCTCGCACAAGATGCTATTAATCCCTCGGCAAGAACACCAGTATCTTCCAAGCGGAGACATGCGCCATAAATCGGTGTGCACACTTCAAAATAAAGACATAGCCATTCTTTCCGACAGTCAGGCAGCCAAACGAACTCTACCCTTATATAGCCTAAAGTCAAAACTGGTCCTAGAAACCAAAATGACCTTGAGCCGTTGGCCAGCTATAACTCTGGGTACCAGGCCATGCCAACGAAGGTCGGGTAACGAAGAAGCTGACAAACTAGCTAGGAAAGCAGCAGCCAATGCAATGATAGGACCAGAACCCTGTTTAGGCATTGGCGCTTACACAGACAGAGAATATCTCCGTAACCTTGAGGTTAAACTCAGGAACAAACTCTGGGTAAACCAATCAGGTCTCAAACAAGCAACAACTATGCTTGGTGGTTATAACCAAAAAAGATTTAAGACTATAATACTCTTACTGAGAATACTCACAGGTTTCCTCTCTGGTCATTGCAGACTACGGAAGCAGCTGTTCAACCTCGGTCTTTCTGATACCGATACATGCCGCTTCTGCGACACATTGGCGGAAACGCCAATACATATCCTATCAGAATGTGATGCGCTTTCAAGGCGAAGAACACATCACTTGGGACGCCAACTGGTTCGAAACTTTTGTTTTTTTTTTGTTATTTAAAATTTTTTTAATAATAAAACTTATTTTAATTTATTAACTTATTAGTATACATTGTTTTATATAGTTTATTTTTAATTGCCGTTGCAAATGATTAAACGCGACACAGGAAAGTCAACTGCCAGCAGCTGCTGACAGTTAAGGCCTAAATAAAATTAATTAAATAAAATAAAACAAAAATTGTGTTTAATAAAAGATGATACTCACGTGAATTAGAGTGCATCGTAAAAATTTAGGAATAAAAAAAAGCAACTTTTCTATGACGTCATACACAAAAAATGGCGGCGCTGTTTGTTTTTGTAGGTAACATTTTTGATACTAGGGATGCATTCCATTACAGACCATGGGGTCATATGTTATAGAGTTGTCCATCTTCTGCATTGACATTCCCTTTTCTTCACTCACCCACCAACAGAGTGATGATATATGATTAGATTTTCCGTTTTTCTAAATGCCTCTCAATTTCTTATGACATTTCTCAATTCCTCAATGACATTATTAAATAATCCTATGGGTTTACCCCGAAGGGAAAAATTGTACTCTTTTTTTTTTTAAATCAAATTTGAAAAGAGAAAAATATGAGTTGAGCTGGTGAAACAAAAAATTAGAATCAAATTAGAATTATTGAAATAGAGATGCGATAAGAAAGAAAATTTTGCAAATTATAAGCTAAAAATTTAATGTCCGATTCATTTTCACTCTCATATGCTGCAAATAAATAATTGCAGCAGAATATTTAAAATAAAAATATGTGTTTGAGCTAGAAAGCAGTAAATTAATTTGTATGAGCGCTTTGTTGATGATAGTATCCATTAAAATTTTTTTTCTGTTCCGATGCGACATTTTGCTTTGTTTAATTTTTTTCTGTTGCTTCTTCTACCTTGTTTACAAAAATCAGCTGGTATGTTTCATAATTACACAATTTACATTTCACAAGTGATCTGTCGCTTTTTGACATTACACAAAACTTTTAACAAAAGCGTGATAATGCCTAATATAAAACACCAAAAGAATTTATCCAATAATACATGTTAAAATTAATGAAACTGACCCATAGTCAAGGTGGCGAAATACTTGGCCTGCATATAGACAGCAAGCTGACTTAGAAGCAGCATATTACTAAAATAGGAAAGAAGATCATTACTGGCTGCTCAATCGAAATTGTCAAGAAATAATAAAGTCTTGACATATAACGCAATAATAAAACCAATTTGGACTTACAGACTTCAATTAAGGGGCAAAACAAACCAAAAAAAATATTGATATAATACAACGCAGACTTCCAATCAAAGACGCGCTTGGTTGAAAATCCACCCAAATACAACTTAAAACTAGAAAGGCAGGGCTATAGTCTGGCGTAACCGACTATAGAAAACACTGTACCCAATCCAAAACAAAAAAATTTGGTAATTGTAGGTCTTACCGTTTCCGAGATCCGTGCGTTCATACCGACAGACGGACATGACTCGACTCGTCTTTTGACGCTGATCATGAATATATATACTTTATGGGGTCTGCCACGCCTCCTTTTGACTGTTACATACATTTGAACAACTTTAATATACTCTTTACCATTTTTTGGTACAGGGTATTAAATTTTTTTTTTATTTTTTTTTTTTCCCAATAGTTAAAGTATTTTGTCTTTTGTTACATTCGACTAGCATACAGTTTTAAAGGTGAAGGGAGGGGTACTACTAAGTCATATGGCAATTACATATGTCTGTTACTTTTTTGAATGAATAAATTAATGGGGGCACCTTTGCCGCTTCCCCGCTCTCGCAAGATACTGCATCGTTCCCCACCAACAGCTAGGGTGTCCTTTTTTAATTGTATTTCGTCAGTGTTTATTGTTTTTATATTAAGTCTATTGGGCGTCGTCTTTGCAGCCTTCTGGGTAAGGTTAGCTCGAGCGTTGGTAGAGTGTTTATTGCACTGTTACAGTGGACCTCGATTGCCGATTGGTGCCTTCGACTAGTTGTTTGAATTTGCTGGTCGATTGTTGGTACATTAAGGTCACGATGGATATTCGTATTAGAAACATACCATGGAGCGTTAACAATTTCACGCAGTATCTTTGATTGTTGGCGCTGAATTATAGCTAAATTGCTCTTTTTGGCAGTCCCCCATAGTTGGAGTCCATAAGTCCATATTGGTTTTATCATTGCTTTATAAATCATTATTTTGTTATATGTTGATAACTTAGAATGACGGTTGAGCACCCAGTAAAGTTGTTTGTATTTTATGTTTATTTGATCTCTTTTTTTAATTATGTGTTGCTTCCAATTTAGCTTGCTGTCTATGTAGAGGCCTAAATATTTTGCCACGTTGTCTATGGGGGTTTCTGTGCTATTTATTTTTATGTGCATTTTTGGATAGATTTTTTTGGTTGTGTATATTATTTGCTGCGTCTTTTGCTCGTTTATTTTTATGTTCCATTCTTTAAACCAATTTACTGTTGAGTCGAAAGCATTTTGCAGTTTGTTGGTTGCAGTAGAAACGTTTTCATGGGCGTATAGCAGAATGGTGTCTGATGTGTATAGCGTATAGAGTATAGGTCCAAGTACGCTGCCTTTAGGAATTCCAGCTCTAATTTTGCGCAGGCTACAGGTGGGTCATTGAATTTTACGTAGAATTGTCGGTCTGTGATGTAGCTTCTGAGTATGTTGTAATAATGTTGTGGAAACATGTTGCTTAGTTTGTGTAGTAGTCCCCTGTGCCAGACTTTGTCGAAGGCTTTTTCTACGTGTAAAAAAACTCAAATGCAGAATTTTTTGCTATCAAGGTCAGTCATTATTTTGTTTGTAACTCGATGTATTTGTTGAATGGTCGAATGTTTGTGGCGAAAACCAAATTGGTGGTCTGGTATAAGTTTTTTGTTTTCCAATATTGGCTTTAGTTTGTCAAGAAGCCACTTTTCAAAAATTTTTCCCATTATTGGTAAGAGGCTGATGGGTCTGTATGATGCTGGTTTGGTTGCGTCTTTCCCTGGCTTAGGTATAGCCACTATTTCGGCGATTTTCCATAAATTAGGGAAATAGTGGATCCTAAATATTACGTTGTAGATATTGCGCAAATACATAATCGCTTTTGTTGGTAGTTGCTTCATTATTATTCCTGTTATTTGGTCATATCCAGGTGCTTTTCTGCTTTTTATATGTTTTCTTATGCAGTTTGTAATATGGCGAATTGTAATTGGTTTTATTTTTTGTGTCTGGTCTTCCGGCTTATTGGGTAATGGTAATTGTCTGTTGTTTGGTTGTCCTTCGGAGAAAATGTCTGCGTAGAAATCTGCCAAGGTCGCAGCTTTGTCATCATTGGTTTTGGCCCAATTTCCATTTGTTTTTCTTAGTGGAGGCTGGTGATGCGTCTTATTCAGTAGTTTTTTTGTCGCTTTCCAGAGCGAAAAATTTGCGTCTGCTGTGGGTTTTAGTCGAGTTAGATAATTTGTGATTAGCTTATTGGCAATTATCTTCAAATGTTTTTTTAGATTTTTGGTTGGGTATTAAAATGAATTTAAATAAATTAAAACAGGACTCCTTCATTGCATGCAGAGAACGATACAATATCTTGCGAGAGCGAGGAAGCTGTATGTATTACCTGCCTGCAGCAAAGGTGTCTCCACTTAGCTTCTTAAAATATAAAAGAAACTATTTTAATTTCCAAAATCTTACGATTTTACTATACTTTGTTTCTTTTACGGACGTATTAAAGTTACTCAGATACGAAGAGTAATCAAAAGTAATTATTGTGACGCATTCAGGCGTAAACTCTGCTTGCCTGATCAATCTAGTTTATGGACTTCTTGTTAATGCATTAAATTTCGATTTTAACGATTTACTAAGTAATGAAATGGATGTCATCCAAGGAGGCGCAGATGCAGAAAATGGGCTGTCTCTGTTGCTTGGTCTCAGGAGGCTCTTAAGAAGGCATCAATAATTCAGGGCTACGCTTCAGTGAGGTGTGTTCAGTTTAGCGCTTGACTTCCCCACTGCTCAATGCTCCATGGAAGCTCGTTGCTGTTTTGCTGTGCTTTCGGTTTTCTGTTTACGCTTCCAAATTTGCGTTGCGTTCGTTTTTTGCTCGTTTTTCCTTTGCGTATTTGAAAATGGTTTTAGCATGCTTAACATGCGTTACGTATGCGTTGTCACATGTCGCGCAGCAGCCATGTGTAGGCCATCTCTTCATTTCTGATTTGCACTTGACATCAGAAAAGCTGATTAAGCTTGTTTTCTGCTTACAAGCTTAATCTGAACTCCTGCGTTTTGAGCATTCAAATGGGTCAGATTCGGAGCTCGTGTACATGCTCATCTCTACCTAAAAGAGGCTAAAAAATATATCCCATGTGAACTTACGGTTTGGTCATATGTTAGGCATATAACTTGGCTTATTCAAAAAACTACTTCATTTGGTCATTTGGATATTATGTTTTCGTTTGACTGTCATGTTGCACTTTTCGTTTTATTCGAAAAAATGACTGCTTTTGGTCTTGCTTTGATGACTCAGTATCTGTGGTTAATGTTATTGCCGCAACCATGGGCATCTTATTCAAATAGGCATCGATCATCCAGTAATTAAGCCAATGTATCAAACAGAGCGGCGACGAAAGTTTTTTGGTTTTTTAAACTTCTCCACACTGCCACTCCGATGGTTCGAGTCCCGCTGTCGGAAAGAATTTTAGTTTTATTTTTGAAATTAAACTTTTTTAGCGAGCTGTAAGTCCAAAAAATAGGTAACAGAATTCAAAGGCAAGATGCTTGAGAGACGAAATGGGGAGACGCACAAAACAATGCGCATCGTCTTGTGCGTGCTCGTCTGCAGTGTAGAATGATTGCTTACGCATGAGTATAAAAGAGATAAAAAATGCTTTACTGATTGTACTGATTCGTGAGCGAATATAAAATTTACTCATCTATGAAATAAGAAGCAAACAAATGAGAGAGTAGATTTCGCTCAGACAACATTGAATGTGGCACACCTATACACACATATTGCTTTGTAATACTCAAAGATCTTTGCCTTGCTTAGCTGCTGCTAATAGGGGTGGAAACATTAAAATATTCCGAGACAGATTTTAAATGAATGCTGTTGTTGTTGTGCACACTGTGGTAATACGCCAGTAATATGAGTGACCTAATATGTTTATTAGTAATGAATTCTATATTTTTGATTGCCGATATTGTACTACTATGTATTATTATTATTATATATAGTATCTATGTATGGGTGATATGAGTCTTCGTCATTTACCATAGATTTGAATTTTAGCGAAATGAACAGTAAAGCCTGTAACATATATGTGAAAATGGTATTACTTTAAGGTGTTCTACTATCGAGACTATCCCGTAAACCATATTATTTGTTGTATAGAACAAATTTTTATACCCTGCACCAAAAAATGGTAAAGGGAATATTAAAGTTGTGCAAATGTATGTAACGGCAAGAAGGAGGCGTAGCAGACCCCATAAAGTATATATATTCTTGATCAGCGTCGAAAGACGAGGCGATCTAGCCAAGTCCGTCTGTCTGTCCGTCTATCCGTATGAACGCACGGATCTCGAAAACAGTTAGAGCCACAATCACCAAATTTGGCACGAAGACTCTCCCAATCCGTAGGCATAACGAATTTTTTTTTTTCGATATTCGACCTATAACATATAGCTGCCATAGGAACGATCGGCTGAAAACCCATATTTAGCACCAAAAATCCTTTTGTTTTTCAAGATATCTCTACCGAATTCTGGATTTAATAGTTTTAGCCAATGTCCAATCACATGTCTAAATATAATGTATATCGGTTTACTATATCATATAGCTGCCATAGGAACGGTCGGCCGAAAAACAACATTTACCCAGAAAAACTATTTTGTTTACAAAGATATCGTTACCAAACTTTGGATTTAATGATTTTAAGTAATATCAAATCATATTCCCGAATATGAGAAATATTGGTTTACTATAACATAAAGCTGCCATAGGAACGATCGGCCAAAAACTGCCTTTTATTAAAACAAAAATTTTTTTTTTTGAGATATTCTTACGTAATGAATACAAAAAAATTTAAGGCAACAAAAACATATATTCAGTTTTGGATTAGGTACAGAGTTTTTAAGCCCGATTATAGCCCTGCCTTTCTAGTTTATTTTGTTGCTGTAGAAAACTTTTTGATTTGCATTGCTGTTGCTAATAAGGATGGAAACATCAGAAAACAGAGAAAATTTTTATATGAATGTTGTTGTTGTTGAGCACATTGTGGCAGTACGCCAGTAATATGCGTGACCACTAATATGTTTATTAGTAATGATTTTTGTAATTAATATTGCCAATGTTCTACTACTATGCACCGGTGACAATGGAGTGCAATGTGAATTGCTTTGTTGCTTTTATACTCCATATACATAGTAACTAAAACTACATTCCCAACATTATGTGCAACAGTTTCACTTCAATAGTGAGATTATATGGGTGAGGCACATTACTTTTATTTTTAAATTAATATTCTTTATTTTAATTTATTTATTTATTTGTTTACATGTATTCCTCAATATATTTTTTTTTTTGTAGTTACGGTTGAAAATGTTTAAGCGAGACTTATAGCAAAGCCAACTACAAGCAGCTGGTGGCTATTAAGGCACAATTAATGAAATGCACAAAAAAAAATTATTAAAACAAGCTAAACTAATACTGTGTTTAATAACATAAGTAATGCATGTGAATCATATGCCAAATTAGACATTCCATAACGACAAATTAACAAAAGGCCAGTTCGCATCGTTGCAGTGTATCATATGTTCACCTTGCGCAGCTCATGGAATTGCTCTAAGCTAAAAGCACTTGAACTGAGTTTACCAATATACTTATAGTTGCACATTTAAAAATTTAAATAAATATTATAAATAAAAATATAAATAAAAAATTGACAATGAAAAGCTCCAAATAAGTATTTAAAATTAAGTTATGAATTATGACGTTAAGAAATGCCCAAAAGTATGCAATTAAAATTAATAAATATCGAAGAAAGTACTAAATAAGGATAATGAAAATTTTATTTAAAAAAATGTAAACAGTCACTCACTATGCAACAATTATACGGGAGTCGCCCAAAAAGCAGGTCTTTGTTGTTTGTTTGTAAAAACAAAACAATACAAAGCATCAAAATCACAAAAATTATTTACGAAGAACTTAACTTTGCAGAAAATAACTTCACAGTGATAGCGCCGATAATTAATAGTAAAATACCAATGTTAACATGAGATTTACTGAGAATCACAAGTTAATTCGTAAGAAACAAATTAAAACACAAGAACAAATTAAACACAATTAATGCAAGACACTGCGAAAGTTTTTTTTTTTCTTAAAGCACGGCACGGAATGGTACCAAATCTGAATGAAATTCCAGCCTTCTTCTACTACCGTCTGTTGCCAATAAGTACAAGTGACTCAAAGAAGCAGGTTATGTCGCGCAAACGCACTCATCCCTGATATTTTCATTATTAATATCGGCTGAACCTCTGCTCCCTAAAAAAGCAACAGAAAATTTCATCTCCATAATAAAAAAAAAATTTTTTTCTTGATAAATGAAAATCCATATGGCTTGTATGTTAAATAAGAGGTGCTAATATTGAAACGCGATGAACTGAATAGTTACTGTTTAAATTGAAATAGACATGTACACATATTGAATTCATTTTACCTGTGCGCCTCGCACCTGGTCTGCCCTGCTGCCCATTTTGGAGCCGTGGTGATTGGAAATCTCATGTTATATTGATATTTCAAAACTTTTGACATTCTTTTTATGCTTTTTCATGTATTTACGTGCACATAAACGGATACCGAGTACCGTAGAACATATATGTATTGGTTCTTTGTTGCAGATAATAATATTTAATATTTGATACTTCAGAGTTTCGTTCGCCCCTCTCTGCCCGCCTTTTGTGCTGTTGATTTATTCTGCATATGCTTTCATTCACTCTATATTAGCAGTCTACTGAATGAGTTATAAGCTCATAAGACACTCGATGCTGCCTGCAGACAGTCGAGTTGAACGATGCGAAAAGCAATTTCGCATACATATTTCCGATGTGCGCTGCATAAGTTGACCGATGTCTGCACCACACCATTTTCATTTTGATTCCCATCAGACGCTTCTTATGAAAAGGTAAATCGTGAATGTAGGCATATTGCTGTTATGTTGATTGAGTGATTTATCGAGGTCATGTCAAGCAAAATTTTTAGGACCACTTTGATCTGTCGTTGTTAGCCACAGTCTCCGATTTGATATTTGGTGGATACGCGTCAAGTACGGATATGCTAAGCAGAGTAACCCGCCCATTAGCAGCTTATATTGGCAATTGGGAGGGTGTAATATGCAAATAAATCGCAATTTTGAGTAGCAAAAGTGTTTTCGAATTTAATGAATGTATCTATCAATTGTTCACATGCAAGTGTCGACGTCGCTTCGTTTCGGTTTAGTATAATTCTTAAGCTCTCATATATGAAACAGACAAACAAACTGAACAGCTGGCGGGCTGTAAGCCATGCAAGTCAAGCAATAGTGTAAACATGCCAAAGCCAAAGCCAAATTAAATTTATCAAGGAATTTAATTAATAACGTCCCTTTTTGGGTGCAACACAGCATAACGTTAATTAAACTTTGGCGGGTGCGCGCACTTTCCATAATGGTAATGGCAATGGCAATGGCAACCTCAATGGCAACGAGCCAAATCGCGACGAAACAAGGCGAACCGTGGTGAGTTGTGTTGGGGTAGATTGAACAAGTGAGGGGAATTGTGGAGCAGAGTGGAGCGCAGTGGAGCGGGCGAGGCTGCAGCGTATCTTGTAAACTTGAAATTTAATAGCAAACAACTTAGTAGCCTTGAACTGGAAGCTGTAAAGTTGCTTTAGAGTTTTTCATACGATTTGTCTGCCAATAAAACTTGCCACATGTGATAAAAATTTTAGCTTTTGCGTCTTCATTTTATTAGCATATTCGGCATTGAGCAACATATTTGTCAGCGCTCCATCGTTTACAGCCATCGTTAATAGTGAAAAATATTTGGAAACTTTGCTTGACATGCACGCCGTAAAAAAGCACGACACATCCGCCGCCGCGTCAACAACAGAAACAGCAACAGCCACCGCCAAAGCATCAAAGTCAGTGGCAGCGGCAAGGAGACGCTGATGCAATGCCTGCCATTATGTTAATATCCAATTTCACTGACGTTATTCGGCATCCGGGTACCCACTTATTGTAATATTCAAATTTTGACTATTTCAGCGAAAGAAAGTATCTTTAAATTATTTCTTTTCAATATACATTGTTGTTGAGGTCATAAACATGTTTAAGCAGGTAAATTTTCGTAGAAAATCCACTGTATCACGTATGTAACATCATACGTTTTTTAAGATTTGGCGACAGTTATACTGGCAGTCAACGTAGGAAAAACCGGAAAGGCAGCTCCAATTCCTGATAAGTGGACAACGATTTGATTCTATACGAACTAAGTAAACTGTCTCTACAGAAGAATGTGGAATATAAGAATAAGTAACATATTAAATTATGTTTTTATATAGAGAAACTCAATACTGTCACGACACGGAATATGCACTATATCAGGACAGAGGGTCCTTTTATGACTTGTCGATCTTTTTAAAGTCACAAAATTCCTATTTAGAAGTTTAGAAATTAAAATCAGGACTGGAACAATAATTTTTAAAGATTATATTGCCTTTTTGTGGATAAGTTTTAATTCATTTATAATAACATCGGCTATCAGCGGAATTTCGGATGTAATGTATTGATTTACAACAATTTCTGTAGTCGAGATATAAAACAGCATTAGTTGGGGGATAAACACTAACTGATTAGATTCAGGGAGAACAATATTTAAGATGACCGAATCCGGTTGAAAAACATTATCAACACTATTTGAAAGAACAGAACTTGGTAGATCGATATTATCAACTACATTCACATTAACTCATTAACTACATTCACATAGGCTCAGACAAGGGTTTAGAAAACACCTGTGCACTAACTGTATTATTGATGAAATTTTTTTCTTCTTCTAACGCAATTAAGGAAAAATTTTTGTTGGAAGATTCTTCCTTTACGGAGGTAAGTCGACAAATTTGTACTCTTCTAGGGGATTTTCATAAGCTTCAAGTTAAGGTTCTTGTAATCTTAAGACTTATAATCTTTAACCAAGTTACAAAAGGCTATACGGGATTTCGAAACAAATTTTGCAGACCAATATTTATACCCTGTACCAAAAAATGGTAAAGGGTATATTAAAGTTGTGCAAATGTATGTAACAGGCAGAAGGAGGCGTGGCAGACCCCACAAAGTATATATATTCTTGATCAGCATCGAAAGGCGAGTCGATATAGCCATGTCCGTCTGTCCGTCTGTCTGTCCGTCTGTATGAACAAACGGATCTCGGAAACGGTAAAACCTACAACTACCAAATTTTGCACGGAGACTCTCCCAATCCATAGGCATAACGAGTTTATTTTTTTTTTCGATATTCGACCTATATCATATAGCTGCCATAGGAACGATCGGGTGAAACCCCACATTTAGTAACAAAAACCTTTTTGTTTTTCAAGATATCTACACCAAATTTTGGATTTAACAGTTTTAGCTAATGCCCAATTACATATCACAATATAATATATATCGGTTTACTATATCATATAGCTGTCATAGGAACGATCGGCCGAAAAAGAACATTTACTGAGAAAACTTTTTTGTTTATTAAGATATCGTTTCCAAATGTTGGATTTAAATATTTTAAATAATATCCAATCATATTCCCAAATATAATAAATATCGGTTTACTATAACATATAACTGCCATAGGAACGATCAGCCGACAATGGGTTTTTGCTAAAAAAAAAAATTTTTTTTCTTCAGATATCCTTACATAATGAATACAAAATATTAATGTAACAAAAAGTATATATTCAGTTTTGGATTGGGTACAGGGTTTTCTATAGTCGGTTACGCCCGACTATAGCCCTGCCTTTCTAGTTTTTTCTTGAGATATCCTTACATAATGAATACAAAATATTAAAACAATAAAGAAATATATTAAGTTTTGGATTGGGTTACAGGGTTTTCTATAGTCGGTTACGCCCGACTATAGCCCTGCCTTTCTAGTTTTAATAATCATGTCAGCAATTCTACAATTGAGCATCTACATGAGCGAGATTATCGCAGATCCAGCATGCCACCGTCACAGCATTGACCTCAAGTGCCTTTATGCACTCATCAAAACAACACTCATATTAAAATAAAAATAAAATCATTTAAATATATAAAAGGGGAAAAATAAATTTGATAAGTTAAAAAATAAAAATCAAAATCAAAAGCAGCAAGTACAAAGAAACTACTAAAAAGAAAGTAAAAGAAATCTGTTAAATCTCAAAGAAAAATATAACATAATACAAGAACAAACCATATACCAGAAAGTACCGAATAAATTTAGCAAAGTATAAATTTTAGCAAGCAGTAAAAAACCCTAATGTACGATAAAAAATATTTTTTTGCTATAGTTAACAATCGTTATACTATTAAAAGCACCAGTTCACTATGAAAAATGAAAATACTATTGATAGAGGACAAGTTAGACACGACCGTAACCAGACACATCGAAAAGGCTTTTTGCGTAGTAATGCAGACGATTTCGTGCCAAGAAATAATTGTAATGGATGCTTAAAGGATTTTGATGATTTGTTGAACACTCTAGACTCGAATTTATATTTGTTACTCTATTAACAAATGAGCAGGCTTTTGCAAAATGTTTGTGATTTGATTCACAAATCAAGTTGTCCCATGCGTTGACTTGGTCATGGACCTGACGTGTGACGGACAACATTTGACATGCGTATTGTAGGTTGAATGGCATCTATTAACTCATTTCTGTGCATTAAAATAGGCATAAAAGAATATCCTTAATTGCGAGTTTTGTTGAAATAATTTTCGCATAAAAATTTCATTTGACATGTGCCAAGACTCCGTTTAACCATTTTGTTTTTCGTGTTTGGCTTCCTATTTGAATTTATTTTTTTTTTTCAAAACCAAAAATTTCCTATATTCAACAAAATAATTGAGTTTCGAAAATTCAAAAGTTGCATGCGTCGCTTGTCGTTGTCCTTGTTGTCATTGTTGTTGTTGTTGTCGTTGTCGTTGGCGTTAGTGTTGGTGTTGCTTATATGGTGGTTGTTGTCCCCATTGTTGTAATTGGCATTGTTTTTTTTTTTTTTTTTGTTATGACTTTATGTGTTTGCATTTTTCGCCCCAGAGTCTGAGTGTGGAATACATCTCGACGCTGATTCGTTCGCCTCTGTCCCGCCACTCCGCCACTCTGTTGATTCTTGCGTTCATACGTTTCACAATAAGTACGATGCTAACTTAATTTTAAACTTTTATCCTTTTGGCTTTCCGTCTGCTTGGCTGTGAGCCCTTATATTGTATGTTGGTTTTTCGTATTTCGCACTCTCTTGTCTGGCTCCTCGAACTCATACGTCAGGCTCAAGGATCCGCCTTAGCCGCACTCTGCCACGCTGCCACTCTTCGACTCTTTCGCTTTGTGCGCGTATGTCTCGTGCTTCTTCTTGTTTACAACGTGCAGTGTTGAGCGTTTTCCTCGCTGGCTCCCTGTTTCTATTTTGCTCTGAGTAAGCCCATAAAGAAACAAAGAAAAAGTTGTTGCGAATGGAACAATCGTAACGAAATAATTGAATTTTCATTTCCGTTTTATGTGTTTACTTCCGTTTGCCCTCAACTTTGCCGCAATTTGTTATTTCGTGCCAGTTTCAGCTTTTGTCCTTCTGACAGCCAGCCCGCGTCTATTCTGCTTTTGTGCTGGTGTGTCAGTGAGCTGGTGGCCATGCTGCCCAACATCTAAGAGGTGTGAGTGCGACTGTGTAACATTTTTGCCCACATGTCTCTCGCACATACGTCACTTTGATTTTAGCCTATTTGTATACAAAAGAAGTCAATTTTTGGCAGCTTGAAAACTTTTTAAGTCAATTGTCAAAAAGTTTTCAACGTTAATTTTCCCTTTTTCTATCCTTCTCGTATAACGGTTCAAAATTGAAAGATAATCAACTAAAGTTTCCAGCTCAGTTCGTTCCTATACTATTTTTATATGTATATCGTTGAATATCGTCGTAATAAATCAATATGAAGCAAAGTTAAAATTGCTTTGAGCATATCTCTCGCTTTGCTGCGAGTATTGTAATGATTATTTGAATTGTTGGAAACGACTTTCTTATGCTTTATTTCCGCTATTATTGAGCCCGTTCATAGCTAATGGCAGAGCATCAAATAATAATAAAATTATAAAAGTCTCTTAATGGGCTATTTGAAAGTGAAATGCTGGCAGAAGCCCCCAACTATGCTTTCGATTACATTTAAATGCCGTTTGACCTGTCGCCGAATTAAATTTTTTGTTTGAAAACAATGCGAATAACAACTAACTGTCGGTTATTAAGCACTCATGCTCAACCCTCAACCCTTGACTCCCAACCTCGTCCCTGTCAACCCATCCCTGCTCGCGTTCACCAGTCGTGGAACATTGGCAATGTGCACAGCATGCTGCTCCTGCTTTAACTTATGCTGAAGAATGGAAATCATAAGCCAGCCAAACTACATATAAAATGTCTTTTTTTTTCGTGTTTCTTTTTTTTTTTTTTATTTTGTTCAGTTGTGCTGAGCTTAGCCGGCTGAGACTAAAATTGTTTTCGTTTGGCATGATAAACACTTGATTTTTTACTACCTACATGGAAAGCGTGTCGCATAGGGGCTCTTTGTCACAGCATGGTGGAGTAGCAGAGTGGCATCATCAACAGCAGTAACAATAATAATAACAGCAATGACAACAACAACAACAACATAAACCCAAATTACCACAATTTGTGGCAGTGTACAATTTGACCAGGCATCAATCCGTGAAAATACTGACCAACATCAACAACAATAAAAAATCAAGAGAAACCACAGCAACAAACCAATATAAAATATAACTAACTGAACTAAACGACAAAAGAACAACACGAAGGACATAAAAAACATTTCCATTTCAGCTTTAATTGTTTTACACTTTAGTCTGCACGTCAGTTGGCAGCTGATAGCTGAACGCAATAATGGATGTATGCATACATATCTTGGAATTAAAAAAGCCGTGATTAAGTTAGGATCACAGAGCTTCACTGATTCAAGCCACTTACATAGATCGTAATGTGTTGATATGCCATACCCGTGATTTACGTTTGCTAATGAAATGAATATTTAGACAATTCTGAATGTGACGGCTGGCAACATGAAACGAATTGCTTAAGTTTCTTATGTACTCATCCTTTGCAATGTACATATTAGAAAGAGGGAATTGGTAGGTAAACTCCGCAGGAACGCATAAGAACGGGTTGACGTGCAGCTATAAAATTCATTCCCATGATGAGAGTGATGTCAAGATTATGCAAATAAATCACGAATGTAATGTGCACTTTCCTTGATTCGGTTAGAGGAGAGATGAGCGCATTTCCCAGTTGAAATTAAATTAAGATTTGATTGATAAAGGTAATGATATCGCTTTGCCTTTGATGCGTCTGTGTCTGCATGCAAAGGCAATTTGGCAGAGCTTGCGGCGAAACCACAAGATTACTTATAAATACAAGTCAATGTATTTCGTGATCGAAATTTTAATTAGTTACATAATTTAGCGCCGTCGGGTGTGTAATTAACGGCAAATGTGTGGGCATACTCAGGTGTGTGACTCCACTTGCAGGGCACTTGAGGGGCATGGAAGTCTGTTTGATAAAGGAGTAGTTTTGACTTGCTCAGCGAAATAGCAGCCTTTGAAGTTTTAAGTTGTCTGAAACGTCATACGCAATCCTGTCAGTCCTTGCACATGCTTATGAAATATTATCGAAGGTGAGAATAGTTGAATGCGAATGCGGCCGGAATGGGTGTGACGTTTTATAGTCCGGAATATGCGCGAAACTCCATTTTGCCATTGAATGTTTCGCTTTTTATGCTATGACAATTTCTATGCAAAACTGAATGAATCGTTGTCACTGGAGAGAAGGAAGCAGCGGTAAAGAAAGGGCATAAAAACCAATTTTCACGATCCGATTTGCAGTGAAATTTGCTTTTCCAACTAACTCCGCCTCTTTGTCGCTGTCCACTGTAGCACTTTGGCATCCGGAATTAGAATGACGTGTTGAAAAGTGTAAATAAAAGCAAAAATTTCAAACGCAAAAAGCGAAGAGCATTTAAAACATTCTCAAAAAAAAAAAAAACTAGAAATGCAGGGTTATAGTCGAGCGTAACCGACTATAGAAAACCCTGTAACTCAATTCAAAACTGAATATATATTTTTTTTTTGCTTTATGATTTTGTATTCATTATGTAAAGATATCTTAAATAAATAAAAAAAATTTTTTTTTCTTAGTAAAAGTCATTTTTTGGTCGATCATTCCTATGGCAGATATATGTTATAGTAAACCGATATTTATCATATTCGGGAATATGATTGGATATAAAATTGATTTAATCCAAAATTCGCTAACGATATCTTAATGAACAGAAAAGTTATTCTCAGTAAATGTTGTTTCTCGGCCGATCGTTCCTATGACAGCTTTATTATATAGTAAACCGATATACATAATATATACATTGGACATTAGCTAAAGCTATTAAATCCAAAATTTGGTAACGACATCTTGAAAAACAAAAGGGTTTTTGTAACTTAGTTTGGGTTTTCGGCCGATCGTTCCAATGGCAGCTGTATGCAATAGGTCGAATATCGAAAAAAAAATTAACTTGTTATGCCTATGTATTGGGCCCGTTACATACATTTGGACAACTTTTATATACTCTACTATTTTTTGGTACAGGGTATAAAAAAAAATATTAAAATTGCATACAGTATACTGCACATGGCTCACTGTGTTCCGCACTTCGTTTTGATGTTGGCTGTCATATGCATTCATTCCTTATTTGTATGCCCGTAGAGTGGCAATGCTACAATTTATAAAAACAATTGCACCAGGAGGAGAGCAGTTGTTGCTAGAGTCACTTGCAAATGGCAAATGCATATTACGTACACGGTTGGCGTGCCGGCTGTTGCCGCACGTCGAGCCAGTCGAATGCAAAATGAGAATTATTTGAGAAAACACAAACCTTGGACGTGCTTCTTCTTGCAATTTAACGCCGGTCTGAGCACTCCAGCTGCTGATGTTGTTGTTGTTATTGCTATGACTGACGTAGTGCCTGGAATCAAAGTGCGCCAATACCTGGCACCAACATGTTGCCTTGCAGGAAGGAAAGGAGGACGAATTCCACACATCACAAATGCATGCGAGCAATCCAATCCAAAGCGAATTGTATACTTTTTGCATTTAAGATATTTTAAATTCTAAGTTAATTGGTAAATTGCAGAATTAGCTAAAGGTCTTTGCTTTTGTGCACAAATTTTGGCGGCATATGCCTGCTTTTTCCCAAGTTTGTCGTAGTAACATGAGTGGAGTTTGGTCTGTGAAGGATTTTATTGAAGAGGGTGGAACGAAAAGAGCGATCGAAGAAGGGAATAAATATGATAAATAGGGATGGACTCTTAAGCCGAGCGTCCATTTTCTTTTGAAAATATTTTTTAAGGTTTTAGTCGCTTGGCTAAATTTTACACTTTTGTAAATATCCCAAGTTGAAATGTTTAGAACAAACGTGTCTTTGTTTACATTCTTCCCAAACCAACTTCAATCATCATAGCAATATTTTAAAGTATTAAAAATGTATTGATATTCGAGAGGCCATAAATGTTTAAGGATATTTGTGGTGAATACGTTTAGAATGAACGATAACAACCAAGAATTGTGCGAAAATTCAATAAACTGCCCTGCTCAATGCACAGTAATCCGGCGTTATGGCCGAACGACGCCCAGGAGAGGCGCCAAGACACTTGGCAGCTGCACAAAGATAGGCACGGCCCGCGACAAAGTGCGTCGGCCGCATCGAGTGAGTGAGTCTAGACACCGTGGAACAATTGTGGTGGGCGCAAGAGGCGGAGGCTTTGCTCGAATTGTCGTAAAAATCGGCGCGTGTTGGACTCGGCAGGATACGGTGGAATCGATTCCTATTTATGTTTTATGAGACGTAAAATGATTGGGATAACGGAAGCGTCAATCGACACGAGAAGTAAGACAAACGGCATAAGCAAGCGCAACGGGGCAAAGGCAGCGGAGCAAATACAACCCAGTACATCAGCACTGCGGCGTAGCAGAAGAAGCAACCGACGGTTCAGTTCGGTGCGGCAAACTCTGCTGCGCCTCCGACGCGCATTAAATGCCTAACGATATGTGGCAAAGTACGCACTTCCGCTTCCGGCTATGAGCGAATATGTGTACATGCCTATCCAACAGCACAATTATGTTCACTCCTGTTCTTGTCACAAGATAAACGCGCGTATCGCGTGATGCCTTGTCACTAGAAAAGATTCTGCCTCGCGTTGTTTGGTGTTGCCTACTGTAGTGCAGTGAAGTGTAGTGTTTTTGTTGCATAGTTGTTTGTTAAATGGCGTAAATTACAGAAGACTTTCTTACTTTGCGACGCCAATTTCCCCGTCACGTTGGGTTATGTTGATTTGGTGCAAAGCTTTGTCGGCATTCAAAATAACGAACTGACACAAAGATAGACATTCACGCAGACAGAAACGCATAAGGACAGACAGTTAGTGTGCAAGAACTTTATAATATCAAATTATTTGTAGTCATTTTTGTATAGAATATATATAACTATTTCACATAAGGTATTATTGTATCCTTTAATTCCAAGGACAGTAATGAGAGTTCTGTTGGCACAAAACATGACCAAGGCACTTATGGGCTGCATGCAACTTAATTTCCTACTTTGAGTACCCTCCTCCTTCTCTTTTTGTAAAGTGAATAATTGCATAATTCATTAAACGGAAATTATGATACAGAGCTGGTTTTCTTTTTGTTGTCTTCGTTTCTATTTCTTTTTTTAATTCTGCTTATGCTCCGCTTTTGCTTCGTCAAGGTAGCACACAAATCATATGAGCCCCCCAAAAAAATGCTCGCCCAGTCGCTCGGACGCACACACCGTCAGTCGTACAATTAAAAATTCTCCGAGTACATTGAGGGACAAGTCTAAATGGGAAAGTCTGGCTCGTAACTTCTTCCTTTAATGGAAATAGAAAGGATTTCACACTAGCGTATGTACAGGAGCCTACATACATTCAGGAAAATGTATACACAAGAAAGGACCACGCTCGAAACCAACGGCACCGAGCCTTTGGTTTTCAGTCTTCGTTTTGCCTATGGCCATTGGCCAGAGACAATGAATGTGAAAAGGTAATAAACCGCTATGGGGTGCATTTTTACGAAATAGACAAATAAACCAACAAACGAACGAATAAACGGTTGCAGGCTGACTGTCTGCGTTTTGTCTCGTTTCACTTTTGTTTTTCCCCATACGTTTTTCTGGGTTGTGGATGCTGTTTTTGTTGTGTGCTCTCTTACTTGAAACAATGTTTGTCGCCAGAAATTGTTATCGCAATTGCCACGAGCTGTGAACGTGAAATATTCCAAACGACGCAAATAACAAGAAATGTGGACCGTTCAAACAAAAGCGAAGGCGACGGCATTTTATGTTAAATTTGGAATATATAATAATAAATAAATTAAGTTGTCAACAATTTAATGCTATACTCTATGCATGCTTCAATCATCATAACCATCATCGTCATCATCATCACCTTCATTATTTTCATTTCCATCGTTATCATCATAACCGTTGCCGCCGGCGTCTTCTAAAGTTTGTGAAGTAAATGAAACGGAGGGTTTCGTTGTGTAAAAGCCATTCGATTACAATATGCTTATGCGTAGAGGCGAGGTAGAGAAGGAAACACTTACAGAGGCATGACCTCGTGCGGGTCGAGTTAGAAACGAATAAGTAATTCACATTAGGATAGACACCTCTGTGGCCCAGTGACTAGCTGAGGAGTTCCCCAAGCAGAGAGCATAGCAAACTTCCAATCCATTCACTTTTGGCGAAATGTAGCATGAGATCGTTTCAACGTTTGGCATTAAACCCATGAAATAGACGCTGCGTACATTTTTAAGAATCTTCCAGCGCTAATATTTATTTGAAACTGTCAATGTGTGCGATGCATCTCATGGATCTTATGCGCATAGTGCTGACGCACCAGAGAGGTTCGTGCATGTTTGCAGTATGTGTTCACCATGTCGTATACGAGATGTCACGTGCATTTCCTCGATTACCTCGATTTTCAATGGAATCAATACAAGTGCAGAAATGAAGTGTGAAGTATGTGAAAACAGTTTACCATTGGCATGCTGTGCTGCGATGTCATTGCATCTGCTCGCGCTCTGCCCTCAAAGTCCATCCTCTTTAACGCGCAATAACAACGATTACATTGCTCAGTAACTCAGCAATAACAAAAGCAGAAAGAACAAGAACCAGCAATAACGCGAACAAACAGCCACATGCCCGCTCACCCACACACACACACACAATCACACACACTCACACAAACATACAAGAATGCGCATACACGCGTATTTGAGTCTCGGCTGCTGCGCGCACGCCAAATGCGAGAACCAGGAATGTAGCTCGAAAGTGACAGCTTGGGGTCTGTGTGAATACGTTCAATGGCATTTGTAACTCTAAACATCCGAACGAGCAGAGCATTCCCTTAATGCTCGATTTTTCCCATTCTCGTGACGTCCCTCGTTGCTCGTGTTAACGTACTGTGTAACTACTCACGCAATGGCATCTCAAGGACATTGAATTTTTCTCTTTCAATTTTTCATTCAATTTTTTTTTTTTTATTTTTGATTTTGTTAATTTTTTGTTGTTGTTTTTTTTTATGTACCAAGCATACTGGGTGATATTGTTTTTAGTTTGATTGGTTGTTTTTGTTATTATGTGATACGTTTCGTTTGGATTATTGAACCACTTTTCTGATGCTATGGCTGCGTTTGGCACAATGCTGCATAACCAAAGTCAGCCGACTGCATTGGCCGAGCACTGCTTTGTAATCGTTTCATTTGTGGTCATGTAATATTTATAAATTGATTTCTTGTTTTTTCTATTCTTTTTTTCCAGATAACTAAAACCCAACTTGCTTTGCAACAAAATGGGTGGAAGGCATGGAGAGTGAAGGTAAGGCCTTCACACTGGACAAGCACAATTGAAGGCTGCTAAATACTTCCCACACAAAACACGTTGGTCTGTCTTCCACTGTCTGTCTTCCACTTTCAATAGGCTTGTACTGACATGCATACGCACGTTCGCTCAGGAACACACACACACAGTCACACACAGACACTTAGATGCGTTTATCTGTGGTGCTTTCGTGCTGTCATGCTTACTTTCGAGGCTTGTTTTCCATTTATAATTTGTTGCTTTTGACGTTGCCAATGTCCTTTTTAGTGCTCACGAGACGGCCCTTATTTAAGCATTTAGTAAATTGGTCTGGGGAAACTATTTTTCAACAGGTAAACAGAGACGCCAGCACAGACGACGCAGCCAGGACATGTGCAAACATCCCCTTCTCCCCGAGAGAGTTCGTTTTATTTTCTATTCATGCCCGGTTGCCTTTCAGCTTTCATTTGGGCGCTTATCGCTTTCAATTTATTTCCCATATACTAGTGTGTGTACATGAATATGCATGTATGTGCACGAATGTGTGTATGAGTTTATGTGTATATGCAGACTAAGTGACGGAGCAGACGGAATATATGTGTATGTTTGTGTGTTTTTGTGTACGTAGAAGATATGCGAGCCAGGAGACAAATATCCTTTGTTTGTTGATTGTTGGAAATCAACTTGTTGATTATTTAAAAGCACTGAAATCAATACTTCTTCCACATATTTATATATGTATGTGTGTGTGTGTTTTTGTGTGGACATTTGTATTCGTCGTCAGAGTTCATCACTTCGAATAGCTTCGCAAAGTCTCGCATCGAATTGGATTGCATCTATCTTTGACAAATAAATTGAAAGAAATAAGCAGCAGTTGACTTGGAGATGATCCCACAACTTGGCTCCTGCATGCGGATAAATCAGTTTCCCAAATATTTACTGCATAACCTATGCAATTGACTATTGTTGCATGCAGCTATTGCAGCGTTGTAGGTTTAAGTTGAATTCGCAACTTGCACTTTACATTAAGTGCGGACTTCGGTTTGCATGCTGCTTACGCTGCGTACGGGGGACAGCGTACAGCGGATTGCCAAAGGACTCATTGGCAAAGATGAGGTAAAATATCATATTGGCAAAAAAAGAAGAACACTAAAAACTAGAAAGGCAGGGCTATAGTCGGGCGTAACTGACTATAGAAAACCCTGTACCCAATCCAAAGCTGAATATATTTTTTTGTTGCTTTAATATTTGGTATTCATTATGGAAGGATCAAGAAAAAAAAAATTTTTTTGTTCTTTTTACTAAGAGCTATTTTTCGACCGATTGTTCCTATGGCAGCTATATGCTATAGTAAACCGATATTTATCATATTCGGGAATATGATTGGATATTAAATTGATTAAATCCAAAATTTGGTAACGATATCTTAATGAACAAACAAATTTTTCTCAGAAAATGTTGTTTTTCGGCCGATCGTTCCTATGGCAGCTATATGTTATGGGTCGAATATTGAAAAAAAAAATAAACTGGTTTTGCCTATGGATTCGGCGAGTCTTCGGGCAAAATTTGATGGTTGTAGGTCTAACCGTTTCCGAGATCCGTTTGTTCATACGGACGGACAGGCAGACAGGCAGACAGACGGACATGGCTAGATCTAGAACTCATCTTTCGATGCTGATCACGAATATATATACTTTATGGGGTCTGCGACGCCTCCTTCTGACCGTTACATACATTTGCACAACTTTAATATACCCTTTACCATTTTTTGGTACAGGGTATAAAAAACAATAAAAGCAGAAACTCTGTGGACAGAGACAGTGGCAATGTTTGTTTTTTTCAGTTTTCTGCTGCGACCCTTCTTGCTATATATAAAGGAGCAGTACAACTGAAGCTGGAGTCAGTATGCTTAAAGCATGTGAGCAACGACAAATGGCTTTTTTGGAGCCGAATTGTTTAACTCAGCAATGTTTCAATTTCTGCTTCGCTGTGATTATCGACTTTAAAGCATTTGTCCTTAATGTGCTTTTAGCATACTTCGATATCGTTGGCTTATGTAGTTAAGATTTGTGCCAGCAGTCGCCGTGACATGTGCCTCGTTTGATTATTCAATAAATTAAGGACCCTAATAGCCGAGATAACGATGAATTCGCACACACTTATTCAGAAATATGCGAAACATGTGGGCTCGTTTATCCTAGCGAAAACGAAAAAGAGCCAGCCAGATAAAACCAACAAACCAAAAGCAACCAAACAAAACAGCATAAAAAAATAAAAAATAAACAAAAAATAGGCGAACAAGATACAACACGGACTCCTAGTCGAGAAGCGTTTATCGTTTGGTTAAATATTGAAACAAAATGAAACAAGAAATTTTCTGTAAATACTTCAAATATCAAATGTGGCAGCGATAAAATTTCCTCTTGACTTTCCTCACACACTCACACACATGCATACACACATCGGCCATCTTACAGGACGAAAGAAGTCCAGCAGCTCAGAGCCACTCACACCCCGCATCTTGATTGCATTTATCCATTGGACAGTTTTTCCTACGGCTTCCCTTCTGGCCGAAGCTTCGATTTGCGCTCATTTCACTTCTCTTTGCTTTATTTTTCTTTTGTTATGGTTTCCGTTTGGATTTTGTTTGCGATTTGCATTCGTTTTAGGACAGCATTGTTTGGCGTTCGAGTTTGCATTTTTGTTTTTTTGTTTTGATGGCTGTTCGTATGTGTTCATACGAGAACACTTGGTCGTCTGCTTGTTGCCTAGTTGCCTCGATTCATACGTCCGCGCCATGTGAAGCGACTTCGCACACCAATGTGTGGATGCGCCCCTCCGATATGGCAACGAGCTTGTGCATAAATTAAGATAATCGCGCGCGTGTTCCTTAGTACGCTCAGTTGCAGGCAGCGAGTTTAAGTTTCGGGGTTTGCGTGCGAAGGCGACCGTGGCTGTCGTGACCGTGCGCATGGGAGGTGTGGGCATAGGCATGAACTTTAACGTAGGCGTAGGCGTAGGCGTGAGCCTGAACTGACTGGGGTGCAGGCTAGTCGCCCGGTTCTCGCCTAATAACTGTCAGTTTGTTGCTGCATAATTTATGGCGCCTGCACGACATTGACAAGTGCGAGCGTTTAAGTATTTAACGACCGCCTCCTTGGCTGATAAAATATTCAGTTAACTTTAATTGTTGAAAATTACTTTTGGGAATATGAGCAGTTTAAATTATTTTCAATTAAAATGCCATTCGCGACATTTCGCAGCGTGTCAGACAAAAAAAAAAAAAAAAAACAAAAAATAAAAATATGAAACAAAAGAAATTAAAAAAATATTAAGTTTCAGCTATTGTTCAAATCATTATGATTTAATTGCTCCTTCGTTTGCTGTTGGTGAGTTCTTTTCTAACTTTTTTATGCATATTTCTCTCACGTTTTGGCTTCGGCATATGGCTTAAGTGAGAAGTAAACTGCAAAGACTGAATTGGTCTACTTAATTTGCACATTAAGTTATTCAAATTCACGCTTCTAGGATTTTATGAAATTGTTTTTTAGCGTTGATGGCGTGTTAAAGCGAAAACTAAAAATGTAAATGAAAATTAAATTGAAAATAAAAGCATTTAAGTGCGGAAGTAAATTTGCTAAAGCTCGACAAACAAGAAGGGCAGCTAAGAAAGAGCTGACTACAGATGACAGCGGGACGGGAATGTTGGTGAAAGAACTCCAAGCAGGAGCGTTGAATATTTCTACTAGAAGCTCAACTAGTCACGCCGACCCAAAATCATCACCACCGGGAGAGTGATTTGCAGTCCTCGAGTGCATAACCATTTGGCAGACTCAAATTAACAGAAACTTCATAAATATGAAGAAAATCCAAACATATAAATAAGTAAATGAAAAACATTTTATGTTTTCTCTTGAGCAATAATTAGCGCAAGGATTTGCTACGCTGTGCACGGGTCAGACGCAATGACACCATCAATAGAAGTAGCAGCAGCAGCAGCAGCAAGGACATATGTGCCATCCATAACCGATTAAATAGCAGTTGCTATGTGTATCCCAGTTGCGGCGTGTGTGCATGTCGACGACGCTCATGATGTCGCGTTGAGTGTGTGCAAACTTACGCATAATGGCGCTTGTTCTGCCCTCCATTCTGTGGTCGAATCATCGACATTATTAAGTACTATTTTGACAAGTCGCCATATTTGTTTACCATTTCGAGTAGCGCTACTTCATCTCATGGCGCAGCTGTTAATGAATTAATGGCAGTTTGCCACTTGATCCTGCGTGTTGATTGAGTGCCTCGCATGGGCATTAAGTGCCGCTTTGACAACTAATAAAAACATGGTGATGCCCCGCTCGTCACTGGGGCTCCTGCCTAATGTCTGCAATGCTCCATCCATTGAGCGACAATTGATGAAGTACGCCACTGCTGCACTGTCCATTCCCATGTAGTTGAGTACACTCTTAGGTATGTACTTAGGTACGTATGACAAAGACTCGATTGGTATAGCGAAAATGCCCAAGTGAAAATGATCTTCCATTAATCATTCGCCTCTTTTGCATTTGATGCAATGATTTCCATTCCCACTGCAGAGGTCCTTGTGCTTTTTGCTGGCCAATGAGAACTTGTTAAGTTGCTTTAAGTAAAGTTCCTGATTGATTTTCGTATTATTTTCATTAGATCTTTGTTTTTTCAAGCTCATTTTTCTTCATCTTTAATTTTCACTGATGGCACAATGTCGTATGTAGAACGACAGCCTTCTTCGCACTAGCAGGATGCGGTTGGTTATTAAATGTTGGTTATTATGTTGGCTTACTTAAAGGCTTGAATTATTTATGAGTTGTAAACGTGATGAAAACAAGTATAAGGATTATTGTAATAGCGACAGCATTAAGCGCCCAACCAATGGCTAATCAAAGCAGCTCGGACGCAACCTTGCGATGCAGACATTCAGCAACAGGAAGCAACGAAGTGCGAGTATACCCAAAGATACAGCAATAAATGAAGATTCTGCTTTAGACTGTGTGTGTCTGCCCTTTGAGTGTTCGTGATGGGGATCGGGTGAGGTTGTCCTTAGCGGTGGGTTGGAGAGTGAGGAAGCGACAATGTTTGTGTTTCCGTTTGTGTGTGTATTTGTGCAGCTTTTGGTCTATGTCGGAGTGTGTTGGCACACACAAAGCACTCACGGACTCAAGACTGAAAGCACTTTAAAGTTTATTGGCAACGTTTAGTGGCTTGGATACGCGTTGTGGTTAACAAAATTCCAGTGGTTAGTTTTAACTGTTGTTGCTGTTTGTACTTGCAGTAGGTGGAGCAAAAGCATCAAACGCGGTTGAGTTGGCTAGTTGGTGTTCCTGTTCATAACATACATGGGCCTAATGCGTTTAAAGGCTTTTAGACATATTAAAAAAGCTTATTAGATGAACGCATAGGCTTGCAGCCGAGCTAGTGTGTCATCACCCTTGTGAACACCGACGCCGGCCAGTGTTTGCGAGTGGGTTGTTTCCAGTCTAAGCACATTTTGCTTTTAACGTTAGGGGCCCTAGGTTGAGAGCACGAATAATTGACAGATAATGTACAAAGATATGTACGAATTTATTATTTTATACATGTGTATGTGTGTGTAGGGGTGTACTCGATGGAAGGTGATTTACTGAATATGGCGTACAGTGTTGCCAATTCAATTGAATTTGCATAACTATATCTGTTGGCCTGCATAACTTTCTTTTTCTCTGTCCGTCTGTGCTGCTGTCTATCTGTTTGTCTTTGTGAATATCTGTCTACCCTGGCATTGTGCTTGGCACGTGATTTTCATATTTATTATCACTTGGACTTGCATGATATGCTAAACCTTTTTATGTCACTTTTTGGTCACTTTATATCCGTCTTATTACAATTGAACACTGTCGGTCGTATTGTTCGTCCGTAAGGCTGTACGACAGCTTTTCCAATTGGTGAGTTGTCTTGGTACGAAGTCTCGTTCATTTGGCAGTTCAATTATCATTTAAATGACCATTTGTACTTCTGCTATTGTTGGTGTTGTTCTTGTTTTTGTTGGTGTTTTTGTCGTCTGGTTGCAAGTCTTTTTCCATGTAAAACTTGCCATGATTCTCATTTTGTCAATTTAGCATTATGCCATTAGAATATGTAAAATTATTGCAGTTTAACGTGGCTCAAATCGTGCAGAGTCAAGTGGCAATGGTTTGGCAACGCCTGCTCCCAATTGAATTCATTCTTTGGGTCTTAACTGTCAAACTGTCATGATGATGTGGGCTTTATATGGTCGATTCAATTTCATTTGAATACAGTTTGGTTTGCCATGCCACTATCTTGTGGGACACAATTTAATGAGTAATTGATGAGTTATACGTGGAACGTTAAAGCAAAAGATTATCTCAGCAAAGGACCAGTGAACATTTGTAACGCCGCTTTAACGAGAACATAAAACAATGATTTCCACTGTGTGTGTGTGTAACTTCTTCTCTCTTATAAATTTGGCTTTTTGTTTTTATACCCTGTACCAAAAAATGTTGAAAGGTATATTAAAGTTCTGCAAATGTATGTAACGGGAGGGAAGAGGCGTGGCAGACCCCACAAAGTATATATTCTTGATTAGCATCGAATTTCGAGTCGATCTAGCCATGTCTGTCTGTCTGACCGTCTGTCCATCATGAACAAACGAATCTCGGAAATGGTTAGACTGATAATCACCAAGTTTCGCACGAAGACTCGCCCAATCTATAGGCATAACAAGTTTATTTTTTTTTCCGAAATACGACCTATAATATATAGCTGCCATAGGATCGATCGGCCGAAAACCCACATTTAGTAACCAAAACCCTTTTGTTTTTCAAGATATCGTTACCAAAATTTTGGATTTTATGATTTTAAGTAATATCAAATCATATTCCTGAATATGGTAAATGTCGGCTTACTATAACATATAACTGCCAAAGGAACGATCGGCCAAAAAATGGCTTTTACAAAAAAAAAAAAAATATGTTTTCTTAAGATATCCTTACATAATGAATACAAAATAATAAAGCCACAAAACAATATATTCTGTTTTGGATTTGGTACAGGGTTTTTTATAGTCAGTTACTCCCGACGATAGCCCTGCCTTTCTAGTTTTTAATAATTTAAATCTAAATCTAAATCTAATCAATAAGTTATGGTTTCGCAAAATTAATTAATTATATTTATTTCCCGGTTGATTATTGAAACAACAGGAATTGGCATGATTCACTATTGTTTTTTTAAATTTACGTCTATTACCGAAAATAATGCCAAAATTTTGATTTACTCATAAAATAGCCGATACCTTTAAAAATACATGTTTCTGTCATATATCTTCTCGAAGTGTTTAAACCCGACTTTTTCGCTATTAATTGTTTCATTCATGAGTACAACTACAAAGATTAGAAAACAATAACATCGAATAATAATTTGGCACGTAGGTTAGGTGATAAAATGCTGAGTCTGTTGATAGTCCACCATGGTCTTTCTTATATGTCATATTCACCAGCTTTTTTTGTGTTTTTAGTAGAAACGAAGTCAAGTTGATGGGCCCAATAGATTTTGCATAAGTATTACCCATGTTCCCTTGCTGGGTGATATAAACTTCTTTTGTAACTCTCCATAAAAGGGCCTTACAACTTACTGCTGGACTGTTCATTAGTATGTGTTTCATTTGAAGTAGGATTGGCGGTATTGTTCCTTGTAGAAGGGCTGGGAATGTTAAGTCTTTTCTAGTGATTTGTATGGATGAAAGCTGCTAATTGCTGATGAGTTTTCAGATCGATTGGATTGCACGTGGATGTGGACCTGGTTGTGATGTGAGGAGTAGAGTGCACTAGTGTTAAGCTTCTCGGGAAATGGATTACACAAGAGCTGTATATTGCCCACCATTTGGGATTAGCTATGATTCTGTAGATGGTTGGTTCTTTATTGATTTCTTGTAAAGACATTGATGGCTCTTCCGGGGGTTCGCGGGTGCAGGTCCAGTTTGCACCGAAACCATCTAGGGAACTGAAACAATATTATCACTTACTAGTGTTCCAGCAGTTATTGGCGCATCGGCGGTGCTCATGGGTTCAACAGCTTCATGATGTGTTGTTATTCCTCCGCTCTTTGTCCGTTTTGAATGAACAAAATGGAATTATACAAACATGTAATGGTTCTAGCTTTCTAATATGACTGGTCTTGCTTCATCCGCTGGCTGTTTGGAAGAAATATTGCGACAAAGTAGACGGAAGGTATATCGTCTGTAATTCTTGTGTGCGATCAATGCCTATCTAACGTGCCATAGCTAGGATTGCTGTGTGCAGCCATTTATAGACGATCTTGCGCATAATCAGTAGCAAGTCTGATCAGTGTTGGATTCTGCTAAATTATGTCAGCTATTAGCGCTTTCTAGGATGATATCATCTATCAGTTAAGATAGTTCCAAGTTCGATAGAGACGTTCGAGAGTACTCAACAGGGTGAATCGCCGTAAGCAGTTGTCCCAATAAAAACAGGTACCAATTCTATGGTATAGTAATTCAATAGAGATTATCATGTAATTAAAAACATCAGTACCAATTGAATTAAATAGATTTGATTCGTTTTCAACTCGGCCATAAAGCCTTTTAGAGTTGTAGCTAAAACAGCCTGATTTCAGGATTATAACAATTCGTTCTTTTAAATAAATTTAAATTTAAAAAAGCTTTTCAGCTTCAGCTTCCTTGCGGAGACTTAGTGAAGCCTAATTGGAATTGCAGTTGGTATTTAGTTATTTCATTTATGATTATAAATACATTCGCCAACTAGGCGTATGCTCAACTTTTCAAAGCACTCGTCAGTCATTTGCTGAATAAATGTGTGCCAATTGAGTTGGGACCCAGAGTACCATATGCGCACATACGTTGCTCCTATATTCAGATGCCTAATTGACAAAGTTTCGTTTTACGTTTGTTACTCCGTCTGTTCGTTTTTCATTGCTTGTTGTTGTTGTTGTAAATGTTGTTATAGCGCTAATTCTTGTTGTTGCTGTTCCATAGTAAACATTTGTGAATTTTCAGTTTTGTGTTAATTACGTTTACAGCATTGAGGCACATGGCGTATACGCAATTTTACAATAAGGCGCAAGCTGTCGTCGTGGTTGCATGATGTTGTTGTTGTTTTGCTATTGTTTTTGTTTTGTCGCTTTATTATTGTAGTTGTTTCTTTGCCGCCTTAACTTAATTATGAAATCGAAATTTGTATCCAGTTGAGTCTAATTAAGCCGCAAAACAAATTTAAAGTTAGCAAAAATTGTGTTTCCCCTTTATTTTTTTGTTAAAAATGTTGGGAAATAAACTGAACCTTTTGGAATGGTTACTCTACCATATTTACCGTAAGTAAACTTTGTGCTGAAAATTTAGAAATAATCAACGATTTTTTTGCCCGTCACAACTGACTGGCCATTCGACTGTATTTCACACCGTTTGAGTTACATGTTTACTGGATCCCTTCTATAGACATAAGTCTGTAAATAATGGTTAAATTAAATAACGTTTTCTCGACACTTTCTGAGAAATTCCAACTTTCTTAAGCCACTGACATGCAATATATTTTTCAAATTTATCGTCCTTGGCAGAGGGTATTAAATAGTCGTGGAACACGAAGGTAATATCGTCGCACACTGTTTTAGTTGTATATGAAAACTGAACGAAAAAGTGAAACTACTCTTGTCGCATTTAATGAGGCACTTGATACTTTCTACTTTTCATATTTAATTAATGAATGTGCCACTTTGATGCCCACTTACATTTTTCAGGCTACCCTATTTACATTCCGGTTGGCACCAGTGTCTGAAGTGAAGACCAACAAAGAGACGGCGACGCAATTGCTATTCCCAGTTGAGTTTTTTTTAACTAATGTGTTTCAGGCAGAGCCTTGTTCTGTGATTGAAGCAATTAGGAGTCAATGCTGTGCGCAACTTTTACTCTGATTTACAGCTTGTCATGCGTGAGTCTTCTACTCATCTTTCTGTTCGCACATATGTCTGCTGGCCTGACTGTGCGTCTGTCAGCCTGTTAGTCTGTCCAACTGCCTGACCTTGCCCGCCTTGTCTATGAGAATGTTGTTTAGCTTTGTGCACATATGTTTCTGATGTGTGCTGATTTGCATAATGTTCGTTATTTGAATTTCAACCGATTGATGATTGCAATTGCCAGACACTGTTAATCGTCATCTTAAGTTGCACAATCAATTTCAGTCAATGTCACCTCTTACTACGTTAACTTATCACATTTATAAATTGATCGGAAAGGTAAATATGGTTAAATAATTCGAAGTGGGAAACAATGCTTCGATGCTGACCAACTTGGATCCTTTCAAATACGTTTGACATCTTTTTCAATTCATCAATTTGTTAGAAATGTTAACAGTGTCGATTTACAGAAATTTCTACTCTCAGTCCGTATTACAGAAACAGAACTGCACATTCATCAAAATTGAGGGAAAGAAACAAAATTTACATTGTTCTCCTTAAAACTAAGCACGCGCACATTGGTTGTATTCTTAATTATAAGAAAGTAGAAAGTAAATTAACAGATCGCAATCATCGCAATCCCCACGGCAACCACCACATGGCTTAAATCCAATGAATATAGAAGTCGCACATGTGAAAAGTTTGCAATTTGGAATCGTGCTCAATCTAGAATCAATTTGAGCAATCTAGTGTCCACATATGTACAAACATGTATATACACATGCGTTTATTTACTTATATATACATGTTTATAGGAGTATGTGTTTGTGAATGTGAATGTACCAAGACTTTTCCTTTCATACATGCCGCGGAGTATTTCTACGAAAATTTCTCCTCTGACCTAAAGTTGAAAATTAGTTTTAGCAAAACTTTTTGTTACATGCGCAAAGTACCATTTGTACATTTTACCTCAGAGAACTATACAATGCAGATAAATTGCAGTTGTTGTGCCCAAACAGCCTTTTTAGTGCATGTTTGAAGCAAAAGTTCACTTTTGACTATTCAGACTTTCGATCAAATGAAAATCTGTACTCCCTTAATTTTGTCTTAATAGCAAACTTTTTACGTTCGCATATCATCTATTTGTATAAAGACCTTTTTGATACAGGCAGCAATATTTTTAGCGTAAAAGAGGTGCAGACAATGAAAGAAATAGAATGCACTGTGGCAGAGTAGATGGGATCACTCCACCAAAGGCAGGTGGACGCACAGACTGACCACGGACATCAAGACTTGGACAAATAGAGGACTTGGTCAGATAGATTATCACATGACGCAAATATTGACTGGACATGGATGTTTTCAGTTGTATGTCTACCGATTTAAGCATGTAGATGATCCTTTTTGCTGGTACTGTGACGGAGAAATAGCAGGGGATGCGGAACACATTCTGATTGTGTGCCTGCATTTTGATGACAGAAGGGCAGTGGTGACAAACCTATTCAGGGAATCACTGACGCCGAACAATCTGGTAACCCACCTGTTGGACTCAAAAGGCAAGTGGACCGCCATACAAAACCTCATGGTGGATATGATGAAGACCCTCCGCCAAACCGAAAAGACTTGTAATGCGGATCGGTATCGCCAGTAACATGGCAGCCCCACCCTGCAAAGTAATGCCAGGAGGCAGTCCGTAGGGTGAAATAGGGGCGTCGACGCAGAGGAAGGTTTAGTGAGTAAAAGTCTCACACTACCAAAGATGGTGCCCAAGAGGATTCCCCTTCCTTATTATCTATGCTTGAAAACAAAACGCATATTCGGCGATTCCCACAAATAATGAATACGTGTAACTACTTGCTTAGAACCGAGTGGGAGAATTACCGCGCGCTACTCACTTGTGTAAATTTCTTCTATCAATCTATTGTTTCATTTCGGTACGATTGATGATTTGACGTGTTATAAGCAAAGCAAAGCAAGATTATATTTGTGTTACCGTTGATTCACTTTTACCAAAGTTGAATTGTTTAAGATATCGTTTCAAAAAGAAAAATCCAAGTTATACCAAAAATTCTTCGAAAGTTTTAAAAAATATACAAATACAAAAGTATGAAATGTCCAGAACTTAGTTAACGAAGTGTGGCGTAAATATAAGTTTCAACCAAAATACGACAAGAAACTAGATATTATTGTCTCTAAGAGAATAGAGAAAGGTTTGCTGCCAATGCCCTACGATAATTTTTGTCCGACGGTAAATTTGAAGCTATCAAGTCGAACATGCAAAACGTGTGGCCTTTATCATCCTTCCGTCAAGGAAGGTTGGCTACTCGTCGTGCTAATGAACTGATGTGCATTATTCAAAATTTCGAGTACCAAGCTGTTGAATGGTTTATCCATGGTTTATACCATATCTCGTAAGCAACTCCCATCAAGTTTCGATTTTCTTCAATGTGATTCAGGAATATTAAGGGTATGTCGTCCTCTTCGTTCACATTGATTTTCAAACGCGACTGACACAAAAGAAGTAAAAACAGATTGAAAAAGTAAAGCATTAATTTACGGGATTTCCTCGAACGCATGGTACTCAAAACAAAATACAAAAAATTAAAATAACTGGGGATTACCCCTAAAAATTCGACATGCCAAAATTTTTGTTCGAGTTATGGAAGTTCGAATTACGCTATTTGCTGCCAAACGCTATTGCCACTTGATTTATTTCGAGTTATAGAAAATTCGAGTTAGAGAAGTTCGAGTTATGGAAGTTTGACTGTATTTTAATATGATATTTTCTTAAATCTAAATAATTTTACTGAAATCATTTACATATTCGTATATAGAAATATAATTAATATAATTGCCAAAAACTTAATTTTAAAACCTTTGCTGCGCACAGCTTCTTGAATTTTTGCTTTCCAAATTTTTCGTCTTCTTTTCGAGTCAGCATTACTTTTTCTTCTTTTTCACGAAAACGGCGATGGCTAAATAAATTAAGCGATACTTCTCAAACATAACGATACTACAGATGTGCTTAAGTGTAAATCGAGTTTGGACTCTTTTAGTGTCTTTCGAGCCTATCAAGCTTTCGGGCTTTTAGCTTAGGCCCGAAGCCCGAATACAATTTTGCCCGATCGTTCCTATGACAGCTATATGATATAGTAAGCCGATATACATAATATTGAGATATATGACTTGGCATTATCCAGAACTATTAAATTCGAAATTTAGTAACGATATCTTGAAAAACAAGAGGGTTTTTTTTAGCAAATGTGGTTTTCTGGCCGATCGTTCCCATGGCAGCTATATGTTATAGGTTGAATATCGAAAAACAAAACAAAACATAAGCATGTTATGCCTATGGATTAGGAGAGTCTCCTTGCAAAGTTTGGTGGTTATGGGTCTAACCGTTTCGTAGATCCGTTTGTTCATAGAGACAGACGGACAGACAGACAGATGGACATGGCTAGATCGACTCGCCTTTCGATGCTGATCAAGAATATATATACTTTATAGGGTCTGCACGCCTCGTTTTGCCCATTACATACATTTGCACAACTTTAATATACCCTTTACCATTTTGTATAAACAAACAGATCTCGGAAACGGTAAGACCTACAACCACCAAATGTCGCACAAAGGCTCCCCCAATCCATAGGCATAACGAGTTTTTTTTCGATATTCGACCTATAACATATAGCTGCCATAGGAACGATTGGGTAAAAATTCACATTTAGTAACAAAAACCCTTTAGTTTTTAAAGATACCTTCACCAAATTTAATATGATTTAATAGTTTTTGATAATGTCCAATTAAATATCTCAATATTATATATATCGGTTTACTATATCATATAGCTTTCATAGGAACGATCGGCTGAAAAACAGCATTTACTGGGGAAAATTTTTTCATTGATCAAGATATCGTTACTTAATTTTTGATTTAATGATTTTAAATAATAACCAATCATATTCCTGAATATGATAAATATCGGTTTACTATAACATATAGCTGCCATAGGAAGGATCGGCCGAGAAACAACATTGACTGATAAAAAATTTTTTGTTTATTAAGATATCTTTACCAAATTTTAGATTTGATGATTTTTGGTAATATCCAATCATATTCCCGAATATAATAAATATCGGTTTACTATAACATATAGCTGCCGATAAATGGCTTTTACTAAAAAAAATTTTTTTTCTTGAGATATCCTTACATAATGAATATAGAATATTAAAGCAACAAAAAAGTATATTCAGTTTTGGGTTGGGTACAGGGTTTTCTATAGTCGGTTACGCCCGACTATAGCCCTGCCTTTCTAGTTTTTTTTATACCCTGTACCAAAAAATGGTAAAGGGTATATTAAAGTTGTGCAAATGTATGTAACAGGCAGAAGGAGGCGTGGCAGACCCCACAAAGTATATATATTCTTGATCAGCATCGAAAGGCGAGTCGATATAGCCATGTCCGTCTGTCCGTATGAACGCACGGATCTCGGAAACGGTAAGACCTACAACCACCAAATTTGGCACGAAGACTCTGCCAATCCATAGGCATAACGAGTTTATTTTTTTTTTTCGATATTCGATCTATAACATATAGCTGCCATAGGAATGATCGGCCGAAAAGCCATATTTAGTAACAAAAACCGCTTTATTTTTTAAGATATGTTTACCAAATTTGGGATTTAATTGTTTTACCTAATGCTCAATAACATATCTAAAAACTATGTATATCGGTTCTCTATATCATATAGCTGCCATAGGAAGGATCGGCCGAAAAACAACATTTACTGAGAAAAACTTTTTTGTTTATTAAGATATCGTTACCAAATTTTGGACTTATGGATTCTAAGTAAATTCAAATCATATATCTAAATATGATAAATATCGGTGCACTATAACATATATATGCCATAGGAACGATCGGCCGATGGCTTTTACAAAAAAAAAAAATTTTTTTCTTGAGATATCCTTACATAATGAATACAAAATATTAAAGCAACAAAAACATATAATAAGATTTGGCTTCGGTACAGGGTTTTCTATAGTCGGATACCCCCGACTATAGCCCTGCCTTTCTAGTTTTTGTTTGTTTCGACCCAAATCTATTACCGCCAAACCATTTCATCAGGTTTGGAATCATAGTCGCAGGGGTTTAATCAGGAGGATATGATTGATTGTATAGCAGTTTGTAGCCCAAATAAGACTATATGGATATATACTTGGGGGATACACACGTGTGCACCCTGAATTGTCATGATGGAAGAGCAATTTTTTCTTTGCCAAACGTGGTCGTTTCTGCTACAAATCAGTATCGAACCTGGCCAACAGCTGTGTCGAAAATACTGATGTGGATTGCGGTTTAGCAACTTCACGCGCTTTCATTCTCATATCGTCCAATATCATTCCACAAATTTTGTCGGCAATTCCTTGGGTGATAGCCTCTTTTAAGCGATCTAAATGTTCAGCGCCACTTGTACTGGTATGACCACAACGGAGTTCAGTAAATCACTTCTTGAAATTGATGGCACAGAGTACCCATTAAAAGTATAAGCCTTTGCTTAGTTACTGCTTGATGAGTACATGAAATTTACTTTTGTCGGAATTCGTGAGGCTGCGAAGTTTTAAAGGCTGTATAACATAATCTAAATGACACAGCTTTCTGAAAATTTGACAGTAGTCTATCAAAAGATGGTAGTTGGCAGGAGCAGTGTTGCTTTTATAAGAAAATTCAAGAAGTCACTGACTTATCTAGCTGTCCTTGAAATTTTTTTTTATACCCTGTACCAAAAAATGGTAAAGGGTATATTAAAGTTGTGCAAATGTATGTAACGGGCAGAAGGAGGCGTGGCAGACCCCACAAAGTATATATATTCTTGATCAGCATTGAAAGACGAGTCGATCTGGCCATGTCCGTCTGTCAGTCTGTCTGTCTGTATGAACGCACGGATCTCGGAAACGGTAAGACCTACAACCACCAAATTTTTCACGAAGACTCACAAATACATAGGCATAACAAGTTTATTTTTTTTTTTCGATATTCATCCTATAACATATAGCTGCCATAGGAACGATCGGCCGAAAAACAACATTTACTGAGAAAAACTTTTTTTGTTTATTAAGATATCGTTACCATATTTTGGATTTGATAATTTTAGGCCATATCCAATCATACCCCTGAATATGATAATTATCGGTTTACTATAGCTGCCATAGGAACGATCAGCCGAAAAATGGTTTTACTAAAAAAAATTTTTTTTTCTTTTGGATTGGGTACAGGGTTTTCTATAGTCGGTTACGCCCGACTATAGCCTTGCCTTTCTAGTTTTTTATTTGGATTGGCTTCAGTGTATCAATCAAATTTATTTCTTTTTGTTTTGTTCTTTTTTGTGGTTAATTGTTATGTCCTTTTAAGCACTGACTTATGTATATGTCTTTCTTCTTCTGGAAATATTTCTCTTATTCTAAAGGCAAGTCTTTTGTAAACCTGAATTAATGCCCTGCGTCTTGCTCTCCTTAGACATTAATTTCGTCATAAAGTCATTAAAACTTAAGCAATGATTTAATATCAATGCCTGCATTAGAACTTATTTTTGCACGAATATTAACAACATTTATTAAAATTTATAATTAAGTATAAAAATTAAAACATTCTTTTAGCACGTAAAAGAAGAAATAAAGAAAATGCGGTAATAAATTATAACTAATTGCAATTTTATGGCGCAAAGTTTTTGCAATAAATTAACTCAACACTTGCTCATTATCAAGACATTTAAGTAACACATAAAAATGTTGGCTTGCTTGCGTATACGGATGTGAGTGTTAATATATTAACGAAGCTCCGCGCGGTTGTTGTTGTTTATGATCTTTTGAGGTAATCACAGCATATCTCTTGCCTTAACCAGCGCCAAGTGAGCTTGGGTACTGAATATATACGGTGTTGATAACTTTCAAATGAAATTGGAAATTTTCTGTTAATCAAATGATTGTCATATAGACCGATTCTTTGATGTTGTTTTCGTTATTTCAAATATTTCGTATATACGATTTATTAAATCATTAAAATTTTATTTCAGATATATCTCCAAATTTATTTTGCATGAATATGAAAATTGCTGAAGTTTATCCATTAAAAGTGAGACTTAAAAAAGTTTTTTAAACTGACGTACATTTATTATCATATTCTTTTGTCATAGTTCATGTCTATCTTCTGGAAATTGGGGGTTTCGATACGAATACTGTGCAGTACACCTGCTCACTTTGCCGATGACGTGAACATTTTAAAATTTTTTAAATTTCCATGCCGCCACCAAGAATCGACATTACAGCCCAAGACCTTACCGCTGAGGTCAGGCTGCTGCTGATGTGCTACCTCTAGATTTTATGTAAGTTGTTATCAAAGGCGTTCTTAGCTGTTGTTTAGAAACGTTATATTTTTATATTTTATATAAGTAAAGTAGAATACATTTTTTTATTGCTGTTTAATATAGATCTATGCTTTGCCAAAAGAAAAAAAACTGAGAGAATATATTAAATGCATGATGTTGTTGTTCTTCAATTAGTTAAATGCTCATACTCGTTGTTGCGCTCAAGAAGATATGAAAGTTTGACTTCGGTGAGAGAGTACAGCCTGCTGTATTTATTATTCACTACGATGTGTTAATATTTGACTTAAAGAATTTCTTTTGTTAGGGCAGTCCTGTACACCATATATGTATGCTGGTGTATAGTATATTTATTTGTCGCTTCATTATTGTTGTTGTTGGTTTAGTATGTTACCTACATATGTATGTAAATATTTCATTTTGCTCTAGCTTATGTTGTCGTTGCTATTCCTCTAACTTCGTGGAATTGTTTTATGCATCTAAGCATGCGTAACGGCACGGTTGCCACACTTTGGGGTTTTTTATACCCTCTACCATAAAATGGTAAATGGGATATTAAAGTTCTGAAAATGTATGTAACGGTCAGAAGGAGGCGTGGCAGACCCCACAAAGTATATATATTCTTGATCATCGAAAGGCGAGTAGATCTAGCCATGTCCGTCTGTCTGTCTGTCTGCCTGTCCGTAAAATCACCAAATTTGGCACGAAGACTCTCCCAATCCATAGGCATAACAAGTTTATTGAAGTGAAACTTTTTTAGCGAGGTGTAGGTCCGAAAAAATGGTAACAGAATCCAAATGCAAGATGCTTTAGAGACGAAGTGGGGAGACGCACAAAACAATGCGCATCGTCTTGTGCGTGGTCGTCTGCATCGTAGAGAATTATTGCTACGCATGAGTAAGAGAGAGATAATAAATGCTTCATCGATTGTACTGATTCGTGAGCGAATATAAAATTTACTCATCTATGAAATAAGAAGCAAACTAACGAGAGAGTAGATTTCGCTCACACATCATTTCATGTGGCACACGTATACACACATATTGCTGTATAGATCGTTGCCTTGCTTAGCTGCTCCTAATAGGGGTGGAAACATTAAAATATTCCGAGACAGATTTTAAATGAATGTTGTTGTTGTTGTTGTGCACATTGTGGTTGTACGCCAGTAACATGAGTGACCACTAATATGTTTACTAGTAATGGTTTCTATAACTTTTATTGCCGATATTGTAATACTGTGCACCGGTGTCTACGAGTATAGAGCGCAATATCGAATTGCTTTGTTTCTTTCTTACTTCATATACATTATATATAGTAACTATGTATGGGTGATATGAGTCTTCGTCATTTACCATACATTTGAATTTTAGCGAAATGAAAACAGAGAACATTTTTATATGAAAGTTGTTGTTGTTGAGCACATTGTGGCAGTACGCCAGTAATTTGAGTGACCACTAATATGTTTATTATTAATGATTTCTTTAATTATTATTGCCGATGTTCTACTACTATGCACTGGTGACAATGGAGTGCAATAGTGAATTGCTTTGTTTCTTTTCTACTTCATATACATAGTAACTAAAACTTCACTCCTAACATTTTGAGCAATAGTTTCACTTTCATAATGTGCTTATATTCTTATTCATTTTTATCTTTATGATGATGTTATCAATTAGCAATTCTACCTGCATACAGGGAAGGGACTCTAGCACCAGTTTACTGAGTGTTTTTCACTTGTTTTCGCTTTTATTGGTGCAGTGGCGTTGCCAGGTACAAAAACAAATAGTTAACAATAACTTAAATTTATTTATGATGAACTATTTTTTTCGAGATCTTTGCATGTCCATTAGTTGTTTATAGGTTTATTTATCAGCTTTTATTTTTATGCTTTTAATGCTCAAGCTACGATTTACCATAAAACATAAATATGGAGAAGTTCTATAAATCTCTACACGTTAAACCCTTGCAGGCTTATTGTACAATAGGGAACAATCATTTTCCCTTCTAAATGTAAAAGAGCCAATAAAAAATCCAAACCATTTTCTTATTCATAGTGCAAACATGTTTATGTATACTTTATAGAGAAACGCCTGCAAAAGTGCCCAACGCCAAAACGATAATTGCAACCCGTGTAATTTATAACACCGATGAAGAAGCCAATAAAAAACCAATACGAGTAGATACCCTTGCAGGAGTATACTTTTCCTTCAGTTTTGTTAGGCGGAAAATAGGAATGCGAATTCACATTGCTGGGCATCCGAGACATGTGGTACGATGTGATTACGTACTGAGTAACTAAAAACTTGTAAGTATATGCGAGCATTTAACCTTTCTCTTTGTGTTTTCATATTGAATGATTGACTTATAGCAGTTGAGTCTTTGGGAATCGAGTAATTTGTGAATTTCTGCTTTTGATTGGGTCAATGAAGTCAGAAGGGACCTATAAGCCAAGCTTGCAGATCAAAGGTCGAATCAGACAATTGAGTTCTCTTTGGAAGGAAGCAAGTTAAGCAGCTTTACTCCTCATTGCGCCATATTTAAGTACGACAGCTATTCGTATTTCAACTGCTTAAACGTACTCTGCGTGAGCTGTGTAGGCAAACTGATCTAAATTTAATGCCGAAGAACAAAAGGCGAGTGTGTGCTTGATGTGGGACCATGCACAGCATGCTTTAACGATAATGAAGGTATTTATGAGTTCGTCGGGGTAAAACAACAGAAACTTTTTATGTGCCATGGCGGCACATAAAAGGTCGCTGCACTCAAAGCATTTGTATATTTTTAAAATTAAACAAAAAAGGGAAAAAGCCAAACCCAATCAGAAGCAGGAGAAGTCAAGGAATATCGTGTTTCTGCGATTTGTGCTGGTTCAAAACTGACGGCTGCAATCTAAAAGTCGTGAAAGCATATCGCCCACCATAAGAATAAAGTAAGTATTTAAATAAATAAAAAAGATAATAAACAGCATCTTTGATGTAGAGAATAAAGGACTTTAGCAAATAAATAATCGTCGAAGCGGTAAAATATTAACTAAATTCTTAATAGACAATGCATAAATCAAAAGATTGTGATAATGCAAGAACAAAGACAGTTTACAGTTAAACGACGAATTTCTATTTGATTGCTTTGCCCAATTACTATAGATTAGTGGATTAAGATTTTATTTAGCATCGCAGAGTGTTGCCTGTTAAAGCGGAGCCGCATCAAAAAACTCGGTTTAACTACGCATTTTTCTTTATTTTGTTAAGCATTCTATACTTTTCGTTTTATTTATTTGCCCAAAGCCCAAAAACTGACAAGGAAAAATATTGCAAAATTCATTTTAATGCCTTGCCTTTCCTCATTTCCTTAGTTGAATATGTTTATACAGACGGCGAAAAAATTAATATATTTCGCAGCTATCGGACTCTTACATTCCTTTCACCATTTGCGCATTGCCTTTTCAATGTTTTTTTTATCCGTTTTTTTTTTTTAATTTTGTTGGAATTCTATATTAATATAATATTCGAGTATTTATTATGGAAGTATGTAGCTGCTTATTTTCCTTTTATGCTTTCCTTTTTATTTATATTTTATTTTGTGCTATCCGAGTTAAGTTCAGCTGAGTCAAATCATCGCCTGCAGCGACTTTGATATTAAGATACTCAATTTCGCGCAGCTATTACATTGCGAAACGCCTCATTCTGACGTCCTCTGCGGACGTTATAGATAGCGCATTAAGAATTCCCGCTAGACCAAGTTGTGGTGCATCCTTAACACTACAGTTTGCCTGCATGCTTTGTAAATACTATGTAAAATAAATAAAAATTAAAGATTTATAGAAACTTAATACGATATTAGAATAAAAAAGATGAGGCAGAGCCAAGTAGAATAGGACAAGAAAATATTCCGCTATTTCGTTTAAATTCATTTTTTCATTTTCCGCTTGGGTCCGAATGCCTTGTGAGGAAGAGGAAGGGGATACATAACTCAATAACGCAATCACAAACAAACGCACAAATGTTGCGCTAAAGGTTCATATGCGGCTCTCAGCGAATAAAATATAATCACAAATTGAGTGTGTCGATTTATGCAGGAAAGTAATGCAGGTAATATTCACCAATGAATCAATGAGATGTGCACTCACTCAATTTATATTGTTACATTTGCACATTGACCACCGCAGCCAATCATTTGAACGAATCAGAAAGCTTTAAACACAGAAATGTGTAGAGAAAGTTCACCTTTGTAAGCAAACAGAAAACTTCGTCATAAGAGCCCTTTTCCCTGTCTTGTATTGAAATTGAAATTCTACAAATTTTAAAATCTGCATCTCCTCATGCGAGACAAGAATCAACACCATTCGCTCCGAGCAAGCTAGCAAAGTTTAACACTTCGAAGAAGTGATTGTAAAAGATAAAGCAGTTGGACGACAAATACATTCTAGCGAACATTCGCGAAAGAGAATTTTGAGGAGACGCTGTTCCCAGAGGCAACACATTGTCTTTGCGGCTACTCCTAATGTCGCTTTACCTATGGCCGAAAGTATTCAAAGAGGAAAATTAAATTTCAACAAGTTCAACTCAGATGCACGCATGCAGGGAGGAGTCAGGGCCGGGACGAAGACGGAGGCAGAGATAGAGACAAACAATATATAAGGTTGTCCGAGGTGTGCGAGCTTATGTGTGAATGTTTGTATGTATTAGTGTGTTTTGTTTGCCATTCTCTTGAGTTTGTTGCAATCACAACAATGGTGCAGTTGTTGTTGTTGCCATCGTCATCAACCTTGCTGAAAACCAAAATTTATCTGCTGCTTGAAGCAGATTTTTCAAGGCTGTGTTCAAGGTGTACGCTGCACCTGCCTTACAACAACAACAACAACAACCATAACCAACCACAGCAACAATATCAGTATGCGTATATGCAGACATGCGTATGTGTCAGCACGTATTCTACCATTTTTGCATGCGCCGTTATTGCTGCGCCCATTTTTTTGTTCATTCATCAGCTCTAGTTAGCTCTTCGTTCATCAGAATGTGTGTACCTTTTGTTCTGCACTCCGTGACTTTTGCATTCGTTATTGTTCCTCACTGTTCTTGTCTGTTTTTTATCGGTGCATTTGTATCTGATTCTACTTCTGCTTGATATGCGTGGTAGATGCATTCGCATTATGCTGATTATACTCATGCGCCTTTTATATTCGTAATTCAATGTCATACAGTTGACATTTTGTCAATTTTCCCTGTAGTTGCTGCTCGGCTGCGCAGAATTATTTACGTATGAAATTAATTTACAATAAGGATATACATTTTGTGCTTAAACAAGCAAATCTACAAACATTTAAAATATCTCCACTGCTATCTGCTGACAAAAATTAAAAATCGCAGTTAAAAAAAATGTTGGCACACCTTTTTTTTCATATTTTAATTTGTTATAATTTTTTTATAATTAACTTACAAATATAACAATATTACTATTCTAATTGAGAAACATTTTAATTTTTATTTAAATTAAAAAAACTTATAAAATCATTATTGGATTATGTAAAGGTAACTTAAAAAAGCCTTAATTTCATATCGAAATTCATAACAAAAAAGGTTAGGCACAAAAATATGTATACATGTCGAAATGTGGATCTCCAGTTCTTGGGTTGACTTCACAGAATTTTAATAACAGCCTCTAAACGTCTTTGGTCACTTTCTACCAAGTTATTTGATTACTAGAATTCATATCCGGTGACTGATAAAGTATTTTTAATTATTTGCAGTAGTAGAAGGCATTCCAGAATAAGATGCGACGCATGATTTGGGTCACGATTTACATGAAAAAAAAAAAAACAATGCCAAAATATAACAAATTAAACTATAAAAGAAAAGTACGCCAAATTTTTTTTTGACTGACTGTATCTATTATGTATAGACAATGTTCACTATTTATATTGTGTGCATCAACAATGCTCAGAATTATAATTTTTTTTTTTTTTTTGTTTCAGCTAAAAATTTAATCTGATTATCATAAGGATGTATCATTAAACTTACTTACATTCAATTCTGACACACAAACCCCATTTTTTACAACTGTAAAACGATATAACGAGTTTAATAGCGAAGGACGACCAACACCATTTGTACCAAAAAAGCATAAGTCCAAGATGGATTGAACCACCAGAACAAGGAGAGCTCTCAAACATCCACTCAAAGAAACTCCCATTAAGGGTCTTAAAGCGTGGAATTCATGTGTCATTTACCGTACAGCACCGAAATATTTCTATTCGCATGTAAAAATGTTTGTCTGTGTGTCCTTTATGGGTTGCTATACCTATCATCCGAATGCGATGAAACTTTGTTGGATTATTCTGTGCATGCTTGGGAAGGTTTTTATGATATTTCCGATGAAAAAAATGGGCGTGGTTACCCCTCTCCATAAAAGAGTAGAAGAAGAAAACTTATATTCATTAGATCTCTTAAAGTATTTGATGTACATAGATGGGTGAAATTTGTTACCTATGTAAAAGGCATCAGTAGAAATAACACGCATATTAAAAGTGGGTGGTATCATGCTCCCATATATGATAGAAAATCTAAATTAGTTATAATTCTTAAACTATTTGCTTTAGTTGGATGAAATTTTGGTTTATATATAAAAGACACCGGGAGAAATAAGATGCGTATTAGAGGTGGGAGTAAGAGAATTAAGAAGCATATTATATATATATATTATAAGTAGGCGGTGCCACGCCCCATATGAAAGCTACAAACATTTTTTAGGAATCTGCTAGATATTATAAATCTAACAATGTGACTGCTTCAAAACAGAAACCAAAAAACGCGTTGCGAATCAAGCTGGTAACGATAGTTTAAAATAAAATTGTATGGTCAACGTTTTATAATGCCCGAACGAGCGATAAATGCGTTGATAATACATAATATCATATATATTTTAAAAACTAATAAAATTTAATAAATTACAGTTTATTAAAGCACTCAAGATGTATCGTTGGGCACGGTGGGTATCTTTCTAGATTGGAGGAATAATAAGACATGACTAGTTGAACGAAGAAACGCTAATATACCTTCCTGCATAGAAAGTATAGGCAAAACGCTAAAAACCGATCAAGCAACCCACCATTCACCATGAAGAGCACCTTTGATCGGATAGATGGGTTACATCAGAAAATGATTTATGCGAGTTGACTCCATCGCTTCAACCTAGATGATCGCTTTGAATCATGGTTTTACCAGTTTTTGAGTATTTGTTATTGTATATAATTATACAGAAATGTCAAATCATTCATATTCTATGAACAACAGCGCTTTCGCTTGGAATTTACGTTGTATAGCAAAACCAGAGACTGTGGCTTTGTTAAACTGATTACGCATTCGGTCGCAGCATTTATTTGTTATCGGGAGCGTGGCTATAACGTCAGACCTCAGAGCGTTTCAAGATGAATCAGTGCGGCAATGAGTAGAAACAGTCTTTTATTTCAATTCGCTACTTAGTAGATGAGCATACACTTGATTCGAGGCAGTAAAACTAAACAGTGTATGTGTAAAAATTCTTAAGGAAAGTTTTAATTTTATTAAAAACCATTTTATCAAGTGAAGCAATAGTTATTTGAAACCTCTTTCTGTATTTGTACCTATATAGTGTACCTTTGTCTTGGGGATTTAGATACCAAAGTTTAACAAACGAAAATTAGAAAAAAAAGCTTTAAAAGTCTGAATTTGCGGAAACCGGACGGATTCATAATATATGTACATTTATAAATAAATCTTTCTGATTGCACATTAAGTATACACACATGTAAATATACTGTCCCAAAAAACGGTAAAAATTTTAATGAAATTATGCAAATGGATGTAACAGGCAGAAAAAAGCGTGGCAGACCCCACAAAGTATATATTGGGTCAAATAAAAAGTTCGTGCGGTTTTTGATGGTGTTGATAGCCATATATCATGCAGCAGTAATCCAATTGTGTCAAATGAACACATGTTTGAAAGGTGACATTTCATGCTTTATTTTTTGCAAAGACAAATTTATACTATGTGGCTGGTGTAATACGTTATATTGATTTCAAAAGAAGTAAAATATGAGATGAAATATGCTTGTTGATGCTTTTTACTATAAAAAAGGTAAAGGAATATTGCTGCACGATATATATCTGCCATAGGAATAATCGGACAAAAAACCACAATTACTAACAAAAATCCTTTTGTTTTTCAAGATATCGTTACCAAATTTCGGATTTAATAGTTCTAGGTATAAATTATATATCTCAATAATAAGTATATCGGTTCATTATTTCCTATAGCTGCCATAGAAACTATCGGCCGAAAGATAGCATTTACTGAGAAAAACTGTTTTGTTAAGATGTCGTTACGAAATTTTGGATTTAATAATTTTAGTTATTTATATGAATATGTTAAATATTGGTTTACTTTTACTTTTACTGAGATTTTTTCATTTTAAACTGGGTGCAGAGTATTATATAGTCGGGTGTGTCTGACTATAGCCCTACCTTTCTAGTTTTGTACTTGCAATATGCATTGTAAAGAGAATTCTTAGAGTTTTTATGACAAAGATTTATTTGAACAAAATATTGTTTTTGTTTGTTTTTTTTTTTTTTTATAACAATAAATTAATCAATGACGTATTTTTCATTGCTATTCACAAGCTCGGCCTTCCTCTCGACCAATTTGTTGACGTTGTTCCGACAAAAATCGGCCGGTCTGGTATCGAAGAAGGTGTTGAGTTAGTTTTTGAGATCCTCTTCCCCGTCGCAGGGAACACCCCTCATTTGGTTCAACATGGAACGGAAAAGGTGATAATCCGTTGCCGCGAGGTCTGGAAAGTATGACGGGTGTTGAAGAGCTCACCATTCGAGCTCTTGAAGTACCGCTTTGACGACTTGTGCAACATGGGTGCTGACGTTGTCGTGAGGGAGTATGGTTTTGCCTTGACCTTCTTGACTTTTGGCTTTGGCGTATTTCCTGAAGTCACATCACCCGTGATGATTCGATACAAACGCTGCTTGTGTCCACTTGTTGCTCGGTGGTGGACGAGATGTTGAGTGGCAATTTGAAGGCGATTTTCTTTGTTATTTTCAGTATGCTCGTGAGGCACCCAAGCTTCGAGTTTTTGGGTAAAACCAATTGATTCAAGGTGTTCCATTTTTTCGGCTAATTCACGGGTTCTTTGTCGACCGTCTTCCTTCAAAAAAGCCTTGAGCCGGTCCTCGTTGAATTTCGAATGTCGTCCGCTGCGAGGCGTGCTTCGAGGTTAAAGTCGCCATGTTTTAACTTCGCAAACCATTTTTGTGCAGTAGACACGCCTAAGACTCCTTTTCCATACACTTTGCATATGTTCCAAGCGGTTTTGGCTTTTTGACCTCGATGAAAAAGAAGGTGTCAAAAAAAATTTTATTCATTTCTGAGCCTGTTTGTAGAGCAGAAACAGCTCTATGAAATGAATATATAATATACACTTTGCCAAACAGCAAATAAATCGTTGTGAAATTCAAAAAAAAAAAATTTTATTAAAAAAAATAATTGAATCCAAATTAAATTATGAATCTTGTTTTTCCATACATTATATTCGAGTACAGTGGTTACTGCAGCGCCTCAAAACTCAATGAAAATCTGAAAAAGGGAAGAACCATTCAACAACAATGGATAAACCAGTTTTTATTCTTATCATATTTGCTGTCATCTTTATTGGTATTGTATTCTAAAAATTTATTAATGTTTTTGAACTTTTTTCGTCTAACGTAATTTATTACAGTTCTGGCTATGATTTGCTCATGTTTTATTTCTAAAAGAAATCAAGATTGTTTTCGCTGAAATGTTAATAGAAAGAGAGTTATGCAGAACTGTTCATTTGGCAGACAAGACGAAGGAAATTTAAGTTTTGGACACTGTCCTGGTAGCACTATTGACTTTTGTGGCTATGAGGGCGGAGACGAATTAGGCGGTGATTCGGGTGGTGGTGCTGGAGACTCGGGTGACGGTGGTGGATGTGATAGCGATAGCTGTGATTGTGATTAAAAAACTAATAATTAAACAGTATAAAAACCATTGATTAATAATACGTATCTTATAAATAAAAAGTAAGGTAGGTTCAATAGATATTTTTTTTCGATGTATCTTGTATGAGTTGTGCATAGTTTGCGCTCTGCTATTTTTATTATTTTCTACTGTTAACTTCTGTTTGTTCACTAAATTGAATGTAAACATTAGTTTTTGAAGTGAAACTTTTTTACCAAAAAAAGGTAACAGAAATCAAAGGCTTGGTGATTCAGAGACGAAGTGGGGAGACACACAAAACAATGCACATTGTCTTGTTTGTGGTCGACTGCAGCGTAGAGAATGATTGCTTACGCATGAGTAAGAGAGAGATAAGAAATGCTTTACTGATTGTACTGTTAGCTAATATAAAATTTACTCATCTATGAAATAAAAAGCAAACAAACGAGAGAGTAGATTTCGCTCAGTCAACATTTAATGAGGCACACGTATACACATATAGATCGTTGCCTTGCTTAGCTGCTGCTAATAAGGGTGGAAACATTAAAATATTCCGAAACACATTTTATATGAATGTTGCTGTTGTTGTGCACATTGTGGCAGTATGCCAGTAATATGAGTGACCTCTATTATGTTTGTTAATAATGATTTCTATTATTTTTATCGACTATTTTTTAGTACTGTGCACCGGTGGCAATGGAGTGCAATTGTGAATTGCTTTGTTACTTTCCTATTTCATATACATTATACATAGTAACTAAAACTTCATTCCTAACATTTTGTGCAGCAGTTTCACTTCAATAGTGTGCTTATATGGGTGAGGCACATTACTTTTTTTTTCTAATAGTTATCGGTTGTCGCATTTGATTTATTTGGTGCTCTCTTGTGAAGTTATTTTATTTGAATTTTAATTTCTTTGTAATTAATTTTGTGTTTTCTGTTTTTTGGCGACTACAGTGCTTAGTGAGTGACACTGTGTTAATTTTTTCATTCAAACTTTCACTTTCCTTTTTAGTACTTTAATTGCATATTTTTTGGCTTCTGTTTCTTTTAAAATTCTTCAGTAAATTTTAAATATTTTTAATTTTTATTTATCCATTTTTTATTTATATTTTTACGTTACATTAAACACGTTGTTTAGTGCTGCATTTAGTGTTATTAACAACGAATAGAGTTTGCACAGCAAGAAACTGTTGCTTCTCACTCACACAGTGCGTGGTAGGATCGTTGACAGCATGAATGTTGTGAGGAGCTACTAACATCTTGTTGATAGTCCTAGTATTACAATCTGAATTTGTAGTAAGTACTCCTTGTTCTGGATTTGAGCTTTAAGCATACTAGGCTTAAATGGCGTCAATTCACAACTATTATCATTTGCGCTACTCCAAGGCCAATTTTCTTCACATATGCGTTTACTGACCTGTCATCTTTTACATCGGTTCTAAATACACTAAGTTATCAGATGTAAGATCCGCTATTATTATTCCATTTCCTAATTCGACTGGCACCGGAATAATTCTGTATAACTGAGATGTATGCCAACTGAATAATAGGGCCTTATCATTTCTAATTTTAACTGTAAAACCTTGGCACTATCTTTATTTCTTATACCATGCACCATTACTCTTGCCTTACGCCATGTGTTATATAGCAGTCCACCTTCTGGAAATGGGTATTTCAGTAGCCCCTTAAGTAATACTAAATGTACATCCACTCTTATTCACTCACTCACCAATTGAGTGATGATATATGGTGTAAGGGTATGTACAAAAAGTAAAACCCTTACACCATATATCATCACTCTATTGGTGAGTGAGCTTGGCAATTTCTTATACCATAACCAAAAAGCATACAAATAGATTTAACAGCGATTAAACAATTTATTTACATGAAAAATTTTGTAAATTGTAAAGAACATTTTAATGGCTGAAAACTCTGTTTAGTCAACTTAATTGAAAGGCGCCAAATTCACTTTAACATATTCGAACACAATCGAAAATTGTATGTTATAATTAAAATTGAACAATCATAATAAAACTCTAAGCTTATCCATTATTATATATAACTAGTAATCCCAGTTTGCTTCGCTAAGCGGTTTTTTCTATCCAGCTTGTGTAACAATCTTAAAAAAAAAACTGAAAAAGTAAATATAAACTATAAATAATAAAAATAGGTTCTGTATATTTTATGTGAAAGCGTGACAAAATTTCCATGTTAAATTATGTATAATTAGTATAGATATTTAACTTAAAATTTTTTTAACATTATACAAGGTGAGTTCGAAAGTAAACAGGACTTTTTGAATCTAGCGCCCTCTAGTGGCGCCATCTATATGTCAACTGGTGCGTTAGAATCTGCTATCGTTTATCGACTTCCAGTAAAAATTTCATGACATTTCATCTATTGGAAGTGAGGTTATTGCGTTTTAAGTGTCAGTATGTTTTTGTCATCGGTGCGAAAATGAGCTTCGAACAAATTGCCAACATAAAATTTTGTTTTAAAATTGGTAAAACTTTTACCGAAACGTTTCAATTGATGAAACAAGTTTATGGCGATGATTGCCTATCCCGTAGCAGAGTGCACGAGTGGTTTCAACGTTTTCAAAGTGGTCGTGAGGACATAAATGACGATGAACATGTGGGCCAACCAAAATCCGTGATCACCGAAAATTCCATCGAAACTGTGCGTGAATTCATAAAAAATCAGCCGAAATCATCATTGAAATTCATGGAAATAGAATTGAACATCTCCAAAACATCGATTTATCGCATTTTGACCGAACATTTGGGCTTACAAAAGGTGTGTGCACGGTTTGTTCCGCACAAATTGACTGACGTCCAAAAATTGCTCAGAATTCAACATTCGAAGGACATCATTAAAGAGGCAAAAAAAGACCCGGACTTCCTTTACAAGATTGTGACTGGAGACGAAACGTGGTGTTTTCAATATGATCCCGAAACGAAACGCCAGAGTGCTGAATGGAAGGCGCCGGACGAGCCGAAACCCAAAAAATCGCGCCTGGAGAAGTCAAAAGTGAAGACAATGCTGATTTGTTTTTATGATTCCAAGGGTATTGTCCACAAAGAATTTGTTCCACCCGGCCAAAACGTTAATGCGGTATTCTACCTTGGAGTTTTGAAGCGTTTGGTGCGCCGTATTCGACGTGTTCGGCCCGAATATCGCGAAGATGGAAGTTGGCGTTTGTTGCACGATAATGCGCCGTCTCATCGATCGACGCTTGTGTCCGACTATTTGACCAAAAATCACATTTTAACCATCAACCACTCCCCGTATTCACCTGATATGGCACCGTGCGACTTCTACCTTTTCGGAAAAATGCATTTGCCGATGAAAGGAAAGCGTTATGCAGACGTAGAGGCCATTCAAAAGGCTTGCACCGGCATACTGGCGGCCATACCGGGCAACGAGCTAAAACACTCGTTCGACATGCTTTTGGACCGTGCAAAACGCTGTATTAAAGCAGAAGGAGACTATTTTGAATAAAATAAATTGATTTTGCCGAAAAAACTATTTATTCTGTCTTTTTTTTAAAAGTCCTGTTTACTTTGGAACTCACCTTGTAGATGGAGTATTAGCTGAAATCCATTTTGTAAGATACTTTTCAAGCCCAAAACCAAATTTTATATCAAATTTTCAGTTTCCATCACATAGTTAATCTCAGTGGATAAAGCATCGGTTTGCCACGCTCTACCATTCCCTGCTGAATTTTTTTTATTTGACATCGAATTAATGAATTAATATTGCAATATTTTCTTTCTCCAAATATTACATATTAATTGTAATCTATTATCACGTTAATTTAAGAGCGATCGAAGTAAATTTAATAAATTAATTTAATAAGACTATTAGTATTTTAGGAAATTAGGTAAAGTAGGATAAGGAGATAGATCAGCTATTAGTTGTAGCTGTGCATTGCTTCGTTTGATCACTTGCTTGGTAGTGCTCTACCACAACGTCAGCGAAAAAGGTTCTTGTATGTTGGCGGCAGGGCAGAGTGGCAATATTGACAGACCAGTTGTTTGAAATCATGAATACTGGACAAAAGAACGAGATGGTTGCTGCGACAGTCAAGCACATCACTTTAAACTGATGTTAAATAAGCTGTAATACTAAATTTATGAATTTTTATTTTTAATTCTATGTATTTATGTTTTATTATGTTCCGTATTTAAAATTTTCTTTTAAAAATAAAAAATTGTTATTTTAAATTAAAAATATATTATCAAATTGACACTATTAACTTTATTTCAAAACTAGAAAATCAGTGACTATTGTGCAACACCAATCCGATGTAACAAACGAACTCGTGTTTGTTTTAAAGGAGACATTTTAGGCTACATTTTTTATGTAATTCGAAGCTCGTGAAAAATGTTATATTGATTTGAACATCAGTGAAATATGTGAAGAAATATGCTTGGTGGTGCTTTTTACTATAAAAAAGGAAAAGTCATTGCAAAAACGTGCCGCAAAATTTATGCGGTTTACGGTGAGGATGCTGTGAAAGGATGCCGAACCTAGCAGTGGTTTGCTGGATTCCGTTCGGAATTTTCGATGTCAAATATGAACCTCGCTCTGGTCGGGCAGCCACTGAAAAAATTGATGAAATTTTGAAACTGGTGGAACAAGACCGATATGCAAGCTGTCAGGAGATAACGATACATCAGAGACTTGGCAGTTTGGAATTATCCAAAAACAGTAGGCTACGCAAGGACGTTCTATGTTTGGATACCACATGAATTAAAGCAAAGGAATTTGATTGGCCGAATTACCATCAATGAAACGCTGCTGAATCGTAACGAATTCGACCCATTTCTGAAGCGAATGGTGACTGCTTATGAAAAATGGGTTTTTTAACGGCAAAGTCAAAGGAAAACGGTAGCGGTCGAATCGCGGAGAGCCGGCGAAAGAATTGGCCAACAGAAAATAAGTTATGTTCCATCATGATAATGCAAGACCACACACATCTTTGACGACTTGAAACAAATTGACAGAACTTGGTTTTGATGCATCCACCGTATAACCCGGTCCTTGCACCGTTTGACTACCATTTATTTCGATCTCTGCAAAACTCTCTTAATGGTAAAAAACTGGCCTACCGAAAAGCCGCAAAAAATCACTTGGTAAAGTTTTTTGCCGATAAATCATAGCAGTTCTACGACGATGGAATTATGAAGTTACCTAAAAAATGACCCAAGGTCATGAACAATAATGGCTAATATTTATTTGATTAAAATGGATTTTCAATCTATCT
>JBAMBQ010004414.1:0-12793 GCA_037044495.1 Stegana nigrithorax | reverse complement strand
TTGACTGTTGTGTTGTTTTTTCTGGAGAGTCGCGGTTTCTTTTAGTTGTTGAGTTTGTGTTGATTTGTAGATTATTTGTAATGTTTTGATTTTCTACCTGTGTAATTGGAGAGCTTATTACGTTTGCTGATTTTAGAGGCTGTGATGATTCGGTTATGTAGATTGTTGGTGTTGTTGCTGTTTTGGCTGAAGTTAGGGAAGCAATATGAACACAAATTATATGAAACTTCCACACACAACGCATTAAAACAAAAATCAAAATAAAGACATAAGAAGCACACATACGAGCAGTATATGCATAGGCAGAAAAGAAAAAACATCAACGATAACACAAATCCCGGCGGCGATCAGTCTTTCTCATACTTTCGAGATCGAAGGCAGAAGACTGATCGGCCGGTACGATGTTGGGTCGTAGTCCGACTTGCCAAGTTTGTGGAACATGATCACAATAGCCAACTTTCATTGAGACGGATAGTGTTGCACTCTTATTATGGCGTTGTATATCATCACATTATGTCTTCAGTGGATTTATATCGTTTTAACGGAATTATTTATATTTATATACAACTTATAAATTAATTATTATTTTTTCATTGACCCTAGTGATTTTCTTTAATAAAGTTGCATATTTTAATATAATTCAGTAATCCAAAAGATTGGATAGTCCGAATTTCGCCAGCAATCATTCTTCGGATTATCAAGTTTCGACTGTAGCTTCATAAATGAAACTTCTAAAAAATGTCAATTGCCACAAAAAATGCTTTGTATATGAAAACAATCGCCACACACATTTACAAATGTAACAACTACCGAAAAAGAAACAAGCGCAACAACAAATGCAAGCATTCGGCTAGTCCAACAACTACAATCAAAACAAAAAATGATTATGCCACAAACAGTATAGCGAAAAAAGCTATAAAAAATATGAATTTTTTCAACGGGGTCATGCGTCTTCTTATTATATATATTCTCTGCCCTGAGCCAGAGAATATGTATAATAAGAAGACGCATGACCCCGTTGAAAAATATCATAGACGGGCGCTGGGCCCAGCGCCCGTCTTTGCAATAAATTTTTTTATAGCTTTTTTGCTATATTGTTTATGGTATACTAATTTTTTGTCTCGATTGTAGTTGTTGTGCTAGTCGAATGCTTTGATTTGTTGTTGCGCTTTTTACTTGATTGTAGTTGTTGGGCTAGCCGAATGCTTATATTTGTTGTTGCGCTTGTTTCTTTTTCGGTAGTTGTCATGTTTGTGTATGTGTGTGGTGATTGTCTTCATATACAAAGCATTTTTTTTTTGATAGTAGTTGTTGGGCTAGCCGAATGCTTACATTTGTTGTTGGAAATTTTTTTCTAGTTGTCATATGCGTAGCGATTGCCATTTTTTTGGCAATGCATGAATGTTGTTGTTGTTGAATCAGACGAGTGTGCAAATTTCTTTCAGCAGACAATTCTTTTGCTTGCTACATTTTATGAGTGCCTGGTATGAAAAGTCGCTGCTCGGCGGTACCGTCTGAAATACACGTGTTTGTGTGTGCATGCAGAAAAGAATTTTAGAAGTTTGAATTGCCAAGCTAGCTCATATTTCTTCGTTTTGAGAAACTATTCTGCTTCTTCTTAATTGCTACGGGCATTTCATTCTGCTTTTGATGTGTGCCTGGTATGAAAAGTCGTTCATCGAGCGTACCGTTTGAAATACATGAGTTTGTGTGTGCGTGCAGAAAAGAATTTGTCATCATTTTGAAGTTTTGACTATTAAGAATATATTTTTTGCTTTGTGTTGCTGCTGCATCTTTATTGACATATGCATTTCATTCTGCTTTTCATGTGTGCTTGGTATAAAAAGGCTGTTGAATTGAAATTGTGTATGCATTTGAACAGCAACACCTGCAGTATGTGTATACACACACACTAATAAGCGAATTTATCATGATTTTAGCTAGCTATTTTATTTTTCTCGCTTTTTATAAAATATTGGCTCTGCTTCTTTATTGTTACGGGCATATATTTTCTCAAAGCTGCTTCTTCACGCTTTGGCTGTGTGCTTGAAAAAAGTCAAAGCCAATTAGAATATTTTGCAGTATTTACTCATTATTTGTGAAAATAACTATGTGAGAAATATATTTATTAAAATATGGTGGGATTATATAGTTCATACGGAATTTAAGTTTAAGCATGACAGGTGTTTGCTTATAATATATTGAGCAATATGAATGAATGAATATGGCAATTTAAGGGTTTTAACATAATTTCCATTTCATATGCATAGCGACCAACTACTTGACTTACATATGTTAAGCCAAAAAGTTAGAAAGCCTTGCATCGCAGTTAGAAACGCACATCGCCGTAACAACTAAGCGCATTGCGCATGCACACTCTTTGCGCAGTGCACAAGTGCCATTAGCAAGGGCAATATGGGTCTTCTCACCCCCATATTGTCCTTGCTAAATACGAATCTTCAAACAATAAATTTGTATGTAATATTTTCATTGAATTTTAAAATCGTACCAGGCGCTCATAATTGCAAAAAAGTAGAATCAGCAGCTAGCAACGAAAATCATCAGCACAATCGCGTGGAACAAGAGCATTTAGGAGAGGGGAACAAACACATGCGGGAAGAGAAGTAACAAACACACGAAAAGTGCACACAAAAAAAACACAGTAACAAACGATTGTGTCGTCACATTAGTGCAAGCAGCACATTTGGGCAAGGGGGACAAATACATGTGGGGAAAGAAGTGTTAATTGCTCAAGAACATTGGCCGAAAACACAAATGACTCAAATCAAACAAATCAAATTATTTGCAATGATATTTTTTCTAAAATTTGACAGCGCTTCACAAGTGGCACAGCAAATGTACAAAAATATGTCAAGTGCATGCTTCATATTGAACCTTTTTAATAAAATTTAATTTAACTAAAGAAAGCAATAATAAAAACATACATTATGTGTATTGTATTAAATATGTATGCAATTGTTACAAATTAGTCATTAAATTATGCAAAAATATTAATTAAATGTGTCTTCGCTAGTTAACCATTCATTCATTATCAAAAATCTAGCCTAAAATAGACAAACTTCACACTAGGCATTAGTGCGAGCAGTACATGAATAGGCAGAAAGGGAAACAATATCATTTGAAATCTCATGAAAACCGCATACACAAAAAAATAAAAACCGAAATCAAAATAAAGACAAGCAATTGTCATCAAAGCATGAGTGCGAGCAGCACATGCATAGCAAAGGAAAGAAACACAAACATAAAAAGCAGAAAATATTCTGGCCACAGTGAATTATGGGAAATTATAGCAGTTTGACTTCCAACACACGCTGCCCGCCGCTGCCTGATTTTGTCATTTCAATTTCGCATGCCGTTTGTATGAGATGCGCCTTCTTAGTATACATATTCTCTGCCTGAGCCTAAAGATTTTCACTCATCAAGGTTGCTTTTCCTACCTTATTTACAAAAATCAGCTGTTGTGTTTTACAATTACATAATTTACATTTCACAAGTAACCTGACGCTTTTTGACATTTTACAATACTTTTAACAAGAGCGTGAGAATGCCTAATAAAGAATATTTTTGTTCAAAAATTTACCAAATAAACTCATGTATATTGAAATCACCCATTTGGAGTTTCACCTTCCACTTGTTGTTATGCAAATTCGATAAATGACATTTTGTAATGTCGATATGGTCCGAAAAATATCGGTTAGCGTTAAAATTTCTTATATCGATATTCATATCCCCCACCTCTAGTCTCGCACATTCACAACGAAACGGCTACGATGACAATCATTGTCAGTAAAAAACGGAATAGGCAGGTGCAAGTATTTTCTTTTGTTGTGTTGTCTACGCCATTAAGTACATATAAACACATTAAGTAAGAAGTGTTTGAATAATATAAAGACGAAACTTAACGGTAACAACATAAAATGTCCGGTTTCGATGAAAATCCTTTTGGTGATCCGACAGACAATGAGAATCCATTTGCGGTAAGTTTTCTTTAGATCTGCAATCTACTGTTGTATTTTCTTCTATCAAGTTTCGTTGGCTATCTATTGGTTGCAACGTATGCGAAAAATCCTTTTAATTTTAATTTATGCTCCTCACATATTTACATTCACTCACCACACATGCATGTATGCATGCGCATATTGCGCGCATAGGATCCAGCCATACAACAAGCGACGCGCATAACATCAAATGTCTCATTAGAAGATTACAATCCCTTCGAGGAACAAGCAAAGCCACAACTGCAAATCAATTCGACTAACACGGCAGCTGTGGTGCAACCTCTCTCGCAGAATGTACCGCCGCCGCAAACGAGTTCTCTAGCCGCAACGGTACCAAGCTCCAGCCTGCAAATAACTACGGAGGAACTGGAGGTATATAATTTGAATTTTGATCAGATAAAACCGCAAAAATCTATATATATCTTTGGGTGAATGGTTATGCGTTTGCCGCTTACGCATTTTAATCGGCTCACTGACTCATAGTATGCCATACAAGTGGCAACAACAACACACGCGGTAATAGCAACAACAAGGAACATTAACTTACCAAGTAATAGAAGAATGGCTGTTAGGCACGTTGACTTTACGACCGGCGTTTGTTCTAGATTAGATGACAATTGGGCAATCTTATTTTAATATGGCAGTACTCTACGAGAGCAACAACAACAGCAACATAATCAACGCTCAAGATTGTTGTTTTTGCAATTACATGGGGTTAATTTACCTTTTTAGCTTATTAGATACCTTTTGCATTTTTTTCTTTTCGACTTATTTCTGTCTTTCATCCTTTTTTTTGTTTTTTATTTAATAATTTGGTTTAACGCCGAAGATGTCAAATTTAATGTCAATATTGAAATAGGGAGACGGTAAAGCGACCAAAAAACAACTCTCAAATGCTTTAAATCTATATAAAAGTGTCCATTAAGCAGTTTAGCTTCATACATTAAATTGTATTTGTGTATATATATATATTGTCATTGAGGAACCCTAAAACTACAACTACATAACATACTTTTAAACGCAAATTCGTTTCTGAATGCGCTTAATAACCTATGAGAGTAGCAAATCTCTTTTGAAGTCATTAGTGAGAGTATTATTAAAATTGTTAAAAATATAATGATTACTATCGAATAACTGCAATTCTATGAAGAAACTTACACTATAATAGCACAACTCAAAGACTTCTTGGTTTGCGCTCATTAACTTTTAATATTAGAATACTGGATGAGCTTTGGGTACGTGCATAATTTATCAACATTCAACTGCATAGTATAGTAAATCCTTTGTAGAAAATGCAATTATTAAGAAGCTACCAGTGTACTCTACACTGACCCGCTCAGCTGTGACCGACTTTAAAAGACAATGAAATGTCTAAAATCGGATTGACTGTGTATTGAAAACCTTTTTTTATTTCTACAATAATTTTGTTTTAAGCGTCACATGGCCTTAGATGTTGGAAGTGTCATTGCTTATTAGTCATCATCAGAGGAAGGGGGGCTCTGTCCCTGTGACATCACTCAGTTTGGTTACGAACAACGCTAATGAGCCCAGAAAATCATTAATTGGGAATTAAATGTTTTATTAACCTTGCCAAGGAGCAGTGCAACTCTTGCGCGAGAAAAAAATGTAAAATTATCAACTGATAATGTGTTGCATGTTTTAGTGTGGATAGAGCGACGCAAAGTTATTAAAATGCAGAGTTTTTTGGGCTTCATTATATGCAAAAATAATAATAGAAAACAAAATTCTTTGGTTTTTATCAGCGCCGACAAGAGGAGCTAGATCGCAAGGCTGCCGAATTGGACCGCCGCGAACAGCAGCTGTCGGGTAATGTGCCACAGCTGAATAATTGGCCGCCATTGCCTGATAATTTCTGCGTGAAGCCTTGCTTTTATCAAGACTTTAGTTTAGAAATACCGCCAGAGTTTCAGCGACTAGTTAAACACTTGTATTACACCTGGATGTGTAAGTATGCTGTTATTATTTTTCATTAAGATTATTATTAAAGTTATCGCAGTCTACACGATGACACTGTGCGTCAATGTCATCGGAGGCCTCATAATGCTCTTTCATAATGGCGCCGTCGTGCATCTACTTATGTCCATACTCTATCTAGCGCTTTTCACGCCGGCCTCATATGTATGCTGGTAAGCCAATTAGGCAAGAGCTCATTGTTTGCCTACTCATCATGCATTACTAGTATATATGTTTAAATATTTTTTTGTTCCTCTCGTAGGTTCCGTCCGGCGTACAAAGCATTTCGCAATGATTCGAGCTTCAATTTTATGGTTTTTTTTTTTATATTTTTCTTTCAAACCGTGTACACAGTTTTCCAAGCAATTGGTGTTACGAACTCAGGCTATTGCGGTTTCATAGTTGCCATCTCTCAGTTTGATGCGACTCCGTCGGGCATCATCGTTGGACTTTTGTTGCTCTGCATAGCTTTTTGTTTTACGATTACTGCCGCAGCCAATGTGTTGATGATAACCAAGGTAACCCTTAATCATGTTGTGATTATTACTCTATATATTTACATTGGATGATTTAAAAATATATGGTGCAACACTAATTTGATTGTGTCAAACGAACACGTGTTTGAAAGGTAACATTTCAGGCTGCTATTTTTGAAAACAAGCTTGTAGTTCGTCGCTTGTGTTAAAAGTTTTATTGAGAGCGAGGTGCATCATTGACATCGAAATTTTTTGAACGGAATCGAGCAAATAATTCCTGGGTCTGGCGTTCACTCACAGAATCCTCACCGTAAACCACACTAATTTTTCGGCATGATTTTGCAGCGGTATCACCTTTTTTATAGTAAAAAATCATCATTTTGAAATCAATATAATTTTTTACACGTACGACGAATTACAAAACTGTCTTCACAAAAAATGTTTCCAGAAATGTCACCTTTCAAAGACATTTTCGTTTGACATAATCAAATTAGTTTTACACAATACAGTCGTTTTCCGATTTAACGAACACAATGATTGCAGGCCAATCGTTAAATAGATTTTTTTGCAAAACCGAGTCCAAACTAAAATGTCATTTTCTTTAAACTAGAGTGACTAAAGTTATTAGAAGTGGTATTTTGTAAAAGGCATTTTATTGAAATAATTATCTGAAACATAAATAGGAACAATTCAAATCACAGTGGTTGTCCAAAGTCAAATTATAATATGCAAATAGTGTGCATAGGTACATAGTAATTTTATTTAGAGATGGTTAATTTTTTTTTTTTTTTTTTTCAGATCATAGCTTTTAAATTAGCTTTTAGGCCATTGCCATTGCTGCATAAAAGGACAGTATCCCTTTTTTTCCCACATATTTCTTCCTGGAGCAATTCTCTCACCAAAGTGTATACGATTTTTCTGGCAAATTTTTCCAGTATAGGCCTGTTTCATCGGCATTAAAAACTGCATCTTTTGATAAATTATTTTCCATAGTGACCTTCTGGAACTCTTTTTGAATAGTTCAACTTATTGTACATTGGATGGAAGTTATTTACCGCTTTGCTTCAAAAGCCGTATACCAAATCTATCTTAGAATCAAGTGAGCCATCCATGGCTAGCATTAAAACTTCCGCAATACATTTGTTGGTGTATATCCTTCGCTTTATGTTGCAAAATTGATCCAGTTATGGGGATGTGGCAATTTCGCTGTGCCAATAACCAGGAAAAAGAGTTTTTCTTCCATTCTTGGAAACTCTCCACTCTTCATGGCTTTCCTGTTATTCGATTTGTAATTTGTTTTTTCTGCATTTTTTAGATTTTCTTTTCTTTTTAAAATTGCCGAAACAGTGAAGGCTTTTAAATTAAAATTTTTACACAATTCAGACACGTGCTCCTATTTTATGTTGATGAACCGTTTTTAGTTTTTCATTTGCATATGTTTACGTTTTGAGCGAAGAGAATAAACTGACAAAAAATGTAAAAAGCTTTTGCAAAACTGTTTATTTTTTGTATTTCTGTTGTTTTCTCTTTTTGTATTGTTTTTACGACATTTATTCTATTAAAAAAACACTAATTTTTTATGTTATTCGTTAAACTGAGTACAGCCAACTTGTCATTTGTTCGTTATTTAAGGTACTCAATAGAAAAAATTTGCTTGTTTGTTATTTGCGGTTCTCGTAGATTCGCATGTTGGTTAAATCGGAAAACGACTGTATTTGGGTATCAACACGTTAAAAAACCTCGGATACTTTTTTAAATCATCTAATATATAATAATATATATATATATATATATACATCTGTTTGTGTAGATACATGCCATTTATCGCAGCACTGGTGCCAGTATGGCAAAGGCACAGGCTGAATTTGCAACGGAGTTCATGCGGAATCAGCATGTACAGGAGGCAGCCTCATCGGCGGTTAACACTGCGATGAATTCGCAATTTAATAATAGTAGATATTAAGTGTAGACGCGTGTAGCAACGCTAATTAACAAGCAAATACCCACATATACATTCACACACACATACACACGCACATGAATAGCGAGACGCTCCGCGAGACATATACATATGTGAATACACCTGCATTGTGATTGCACCGTTGGATGCTTTCGCAGGCAAGAATTAAGAAGCGTATCGTAAACTGACCGATAATTGATAAATAGTGCACTAAATACAATAAAAACAACAGAAAAGGCTTTCAACTAACTTTTCTTCTTATCTCTGCTCCTTAATACTATTATAAAATTTTTTTTTTGTTTTACTTCACGCTTAGGAAAAAAAAAGAGTGAAGCGAATATATATACTTATAAGTGTAAACAAAAAAAAAAATGCTTTAAATGCTTTAAATAATTCCTAGAATACCGTCATCAACTACACTTCATTAAATGCAGCAAGTAATAAACTATTAATAATAATAACAATAACTCCTGCATGTACGAGTACTCTAAAACCCTTACAAGCAAAACAAAGAAAATATTTGTAACAAAATTAAGCAGAATTAAATTTTTAGTCAAATTCCCCTGTGCTTAGGAAAAAAGAAAAAAAAAGTCTTTGCCGCCTTAAAAAAATGAGTATTTGTGTATTATATTTTATTTAAATATGCGCATTAAAGCAAACAGCGATTACTACGCCGCAGCAGGTTGAATAATGCACTAGTAGCTAGCAATTCACTTAATTTGTTTTTAAGATAGATTTTAGCGCAAAATGGAAAAATATAGAAAGATGTGGTTGGATTTTGTAAATTAAAAATTAAAGCAGCAGCAAGGGCCATTTTCGCATGGTCTTACGAGGTAGCTATGCGAATAATGCAGTTAACGTAATTTATTTTTTTTTGTACGCTCTTGTGCGCTCAAAGTTGTGCAAATGTATGAACGGTCAGAAGGAGGCGTGGCAGACCCCACAAAGTATAAATATTCTTGATCAGCATCGAAAGGCGAGTCGATTTAGCCCTGTCTGTCTGTCTGTATGAACGCACGGATCTCGGAAACGGTTAGACCTACAACCACCATATATATAGCTGCCATAGGAACGGTCGGGTGAACACCCTCATTTAGTAACAAAAACCCTTTTGTTTTTCAAGATATCTTCATCAAATTTTGGATTTAATAGTTTTAGCTAATTTATAATTACATATCTCAATATTATATATATCGGTTTACTATATCACATAGCTGTCATAGGAACAATCGGCCGAAAAACAAAATTTACTGAGGAACACTTTTGTTGATAAAGATATCGTTACCAAATTTTAGATTTAATAATTTTAAGTAATATCCAATCATATTCCCGAATATGATAAATATCGGTTCACTATAACATATATCTGCCACAGGAACGATCGGCCGAAAAATGGCTTTTACTAAAAAAAAATTGGTTTTTCTTGAGATATCCTTACATAAAGAATACAAAATATTAAAGCAACAAAAAAATATATTCAATTTTGGATTGGGTACAGGGTTTTCTATAGTCGGTTTCGCCCGACTATAGCCCTGCCTTTCTATTGTAGTTATTTATGAAGATATGAAGAAAATACGTTTTAAACTAATAATATTTCACTCAATTCATATTAATTCATTGTAAAATACAAAAACTCAACAAAAATAATATAATATGAGCGTTTCAAGAGAATGTGTAATTGTTAATGGCTCACCCCTTATTATAGGGTGATTTTTTAAGAGCTCAGTTTTTCAGGTTGGCAGCACTGGTTAGTAATGGCGTCCAAACGTCATCTGTCAAAATGAAAAGTTTTCAGTATACTTTGCCATTTAAAAATGGAAAGAATTACAAACGAGCAACGATTGCAAATTTTCGAAATTTATTATCAAAATTCGTGCTCTGTGGAAAATGTACACCGTTTGTTACGACCATATTATGGTCGTCATAATCATCAGGCCTATTTCTGGCTCAACGGATACGTAAACAAGCAAAACTGTCGCATCTGGAGTGATGAACAGCCACATGCCATACAAGAATTACCGATGCATCTCGAAAATACGACAGTTTGGTGTGGTTTATGGGCTGGTGGCATCATCGGTCCATTTTTCTTCCATTTTTGGACCTTCCGAATGGATCATTTGAAACGGAGTCGCGGACAACATTTACATGAAGTTGTCTTTAAAACGTAAATGACAGTGGCCTATTTATCGATACAATAAACATTTTGAATATTTTAAACAAATTTGGGTGTTTTATTCAATTAAAAAAAAAAACGCTTAAAAAATCACCCTTTATATATACTTTTTTTTATTACCGAACGTGGTGTTAGTCGTTACAGTCATTTTGTTGTTGCTAACCTTAACCAGAGAATATGTATACTAAGAAGACGCATCTCATACAAACTGCTTGCTAAATTGAAATGACAAAATCAGGCAGCGTCTGTTGGAAGTCAAACTGCTTAATGCCATCTGTCGGAAAATATTTTCTGCTCTATGTGTTTGTGTTTCTTTCTTTTGCTATGCATGTGCTGCTCGCACTCATGCTTTGATTACAATCCCTTGTCTTTATTTTGATTTCGATTTTTATTTTTTTGTGTATGCGGTTTTGATGAGATTTCAAATGATATTGTTTCCCTTTCTGCCTATTCATATGCTGCTCGCACTAATGCCTAGTGTGAAGTTTGTTTATTTTAGAGTGTATTTTTAATGTTTAATAAGTAATGAATGAATCCTTAACTATGCAAGACATTTTTTATGCGCATTTTTGCATTATTTAATATGTAATTAATTTCTAACAATTTCGCATGTTTCTATTTTTGCACTATATTTTTTAATTACAAATTAATAATTATTAATCAATTGGAAATTAATACAAATTATGTAAAAACGCACCTCGAAACATTAAACGGCTTTTTTTCGACATGTCGAAACATGCAAGTTGAACAAGTGTTCACATTTTTTATATATTAGAGTGCAAAGAAGAGAATTCGAAAAGGTCCCGTTAATTTCGCCTTTGTATTGGTATAATTTTGAAGACTTTCGAGAAATACCCCAAAATTTGGCTGTTCAATGAAATAGTAGTGCTGGCTGTGAACACTTTGAAAAAAAATTTTAAAAGTTTATTAGCAAAACCAAAAGCTGCATTAGTAAGTTTAATTTAGTATTAAACATTTTTGATTGATATTTAATGGTTTTGCAACAACATTTTATCTCTAGTGGGTAGAGGAAAGCATTGCTCGGCTGAAAAAAGAGATTTAATAGTTAGCCTTAGATCAAAAGGCAAAACTTACAAAAAAAAATGAAGATATTGTGGGCTGTGCAAGCTACAATGATAATTAATGCCATCAATAATAAAAACAAGCCAGGAAATTTTGGTAAACAGCGTAAAACGACCTCTTCAGAAGATAGGCGTATTGTGCGTTTAAGCCAAAAAATGCCACCAGCATGTTCCAAATCCATAAAAAATGATTTAAATCTATCGGAAAGTGAAGTGATAGTCCGTCGTCGACTAATTGATCATAATTTAAAAACCAGAAATCCTAGAAAGGTACTACTTTTGACTTAGAAGCACATGGCAGCACGAATACATTTTGCAATAACTCATTTGAAATGGCCCGCAGAAAAGTGGCGCTATATATTATGGAGGGATAAGAGCAAAATTGTTTTATTTGGTAGAACAGGCACATACTGCGCGACGTCCACCAAACACTAAATATAATTCCAGGAGACAGTTAAGCACGGTGGACTGAGTATTATGGTATGGGCTAGTTTTTACTACAATGGCGGTGGTCCAATTCATTTGATAAATAGTATTATGGACAAAAATGTATACGTTGATATATTTAAAAATACAATGTTACCATATTCCAGTTGGGAAACGCCTCTGAAATGGACATTTCAGCAGGATAATGACCCAAAACACACGAGTAGGCGCCTAAAAGATTGGTCTACATCCGAAAAGGTCAACTTGCTGCAATGGCCAGCTCGCTCCCCAGATCATATTCCGATCGAAAACTTATGGGGGGATGTAAAATGGGTTGTAGCAATGACAAATCATTCAAACAAAGAACAGCTTTGGCAAGTAGTTCAGGTGGCATGGGCTCAAATTCCTTGCAAGCGTTGCCAGGACCTTATCGATTCCATACCATACCGGTGCAATGGCGTTGTTAATAATAAAGGATTTACTATTAAATATTAAACTATAACAAACATGTAGATCATATATAATTAATTTGGACTTTAGTTAAATACACTTAGTCAATAAATTGTTTGCAAAATAAAAAAAGGTACACAAATTCAGCTTTAACTTAAAAATTTATTTTAAAAATTCATTTTTTCAGTCTTTTTTTGTTTATAACATTATACATGTATGTATTGTACATAAGT
>JBAMBQ010004412.1:0-20597 GCA_037044495.1 Stegana nigrithorax | reverse complement strand
GCCTTTTTTTGATTGTAGTTGTTTGGCTTGCCGAATGCTTACATTTGTTGTTGCTCATTTTTTTTTCTAGATGTCATGTGCGTGGCGATGGCCATTTTTTTGGCAATTCAAGAATGTTGTTGTTGTTGAATTTGGTGTGTGCGCAAAGTTCTTACTGCAGACAATTCCTTTGCTTGCTACATTTTATGAGTGCCTAGTATGAAAAGTCGCTGCTCGACGGAACCGTCTGAATTACACGTGTTTGTGTGTGCATGCAGAAAAGAATTTTAGAAGTTTGAATTGCCAAGCTAGCTCATATTTCTTCGTTTTGAGAAACTATTCTACTTCTTCTTAATTGCTACGGGCATTTCATTCTGCTTTTGATGTGTGCCTGGTACGAAAAGTCGTTCATCGAGCGTACCGTATGAAATACATGAGTTTGTGTGTGCGTGCAGAAAAGAATTTGTCATGATTTTGAAGTTTTGACTATTAAGAATATATTTTTTGCTTTGTGTTGCTGCTGCTTCTTTATTGATATATGCATTTCATGCAGTATGTGTATACACACACACTAATGAGTGCGCAAAATATTAAATGAAGACAATTTAAGCCGGCTACGCCAAATATGAATATTGGTGGACGATTTATATCAATCTTTCATTCTTCGCATGACAGGTGTTTGCTTATAATATATCGAGCAATATGAATGAATGAATATGGCAATTGAAGGGTTTTAACATAATTTCCATTTCATATGTTAAGCCAAAAAGTTAGAAAGCCTTGCATCGCAGTTGGAAACGCAAATCGCCGTAACAACTAAGCGCATTGCGCATGCACACACTTTGCGCAGTGCACAAGTGTTATTAGCAAGGGCAATATGGGTCTGCTCACCCCCATATTGTCCTTGCTAAATACAAAGCTACAAACAACAACAGTAATATACCATCCCAACTAAATTAAATGAAAAAATTCATAACACACACAATGCATAATTTGTATGTAATATTTTCATTCAATTTTAATATCATATTAAAAAAAAAACCATTATTATAAAAAGCATTAGTGCCTGCAACATATGCATGGCGTAAAAAAATAAGAAATTTTACGCAGGCTGAAGACAAAATATGAATATTCGATATGCTATTTTTTCTTACATTTCACTAAGCGCTTTACAGGTGGCACAGCAAATGTACAGAAATACGTCAAGTGCAAACTTCATATATAATTTATTATTAAAATTTTCTAAATAACTCAATAGTTCAAACATTCATACTTATGTATGCAACTGTTACATATTAGTTATTAAATTATGCAAAAATATTACTAAAATGTGTCCATTCATTCATTATCCAAAATAAAAAAAAAAATAGACAAATTTCACACTAGGCATTAGTGCGAGCAGCAAATGAATTGGCAGAAAGAGAAACAATATCATTTGAAATCTCATCAAAAGCGCATACACAAAAAAAAAATAAAAATAAATCAAAATAAAGACAAGTAATTTTCATCAAAGCATGAGTGCGAGCAGCACATGCATAGCAAAGAAAAAAAGGAAAACTCATAGAGTAGAACATATACTGCCATCTGTCGGAGTTTGACTTCCAACACACGCTGCCCGCCGCTGCCTGATTTTGTCATTTCAATTTAGCAAGCAGTTTGTATGAGATGCGTCTTCTTAGTATACATATTCTCTGCTCAGGGGGATGCTGCAGCATTTGTAGCTGTGTTTATTGCGCAATAAATAACAACAACAATTCATTTATAAATAAGTTACAGCTGTCCTCCCATTGGATTTTTAATAAGAGATAATTGTTTTGATGAGAGAGAATTAATTGACAATAACCATATGAAATTTTTTCATGATGGTTCAATCTATAGGCAAAGTTGTTCACGAAATATAGCTAGATTGAATAAAAAAAATGCCGAAAAAGCGAAGTAAATTAACTGTTTCTAATTTAAAATAATCCTAACAACATCTTTTCTTTAAAGGCTAGTTTTGTTTAAATAAATATATTAGTATCAGTTAGTAGAGTTGTGTAGTTCGTGAACGAAGTAGTTCAAATGACCGGGTCATCTAAACGAACTAGTGAACTAGTTTCTTGATTTTAGTTCGTATAGTTTACTAGTTCGGTCGGTCACTAGTTCGTTAGTCACCAGTTTGGTAACTAGGTTGTTTCGTACTTACTCGTTTCTTTGGCGATCAAATTATAAAACAATTCAACATTAGCTGAACTTAAATAAATTTATAACTAAAATTTTTAGGAATTCAGAGTAATTAAATATATAGTACTTTTCGCTTATAATGAACCCGGTTATAACGAACTTTCGGTTATAACGGATAATTTTGCATGAAAAACTAGTTTGTTTTTCGGTTATAACCAAAAAGTGTCGTTATATTTTTGCGATGTCAGGACTGTAACACGCAGTATTTTATTTTTCGTATTTTCTCGATTCCGGGAATTTCCCTAGGTTTAATGATTGTGTGAAGACTCAAATGGAAGTATATATAAATTAAGCTAACATTGGTACTAATAATTGGATCGAAAATAATTTATTTTTTTTTTTTTTTTAATTTCTTTTAAAAAATAAAGAATGGAGTTAATACATACATATGCATATATATAAATAGTTTTGTTCGAGTCTTCGTATACAACGAACCATTTTTCCCGGTCCCTTGAAGTTCGTTATAAGCGAAAAGTACTGTATATATATATAACCAATTACAAATTGAAATACAGTAAATATATAAATGTGCATATACATAAATGGTTTTGTTCGAGTCTTCGTTTATAACGTACTTCGGTTATAACGAACCATTTTGCCCGATCCCTTGAAGTTTGGTATAAAAGAAAAATACTGTTTATGGTATTATTAAATAAAAGCATGTTGGCATATTAAATATTTAAACTGAACAACCCTGTCAACTGATTGTAGCAAAAAATAAGTGGTTATGGTCGTTAGTCCTCCTCTTACACGAAAATGTAAGCAACTTTAGCTTGAATGTAATAACAGAGAATATGTATACTATGAAGGAGCATCTCATATATGGAAATCTAAGGATTTTCATATAATTTGTAGTCATTAATATGAATAATTATTAAATTATAATTAAAACATATAGTGCGATAATAGAAACATGCGCAATTATTAGAAATTAATTACGTATTAAATAATGCAAAAATCCTCAAAAAAAAAAATGTCTTGCATAGTTAAGCATTCATTCATTACTTATTAAACATCAAAAATACACCTTGAAATAGACAAGCTTCACACTAGCAATTAGTGCGAGCAGCACATGAATAGGCAGAAAGGGAAACAATATCATTTGAAATCTCATCAAAACCGCATACACAAAAAAATAAAAACCGAAATCAAAATAAAGACAAAAACTTAAAAAGCAGAAAATATTCATTTTGTTTCTGGCCACAGTCAGTTATGGGAAAATTATAGCAGTTTGACTTCCAACACACGCTGCCCGCCGCTGCCTGATTTTGTCATTTCAATTTCGCATGCCGTTTGTATGAGATGCGCCTTCTTAGTATACATATTCTCTGGTTCAGTGAAAATTTCACTAACAAACTGACGACCACCATAACATAAGTGTCACTGGTGGCAACCCATAACAAACTGATGCCCATTATAACATGAGTTTTGGGTTGGGAACTCGGCATTTTCTTGCAAACTTTTTTGGAAGTCGACTTATGAGTGAAAAAGCAGTTTATGGCTCATTTGGTTGAGAGAAATGCTATACTAACAGAGTCTAATAAGATGAGCGTTTGAGTGTCAGAGTCAAAAATTGAGTGAGTCATATTATTGCTTCTCTCAGCGCAACAACAAAACAGCGAAGCAAACTACTGCAAATTGGTTTCCAGAAATGAATTAGAGGTGGACAGCCTTACCTATAAATTAAGAATTTAAATATTCTCTGTCTGATATCGCTACTATTTTTTCAATAAGCTGAGGCTTTTTATAATTTATACACAGCAAATCGTCGCTGATTAAAAAATCCACGTTTGGCACTTTTGCGAATTAGGAAATTACTTTTGACGCATGCAGCGACACAAAAAGGCGGAGACCCGCACTCCACATTCGCACCAATTCGGGTGAGTGCAGAGTGAAAAAGATTGGCTTCGTCCTCTGCAAACTCTATTACAGTACTACTACTGTTTGCATTTACACAAAAGAGAGCAACAAGAATATGTAAACCTTACGCAATGATGGTCATAAGTATTAGTTAAAATTGATTGTTGGTGTGATTTTGGTTAAGATTTTTTTATTATAATGGCGGACAAAACGATACGGAGTGACTTATGGAAGCATTTTCTTCAACAGCCTGATAAAAAGGCCAAATGCAAGATATGCTCAACATAATAAAATATAAAATACTTATAACATCATTTTGTAAATGATATTAATAATAGTATTATTTGAAATAATAAAAAATCCAAATTATCTGTAAATTCCTGAGAAAAATGTTGATTTTTTTTCCAATATATTAAATGTAAATTTATTTCAGTTCAGCTATAGAACTACTTATCTTTTTTTTTTTTTGTTTTTGTTTTTCGCAGACGTTGTGGTACGCACTACCAAACAAGAGGACTCACGAAACCAGACCTAGTGTCTGTTCCACAGCTACGACCGATAATGGTCAACAGCTGCTTTATCTACTTAACAAAGATTATTATTACTAGAAGATTACAAAAACTAATTAATAAAATTAAAAACTAAATTAAAATTAATACAAATATACATAGTAAAAATTAAATTAAGTAACTAATACTATCTTATTTAATTATTATTATTTTATATTATATTATGTTAATTAAAGAGGAAGAGGAGGCTATGTTAGAAACAAAAATGATAGAGTTATAAGCCAAACACATAACAGAAAAGGGATCTTGCTGTAAGAAAGATGATTGTGCAGTGTTCAGTCTAATGGGCAAATAATATCTTGTAGAACGCGAAGGCACTTTAAAATTTATTTTCCCGAGAAGACAAGGCGAATTGACATTTCCGTTTATCGGGTTATGAAAAAAAAGTATACCTAACACGGATCTCAGACTACCTAAGGTAGGAAGATTAATCAGTTTAAGGCGGGAATGGTATGAAGGTAGACGAATTGCAGAATTCCAGTTTAATCCACGCAACGCAAAAAGCAAAAATTGTTTCTGGACAGATATAATACGGTCAGAATATGTTGTGAGTTGGGGATTCCAAACACATGAAGCATATTCTAAAATCGGACGAACCCAAGAAGTAAAAAGCTGCTTGGTGGTATAGGGATCATTAAATTCTTTAGACCATCTCTTAATAAAGCCAAGAACACCTCTAGCTTTATTAGTGGTCATGAGAATGTGAGAACTAAAGTTAAGTTTCGGGCTCATCAAAACACCTAAGTCGTTAAGTTCATAAAGAATTATTTCAAATAGTCATCAGTACGAAACGAACTAGAGAATAAAACGAACTAGTGAACTAGATGAACGAACTAGTTCTTTTAGTAAAAAATGAACTAGTTCACTTAGGTCGTGAATGCCCAACTCTATCAGTTTAAGCATAAATCAAAAAGGGATGCCTCTCTACAAAACCGAAAAAGAAGTAACAGGTTCTTCCAAAATTTGATATTCCGCTACGGCTGTGTGAGTCAGTTGATGCAACTTGAAAGACATTAATTACTCCATCATCAGCGCTGATGTGAAAATCATTTGTCCCCATTAAATGCAGGAATTTTGGTAAAATGGAACTTTTCTGAGAAAAAATTTCTCATGTGATTTTTTGATGCTGTTGCCGTATGTTGAGCAATAAATAGGCAATATATTCTTCTTATTCTAATGTTTCTCATTTGTATTTAAACAAAGTTTAGTTTACTTTCTTGCCCTACGACACCAATAGCGTTTTGATGTTTTTTTTTTTATTTTTTTCTTGTAATGGCATGTTAATTTCAGAAGTTTTGGCTATTAAATTGCTTACAAATTACTTATTACAATAGTTGCAAAATACGTGCGATGATTGTGTTACATCTTTGTATAACCAGGTTTTGAATTTTGAAACCAATAGTCGCGAACTTTTTATTTATAATTTTCTTTGGCTTCGTGGAAATTCGAAAACGCGAATTTTTATATTGTTGAGATGGGAATTGACGGAATTTAAAATTATTGTGCATTTCTCACCGAAAAAAGCTAAAAAGCTGATGGCATGCGCTGCCAATGCTTTTTTCCACATTAGGTTTAAGCTTTTAACTTTTAGTCTATTGTGTAAATAAATATAAGCTAACAAAACAGCCAAACGGAATTTAAAAAGGCTAGTTTACGCTTTGCCTGCTGTTTTCAAATTTCCCGTTAATAGACTTTAAAAAAAGCTAGATCTAGTGGAGAAAAAGCTAAATTGGCAACACTGTTTATAGGGTGGCATTGTCGAGAGAGGAAAATTTTCATATAAAAACGACTCTCTCATCAGAATGAGAGAGTACAACTGCGGCATTTTACCCAGCCTTACGCACTTTGAGCCAGTAACCCAACTTTTCTTGATTGTTGGCGTTCATTGACATATAAAAGCAGCGAATCTTGCAGTCGAAAACACAGTTGATGCTAACCTTTGTAGCGATTGGATTACTCTGACATATCCTTATTTTTTTGCGAGTAGTGACAACTCAAATTCTGTCGTGTGTGTGTGAGCGGCTGTGTGTCAGAAAATGTGCAATTCTTGTGTATAAAGTTCTATTCAAAAGTGTTAAATTCGTGTGTGTGCATTTTTGTATTTCTAGCTATGCAGTTGCTTTTCAGAAGTTTTTGTTTTGTTTTTTTTTTAAAGTGAGTCTTAATATATAAAGGATACCAGTGCGTTTAATGATCAAATATTAAAAACATTCTAAAATTAATCGAATTATATGCAACAATGTAGAGCGCAATGCTATAGCTTTTTACATAGATTGTGACCAGCCAACGTCAAATGCGTGCGGTTATATTAGGTATATGCCGCATAAACTGCTCAAATGTACGGCTATAAGCATTTGTTTTTCGGCTAATCGGAATTATAAAAACAATGACATAGTGCCTATCGCTATCACCTTACTGGTGTGAATCCAACTACTTATGGATGCAATACTCTCAGACTCGAAGTGTCTGATACTGATTTTCAGTTTATGTATATCGTGTAGTGCGCATTCAATTCTGCATATTCAATTTTTCCGTTATGTCTTATGCATTTCGCGTTAAAATTCACTTGTGAAGTTGTTCACAGCTGACTACTGTACTGCGATTGCAGTCAATTCACTTATTAACTTTGCCATTCTGTTGACAATGCGTAAAAGTTTTCTGCTTAATAGTCACTTGTTTGGCTATGGCCTACTATCTACCATATGCAGAGGGTCCACACATCCAAAAATTTGAATAGGTGCTTGGTTGGCATAACATACTCACTACATATATATGTATAAAACAAACTGTCGCTTAAAGTAAATTTTTTTGTTGTATTTTGTTATATTTACGTGCTATTGTCGCTTCTGCTTGGAATACATTACGGCGCTAATATACATACTTTTTTTGCATAAATGTTATTCTCTAAAGATAGATCGACAATGTTTTCTGAGTTGAGTAAAGTTTTGGGTGGGTATTTTTAACATTTTAATGCTTGTGTATGAAAACTTTTGCATTAAGTATACATCTAGTTTGCTTTTGTTTTGCTTTCACTTTTGCTTTGTAATACCCATTTCAAATTCAAGCACACTTCACCATACTTCAAACTCATGCAGTCTTTTATAACCACACATATATGCTGCTTGCTTTGGCTTTTATTTAACAATGTGTGTGCGTGGTAGCTGAGCAGCCTCGGTAATCCTTTCGCTGGGGTACTACAAAATAAAATCAGCAAAACTAAACTAAGTGCAGAATCAAGTGTCAAAATGAAAGTAATAAGTGTGTTCTTTAAACTAAAGATAAGAGTATCAATAGCGTGAAAAACGACAACGACGACATTTGCAACAGCAATTAAAGCTTAAATGGAAATGCGATAGAATACATAAATGTAAGCTAATGCAGACAAGTGGCAAAGTAAACCGCAGACAATATGCGACTGCAGCAGTAGCAACAAAGACATACCCAAAGTAAACTATTTACTAAGCAAGCGACAACTACAGCGGAAACTACAACAACAACATCATTAGGTATGAACGAGTCGACTTTAGTGAAGGACATGTGGAAGACGACTGCCTATCTGTGAGTGTGCGTAGCATGTTAACACGTTTGTGTGTAAAAACAAAAGACGTGAAAATAGAGAAAATAACAAAAAATACAGCCAACTGTAACAAAGCAGCGAAAATGTTGCGTGAAAAAAACAAAAGGAATTTTCAGTGTTTAGTACGAGTGGGTCTCTGGGTTTTCTACCTCTCGTACTTATTTGGATTATCACACTATAAAACTGCAGGTGAGCTTTGCATTTTTGCTTTTTTTGATTGTGTAATGCTATTACGCTGCAGCAGGAAGTCTTATGTCTCGTGTCTTCTATATGTTGCGTTCTTCGCTATTTTTCGTCGCATTGCCATGTCATTAAATTAAGAAAATTATTAAAGTGATTTTGATACCATCACCAGTGTTCATAAATGAAAACGGTTATGAAGTCGTACATTTATGTGACATGATGTTCTGCACAATACAGGTGTGCGCCTACGGCTGTGCGATTTTATTATGCCGGGTGCAGGTACATAAGCTTTGGTATGCAGTAGCCAGCTGCGGTAAAGATTGCGAATGTGGCTGGGCCAGCGGTTATAGTTGAGGTTGAGGCCACGTAACGTTTCGTTTGCTGATGCTGCGATCTTAGTTTAATAATATGGTGAGGCGAAGTCACTGTGATGTGAAAAACTAAGTACAGTGTTGCAAATTAGGGGTTAGTCTTTTTGCAGACGTAAATTAGGTAACAGTTGTTAGTTGCGCCAGTATTGAAACAATGTAGTGCTAATAGATTTGAAAGTGTAGGCTACTTATTTTAAATACATTGGTAGTTTATTAGTTTCTGTATGAATATAAAGAACATATGGAGAAGCGAAAAAATATATATGGAAAGAAATAGATGGATGTGAATTAAGTTGGGTGTAAAAGAGCACAGTGAAAAAAAATTAGGGAAGGGTAGAAAAACATCTGACTGGTCCAGCTAGTTATCCATAATAAGCATTTGCTTTTTAGTTGTTAATACTTTTGATTTAACGATATCGTTGAGAAGACAAATCGAAGCTTATTATTGTTTGTTTACAAATAAAAAATATTAAGTTGTTAACGTTTAGTCTGCCAATGACAATAAAAATAAAAATTACTTAAATAAAATATATATGAGAATTTTTGATTTTTAATATATAAAAAAAACTAATTGCGTTAGATTAAGAGAGGCGTCCAATTACAATGTGGATACACCTCTTAATCGGATCCGGACAATGAATTTCCACAAAATTCTAAAAAAAAAACTCCTCTTACCCGGACAAGAACTCCATAAAATGAATAAAAAAAACTTAAAACAATATATAAAATATCTCTTATGCTTACTATATATTGGCTGATTTCAACGTATCCCCTTTTTTATACCCACATATTGTGAACCACACCAAATCCATTAGGAAACGATATGTTAATAAACGAATCAAAATTTTCTCAGAAAATTTTATTTTTCGGCCGATCGTTCCTATTGCAGCTATATGATATAGTAAGCCGGTATACTCAATACTAAGATACAGTCTATCAAGAAATAATTGTCACATCGAAAAAAAAAATTTTTTTTCAACTTTACACCCAAACTTTTTAGTCCAGAACATGTATTTTTTTTTAATAATGATTATTTACAGTATGTAAAAAGTAATTGGTAAAAAACAAGTACAATTTTAATGCATAATAAACAAAAATAACAACAAAAACGAATATTAGTCCATTTTTCGACTGTCAAGATATTGTTGTCATAACTTTGTTTTCATTCCTTTAGCGATAAACGGAACATATCCCGTTAAGTATGCTCTTTGCTTTGTGCTTTTCTTGGAATTTTTCAATAATTTCCTTATGAATTTTGACTTTGTGCGCACCATAAAGTCATTTCATTTGTTTCAAAAATACCAAGACAAAGATTATCGTTTGGTGTGGTTCGGTTGTTATACTATAGGGTGATTTTTGAAGAGTTAAGTTTTTCAGGTTGGCAGCACTGGTTAGTAGTGGCGTCCAAACGTCATCTGTCAAAGTTTTCAGTATAGTCTGCCATTTAATCATGGAAAAACTAACAAACGAGCAACGATTGCAAATTATTGAAATTTATTATCAAAATTCGTGCTCTGTGAAAAATGTGCACCGTTTGTTACGACCATATTATGGTCGTCATAATCGACCTGGCTCAACGGATACATAAATAAGTCAAACTGTCGCATCTGGAGTGATGAACAGCCACATGCCATACAAGAATTACCGATGCATCCCGAAAAAACGACAGTTTGAAGTTGGTTTTAAAACGTAAATGGCAAAGGCCCATTTATCGATAAAATAAAAATTTTAAATATTTTAAGCAAATTTGATTTTTAAAAAAATTACGCTTAAAAAATCACCCTTTACAATAATCAGTTGGGTAAAAGTGTGCTGTATCTGCTGGAAAAGTTTTCTGCAACTGGAAAAACCACTAGATTATAATAAATACAGCAGGAAACGAATGTAAATTTGAGCCAAAGTATAGTATACCCTTTTAGTATTTGCTTTAAAATTTTTTATTACATAGAATAAAACAAATAATAAAGCAAAGTAATAACCACCCTTTCGTAGTCGAACATTTCTTTGACCGCTTAAGAAAGGTTCCTCAATATTTATTATATACAGTATACATACGATGGCGGTCACAGAAGTGCCAGGCCTAACAAAAAAACACGGTTTATTTCGTTCAAAATTGGTTTTATTCATCAAGGTAATCTCCATCAACAGCCAAATAGATGATTTGTAGAACAATTTATCTTTTGTCTCAAAATAGGCCTCAGTTTCAGCGATAACATCTTCATTCGAAATTTCTTACCTGTGAGCATTTTTTTGAGGTCTGCGAAGAGCTAATAGTCGCTGGGAGCCAAATCCGCCGAATACGGTAGATGTGGGGGCAATTCGAAGTTCAATTCATGTAGTTTTACCATTGTTTTGATTGACTTGTGACACGTCAGCAGTAAGCAAACGCGGCACCCATCTTGCACACAGCTTTGTCATCTCCAAATTTTTGGTCAATATACCATGTATAGCACTTTTTGAAATGCCTATCATTTCACCTAGCTCACGCACCTTCAGCCAGCGATCATCCAATACCATTTTGTGCATTTTCTTAACCGTTTCTGGTGTTATCGCCTCATTTGGACGTCTACTGCGTTCTGCATCATCGGTGTCTCTACGACCACGTTTGAAGTCAGCCAACGAACGTTTTATTGTTTTTTCTGACGAAACGGAGTCGTTATAGCACTTTTCAAGTCATTGCTTTGCTTGAGCGATATTTTAGCAGTGTAAAATTAAAACACGAAATTGTTTTTGATCCATTGTTTTGAAAATCACAAAAGTTGTGTCACACTTAGCACAATAACTCACAAACTTATGAGTAGAATATCATGATATTTTAACAGCTTTCTTTTGAAGGTTAGTACAAACTGAAAAAGCGTTGAATGCAATAAGACTACCGCCATCTATATGTTAGGTCGGGTAGTTCTGGGACCGCCCTCGTACATCCTTAATACGTAAACCAGGTGACAGTCGACTAAAAGGCTATATTGCTACCATAATTTAGATTTATACTGTATTATTTATATGTTTGCTTTTTATTTTCTTCAAAATTTAATCTTTCTGCCAAAATGTGCCTGTATTTCTATATTTTTCGATTTTTCTACCTTATGTTATTTTAATTTTAACAAAAAATAGCACAGCCATATGAATATTTCGAGGACCGTGAGGAATTTTCTTATGATTTGGATACGGTACAGTCACAAACCAAATATGACTCACGTCTGTTGTCTGAGCAGATGCTTAGTGAGGAACAACAACAAAAGCAGGAGAAACAACTACTAAAAGAACAACATGAAGAGCAGGAGCACGCCCAGTCACAGCAACAACACCATCAGTCACCAGTTAAAAACGTCGACGAGACTGAGTCAGTTGACGACGATGACGATTTAAAACCAAATGGGAGAGCAGCTTCATGTCGAACTAATGGTCGCAAGTACACTCATGGACAAAAGGTATGTGTATTGCATATTTCTAATTGTCGTGCAGGCGAAACTCAGTCATATAAGTAGTATATGAAAAACATATTATATGTATATTCTCTAGTTTGTTATTTCCTTTTTCTTTCCCTGATTTTTGCCTTACACTGAATGTTCATTAAATAACCGAACCAGAGAATATGTATACTAAGAAGACGCATCTCATACAAACTGCTTGCAAAATTGAAATGACGAAATCAGGCAGCGGCGGGCAGCGTGTGTTGGAAGTCAAACTGCTGTACTGCCATCTTTCGGAAAATATTTTCTGCTCTTTGTCTTTTCGATTTTTATTTTTTTGTGTATGCGCTTTTGATGAGATTTCAAATGATATTGTTCCATTATTTAATATGTAATTAATTTCTAACGATTGCGCATGTTTCTATTATTGCACTTTATTATTCAATTACAAATTAATAATTATTATTCAATTAGAAATTAATACAAATTATGTAAAAATTGTTACATTTCCATATTTATCCATTCATATTGATCAATTTATTAAATGCAGGCACCTGTCAAAAATCAAAATAAATAGTCCACCAATATTCATATTTTGCGTAGCCGGCTTAAATTATCTTCATTTAATATTTTGCGCACTCCACTACAATCTGAACGATCTGGTGTTTCGATGATCGCCAGTTCAATTGAATGCATTGCAAATTTAAATTCCGTAAGAAATATATAATCCCACCATATTTTAATAAATATATTTTTCACACAGGTATTTTCACAAATAATGCGAATTTACTGCAAAATATTCTAATTGGCTTTGACTTTTTTCATTCACACAGCCAAAGCGTGAAGAAGCAGCTTTCAGAAAATATATGCCCGTAACAACATAGAAGCAGAGCCAATATTTTATAAAAAGCGAGAAAAAAAACAAAAAAACCTAAAAGTCTACCAGTAGACTGGTAGCGAGTACCTGCGCTCCACGCAGTTACATTGTAACATAGTTTTATGTTTATTTTTATTTAATGTACCCACCTTTATTTGCAACAGCCATGTAAAGTAAATACGGCAATAAAAAAAGTTTCTCCTATACATCAACTACTACGATGTACAGGACTATCTCGATAAATAATAGATTGGATTACAATTGTAAATTTTCACATATTTGTGAATTACAAATGTTGCAGGCTTTACTGTCAATTTCGCTCACATTCTATTCTGTGCTCAAAGACAAAACTTCATATCAACATGCGGCACAAAACGTCCGTAACAACAACAACGACAATTAGTTGTTGTAATTGAACGTTTTTTCATAGCAATAGCAAACAGTAAGCATTCAAAACGTTCGTAACAACAACAATGACAATTAGTTGTTGTAAATGAACGTTTTTTTCATAGCAATAGCAAACAGTAAGCATTCAAATCGTTCGTAACAACAACAACGACAATTAGTTGTTGTAATTGAACGATTTTTCATAGCAGGCGATCGACAAGCACAGACGAACGTATGCACACTCAGCGACTGAGAGTCGTAGAACGTATTAAACAACGACCGTCGGGCTTGGTTGCTTGCTGCCGACTGAGCGCACTACGCATGCATGTAAATTTCACAATGCAAAAATGCTGCCGAATGAACTTCGGCCTTGTTTTCAACACGAACTATATTACTTCGTTCTTTACAAGTTGCTTGGTTTGTCAACGGCAGAGAGTCGGCAGAGTTTTGTTTTATAGTTTTGTATGGTGACGGTGACGAGTGACGGTGACGGTGACTCAGCAAATTTGTACTGAACACCCTCGTTACCGAGAGGATAGACATAAAACTATGTCAAAAAGATTTTCTCAGTAAATGTTGTTTTTCGGCCTATGACAACTATATGATATAGTAAACCGATATATACAATTTTTAGATATAAGATTGAACATTAGGTAAAACTGTTAAATCCAAAATTTGGTAACGATATCTTGAAAAACAAAACGGTTTTAGTTACTAAATATGGGTTGTCATCCTATCGTTCCTATGGCAGGTATATGTTATAGGTTGAAAATCGAAAAAAAAAAATAAACTCGTTATGCCTATGGATTAGAAGAGTCTTTGTGCTAAGTTTGGTGATTGTAGGTCTAACAGTTTCCGAGATCCGTTTGTTTATACGGACAGACAGACAGACGGACAGACGGACATTGCTAGATCGACTCGCCTTTGGATGCTAATCAAGAATATATATACTTTGTGGAGTCTGCCACGCCTCCTTCTACCTGTTACATACATTTGCACAACTTTAATATACCCTTTACCATTTTTTGGTACAGGGTATAATTAAAAAGTAAATTAAACTTAATACAAATATACAAAATATAATAAGATGATTTCCTGATATCAATATTTTTCAATTATCGAAAGGAAACATCAGATTTGAGTTAATACATTTATTTCACAAATGCTCTGTGCAGGCAGTGTGTTTGAATCCCGAATGTAAACTAACTTAGCTCTAACAAAACATTCTTAACGAAACCTCGCTAATCCTACGCTGACCGGCGTTGCAATGCAGCACGTGAAGAGTATCGGCTTTCAATGGCACCAACCGTCGTGTTGCCCACATCATGAGAGCCAACACATGCTCGCAATAAAGCATGTGAAGGATTTCGGATTTCAATGACGCCGACCGATGTGTTGTCTACATCAATGCAGCGCAATGCAGCGGGTGAAGGATGTCGGTCCTTCAATAACACCGACCGTTGTGTTGTTTACATCATGAGTATCAATGCAGCACGTGAAGGATGTCGGACTTCAATGACGCCGACTGTTGTGTTGCTCACATCACGAGTGGCAGCATAGTTGCTGCGTGTGAAAAAAAGTTTGTTTATGCAACAATGTTAACTTATAGACACACAAATAAGCAAATTTGTCATGATTTAAGAAGTTTCAATAGAAGAAGCAATTTTATTTTCCTTGATTTTTGTGAAATAATGGCACTGCTTCTTCATTGTTACGGGCATATAAATTTTTAACGCTTTAGTTGTGTGCATGAAAGAAGTCAAAGCCAATTAGAATATTTGACACTAATCATGCATTATTTGTGAAAATAATTGTATGCAAAATACATTTATTAAAATATGGTGTAATTATTCAGTTCATATGGAACAAAAAGTTGGGCAGGCGTTCAACTGAACTGCAGTTGAATCGAAACACCAGTTCGTTTGGCTTGTAGAGGAGTGCTAAAAACACTTTAATAAGGAAATTGCAGGCAGTATGAATGGACGTTTTTTATGGTGCTTCACGATTTGCATTACAGGTATCTGCTTTTAAGAAATTGAGCAAAATGAATGAATGAATATGGCAATTTAAGGGTTTTAACATAATTTTCATCTGATATGCATAGCGACCAACTACTTGAATTACATATGTTCAGCCAAAATGTTAGAAAGCCTTGCATCGCAGTTAGAAACGCACATCAGCGTAACAACTAAGCGCATTGCGCAAGCACACACTTTGCACAGTGCAAAAATGCGTTTAGCAATTGTAATATGGATCTGTTTTCCCACATATTGTCCTTGTAAATTTCTAAGGAATTAATTACTGACCGAAAACAAACGACTACCGTAGGCAGTGTGAGCGTAAGCAGCTCATTTAAATGAGGAAAAGGGACAAAAAGAAAGCAAGTCAAGCGAAGTCAGACAAGACGCCCAGTTTTCGCTTCGTCTTTTACCCTGCCCAGCGGCACCTAGTTTTAAAACTTAACAGTGGTCTTAACATTGCTCTGGTGCACTATTTATATATAAGATATTATGATTTATGTCGTCTTTGTCTGTTTCAGGATTTAGGTGTCTTAATACTACTTTGAAGCGTCTTTCTTCTTTTGGTTTGAATGTGTAGTGTAATGTACATACAAATTATTGAGTTCCGTTGGTTGGCGTTGTCTTCGGCGATGACACTGCTGATCGCTGGGGTTATCCTTGGCTGCTTACTATGAATCGCTGGCAGGCTGGCACTGCAATCTCCAAACTCAGTCGCGATGATTGGTAGAAGGTAAAGCAACTCGTTTACCAAGCCCGATGAATAAAGCGACACACTTGTTATGCCCGATAAATAAAGCGACACACTTGTTAAAATGACACGTTTACTATGCCCAATTGGCGATGGGAACTTTAATCGAGATTCTTCTTTACAGCTTGGACTCCCAAACGAAACTAAAACTAACTTAAGCTAACATAAAAATACCCAGAACCTAAACTGTGCCGCGGTAGCGGCAACTGCGGTCGCTGTCCGCGAAATAAAGCTAACGCTGCACTTATTGCGTCACACCACGCCGTCCACGAAATAAAGCTGACGCTGCACTTATTGCGTCACACCACGCCGTCCACGATGGTCCCGCGTGGGCGACAGAGTCATTGACACTTTTGAGCCGCGTCAACGACTTTCTGAGTGCAAGTGCCCGGTGCCAATTTGTCGAAGCCGCGGTCTTCCGTGTTGACTACTCCCCTCCTTGAAACAAGGCCGTCCTCGGCCTTGCTAAGATCGCCAAGCTCCCGCCGGAGTTTATCCAGTTCCACCTTCTTCTGATAGCGTCTTATCAGCGTTACCGCACCCCATAGGGCGGCGGCTATCGACAGTCCTGATGCCGTGATTATCAGCGGTCCTCGGTGGCTGCGGGATTCCAACTTCTTAATGTAGTTGCGGTTGGCTTCGCTCAGTCGCTGCAAGAATGGTAAGCTTAATATAGTGTTGTGCTCCGTAATATTGAGCAGTGGCGAGGTTGCAACCCCTGGCACTCTTCTTTGTACGCTATTCCGATTCACAAACTTTGAGTCGTTTATGAATGCCGTACGCTCGAACGTGACGAGGAAGGTGCCGCTTATCGTTGCGGGGGCTTCGTCATCAACTGTAACCCTGGCCATGTTGTCGTTTATGACGAGTATGCCATCATCTATTTCTTCGACGGCTGTCAGATGACTGGATCGGGACTTGCAATGCGCTGTGCCTCCCGAGTGCAACTGCTTAGCGCAGGTGTCGTTTAGAGCCTCTCTGCAGAAGGTGTGTGCGGTGGCCGTGGTGCATTCGGTTACTGCCATGACCCTGCTGTCGCATTCCGCTACTATGCCGTTGTCGAGTTGTAGCGCAACGCCGTAGTGCGCCACCGGTAGGATCGTCAACTTCTTACAATTTAGCTTAATGCTAGGATACTTAATAAAAAAGTGAATAATGTTGTTTTCTAAAACTACTTTAACGCTAGCTACTTCCATAAGCTCGCTTACGCTTACACTAGTGATTTGAGTTTTCAAAATCATATCTAAGTCGGTGGTGTCTAGAATAGTAGGGTTGATTACGTTAATTTTCGCTAAGGTGATTGAAAGTATGACATTTTGAATATCTGAGTTTAGTATGCGGTTTCTTAACAAGAGTGTTTCGTAAAGGTGTGCTGTATCTATTTGTTCCCTTTTTGCGTTGGTGATCAATTTATTTATTGTGTCTGTGAGCTTGTTCAGCTGCTCCCTAGTTTTCGTGTTTATATCGACTTGCCTGTTATTAGCTTGTACAAGTTGGTCCTCGATTATTCTTGAAATATTTCATGAAACTAAATCAGGTTGTCCTTGTGGACCACCCTCCCCTTAATGAGAACAGTCGTTCCCAAGTCTGCTTGAATCTTAGCTTCTGTGCCAAGTGGGGTTAATTTATTACCAAGCCTTCTGTTGGTTTTTACCAGCACTTCTTCGCCCACCTCGAAAACTCTATTTTGTCTTGCCGGGTTGTTTCTACGTAACTGCGACTCTTGGGCTTTTTCTAATTTCGCCCTTATCTCCCTTTTAAATTCGTCGCCGGAGGTGCACACCACTTCATTTGGTCTCTTGTCGGTCACGGAGTGAATTGTTCGGTTGTACTCAATTGTGGCTAGCAAAATTAACTCGACTGTGTCGCTAATCTTTCTCTCGATTTTTAGACACCTAGCGATTTCCAACAGTGTGCCATGGAAACGCTCGACCTGACCGTTAGACGTACTATGAAGGGGTGGCGCATTGACTATGTCAACGCCGAATTGATCTTTCAGCATCGTCACGATTGTCTCAGAGTTAAAAGCTGCCTCGTTATCACAATAGATGGTCTTTGCTTTCGGAAATTGGTTAACCAACAGTATTATAGGGGCTTTTATGTCTATTATCGCTCGCGACATTATCGGTTGTGCCACCGCGAACTTTGAAAATTTGTCGACACAAGTTAGGAACAGTTTTTTGTCTGTAGAAAATATGTCAATATGCAGCAACTCGCCTGCACACGACGGAATCGGCGTTACGCCGAGTTCTTGTTTTTTTGGGTGGCGGTTGAACTTGCCCATAGTACAGGTTCTACAATTCGCGACCACCTCGTTAGCTAATTTTGTCATATTTGGGAAATAGTAGTCGCACAAGATTTGTTTTACATTTTCTTGTGCGGCCCTGTGAGCGCGATTATGTTCTATCATGACTATTTCCCTTTGCTCGTCACGATTTGTGATATCGTTAACCATATTTTTACAATGCCAAAATTTTGTGGCAGGGAAGCTTTCTACCAACTCGTGCTGGATGTTAGCCAACACTGGTAAGGTACAGTGGATCGCGTTTACTACATCCGGCTTGACGGAGCGTTTGACTTCATCGACCAAGGCATTTTTATCGACGAAGTGAATAATGTGGCGAGTTTTTCCGCCGAATAAAATGAGGTTTCGCTTCAAGGGAAATGCTGCTTCTTCCACTACTATTTGGTTCCTGAAGCAATTGAGCGGTTTTTCGGTGGTTTCGACCGTGTAGGTCAGCGATTCTTCGCTATGGATCGTAGCCACATCGGATTCAGGCTCATTATTTAGTGCGTTCAACAGTTGTCGGGAAAGAGCATCCGCAACGTGATTTTCCCTACCTGGCTTGTAATAGATCTTTGCGTTATGTTCGTCAATGAAAGCCTTCCACCTTTTAATTTTTGCATTCGGGTTCCTATCGGATACTGCAAATGTCAGAGGCTGATGGTCAGTGTAAATGTTAATGTCTTTGGTACCGTATAGGTACTGCTGGAGTTTCCCCAGCGCCCAGACAATGGCCAGCAACTCTCTTTCGTTCGTTGCGTAGTGTGTCTCGCTTTCCTTTAAGGCTCTCGAGATCATTGTAATGGGCCTACCACCTTGAGAGAGAACTGCACCAATCCCACTTGCGGAGGCGTCCGTTGTAAGGTCAAACGGTTTCTTAAAATCTGGGTACCTTAGTGTGACGTCTTCTGACGCCAAAAGGTTTCTTAGCCTTTCGAATGCGCTTCGTTGTGCGTCATCAAATTTTATGGTCACTTTTCGGGACCTGTGTTTGCTAACGGAACCGTTTTCGCCCTTCAGAATGTTCGTGAGCGGCCTTGCTATAGAGGCGAAATCCTTCACAAAACATCTATAGTAACTGGCCAGACCGAGGAATGACCTGAGCTCGTACAGATTTCTCGGCTCAACGTACTCCTGTATGGCTCTAACCTTTTCGGGATCTGTTCTCGCCCCGCCCCTGGTTACTATAAACCCGAGGTATTCCACACTTTCTTTAAAGAAGTGTGTTTTTTCCCTAGATACTTTCATGTTGGCTTCGCACAGGCTTTTTAGGACCCAGTCTACATGCCTAACATGGTCGGTTTCATTTTCGGAGAAAATTATTACATCGTCCACATAGACGTAGCATGACTTGCCGATCTGCTCCCGAAGGACGTCATCTATTGCTCTTTGGAAAATGCTACCTGCATTCTTTAAACCGAATGGAAGTCGGCAGAATTCATATTTGCCGCCATTAACCGAGAATGCTGTTTTTTCACGGTCTTGTTCGGCAAGAACGATCTGGTGGTAACCTGATTTCAGGTCTAGTGTGGTGAAGTACTTAGCCTTGCCTAAGTTAGCCAGAATCATTGGAATACTTGGCATTGGGTATTTATCGTCTATGGTTTGCTCGTTCAGTTTCCTGAAGTCGATTACCAAACGCTTGTTTTTGTTACCCTTTTCATCGCAGCCCTTTTTGTCTACAACCCACGTTGGGCTGTTATATGGAGATCTTGACGGTCTAATAACCTTGTTACGTAACAGTTCTTTGATCTCGCTGTTTACAAACTCTGGCTACCCCCATTGGGTGTGGGTACAGTTTAGAGTAAACGGGATTATTATCCACCGTGCGGATCGTGGCCACTATTGCTGTGTTGAACGGTAACGCTTCATCAGGGCTTGTAAAAGCCTTGATTCTTTTCAAGATCATTTTTCTGAAGTCAGCTTTTGCTGCTTCTGGCACTACAATATCATCAACATGTGTGAAGTTGACATTGTCACAATTGTGGTACCGTAATAGCTCGGACTTTGTGCCGTAATTGATTTTGTTAGCTTCGAGGTTTAGGGTTGCTCCCACTTGCGTTAGCAAATCGAAACCTATAATCCCATCGAACAATGTCAAAGAG
>JBAMBQ010004410.1:0-10761 GCA_037044495.1 Stegana nigrithorax | reverse complement strand
TACCGTTTTATTTAAGTGAAGCCGAATTTGATATGTTACCGACAACTGCAGAAGTAATAAAAGTAACATGTCAAGTGACACCGTTGGGAACTAGAACAGCATTTGATGTTGGTTCAACTATATCCGGCACAGCTACATCAGAATACGTACCTATCGTATTAGTTGCAGAAGGCTTAAATAAACAGATTTACAGTAGAAATTCTCTCTATCAAAGTGATGGAACTGATCCAATGAAAGTTGTAGATTTAAAAAGTTTAAATATAAAAGAGATGTATGAAAAATATTACAAACATATACCGTCTAATGCATTGTGTGTCCCAACGCCAATTGATCAATATTTTGTACATGAATGGAATAGATAAAAAAATCCAGATAACACAAAATATCCTGACTACATTGTTCACAATAAAGGTAGCGTTAGAATGGATGAAAAAGTACATCAATTTTTAATAAATCAAGCAATAGGAACACCAATTGCAAATTATGAATATAAACCGAAAAGTGGTTTTATTAAAAGAGGAAAAGAACACTTTGTTCCACAATCACGGATACACTACAAAGTTCACTCAAATATTCAACGTCCAACCAGTCATGTTCTACAATTTTTTAAAGCAGCAAATAAACCAATTTCTGGTGATATTGGATTAGGAAAAGTTCAAACTGTTCCAATTATGATAAACAATATTAATGATGTATACGCAAGAACTATCGAATCATATGATACATATCATCCAATAAGAGGTGGTTTCGGATATGACACTCAACCTCAATTGCATGTTGGCATTGTTGCAACACCACAATTAAAACCAACAGGAACGACAGTAAGCTATTTAAATAGTGCCTGTTATTGGAAAGTGGAATGTTCAATTGAAATAAAATGCAATATTTCTTCAGCATTTGGCAAAGGAACAAGTGTTAGTTGGCCACTTGAAGTTAATTTTTGTGCTAATTACGATCGAGCTTATACCGATGGTCAAACTATATTTGGTGTTACCGATGATGACAATGGTAGAATAGCAATTGAAAATAACAGCGATGATGACGACAACGATAACGAATACGAAGTAATACCTAAAAACCCAATTAAAGAAGTAATCAAACAAGCAAAGTTTTTAAAATTGTAAACTTTTATTGAATAATATTGTATTTTTTTAATAAAGAATAAGCAGACAATGGATTTGGTTTTTTGTTATAATTTTTCAATTTTTTATATGGTCGCCACTTGTAAGGATACATTCTTGACCGAAATGCTTTATCATGTGGAAAAACATCATTGTTTGATAACACAATAACAGGAGTTCTCATAACAACTGCATCACTATTATATTTTACTTTAGCAGCCACAGTGTCTCCTCCAAATAACATTTTTAAAGTTTCGGAGCCGATGCTTCCAAAACAGGTTCATTCCATAAAATAATTCTACGTTCAACACATTCCATTAGCGGAAATGAACAATAACGATTAAAATTACCAATTTGCCCAAAATTTAAACAGTAATGTACAAAAGTATCAAAGAAAAAATTCTTGCCAGCATTAGGCGGAGATAATACAAAAATAGTATTTTTTTTGGGTACTATTTTATCAATTACCTTATATAAGTTTGTTAAAAATTGTGTTATTTTGTTCTTATCATCATAAAATTGAAAATGTAAAATATCATCAAGTATTTCAATAGATTCCTTCACCGTATAATAATAATTACTAATATTACCAATTTGTGCATTAAAAATTAAATTTTGCGGTTCAATAGTTTAAAAAAACATATATAAGCAGTGCATATTTAAATTGTTTATAAAGTTATTCATAATCCGTAGGCAATTCTTAATCAATGTGGAATTGATATCATAAAATCGAAACTCTGAAGACAACCACATTGATGTGTTCAAAATATGATTGATTGGTGCGGTCGGGTGTTCTTTTAGGAAGTCAATCACTTTGTCTCCCTTTCCTCTTTTTTGACTCCGGGAAGCTTGTTTAGTTGTTTCGTCACAGACACTAGCAACTTCATTATCATTTGGTGGTGTGGATCCAATGGAGACTGTGTTAAAAACGTCGAACGAAAACTGGCTTCCTTCCACCACTCCGTCTTCGGCTTTTTTGATATCTTCGAAAAATCGTAAATATCTAGTTTTATTACTTGGAAACCACGTTCTCCTGGCGATGTTATAGTACACATACTGCCTGGGATCTTTCTGCAGATAGATTGAGATATTAATCCAGTGTTCGATCGTGAACTTCCAATTTGGAATAACTCGTCGAGAGAATCTTCGACCGAGGAATTGTTGCAGTAGTCTGTTGTAGGCACATCGACAGGAATTGTTGGAGTAGTTGCAATCATGGATGAGGTGGTAGTGGTCGCCGTGTTGCGAGATGATGAAGATTGCTCCTGTAAGTTTTCTACATAGTTGTTCGAAATCCAAGTTGCTGTTTCCGTTGTTATGTCTCGTTCCATAAACGTCGTGCACAATTCGCTGTTTAAGAGGATGGTTACCAAACTCCGTAACGAACACTTGTTTAATTCTTTCTTTTGCGCTATAACAATTTTCAGGGCATGTTGTACGAATTCCATCATTGTATTCAATACCCTCTTTGCCTCGAATTTCTTCTCCTTCAAGGAGCGACAAATCAAAATCTCTAATATCGTAGTTGCATTCAGAAGGAATCCTGATGTCCAAAGTATCTGAATCAATGACAGTATCGACATTTCTCGATTTTCCCCTGTCATCTGATTCGCCTCCATCATCACTTTGTCCACATCCAATTTCTTCTTCTTCATGTTGTCTACTATATCCTGCTTCTTCCTCTTTCTTTTTTCCTTCACTATTACTTCCTCCACTGCTTGAGTGTTCGGAATCCGTATCTCCTTCTCCTCGAAATCGCTTAAAATAAGCGGCTGCCCTGGAGTTATCGCCACTTCGTTTTCTGAAACATTTTCCTCTTCCATCGGCTCGCGTATTGTCACTCGTTTCGACATGATTATCAAATTCACTTTCACTACTTTCGGAATATCTATATGAACACTGACTTTCCGATTCTGACGATGTATCTATACACACAACTGACATTTATTTAACTAAAGAACAATATTTTCAACATGCTTTTATATACGATTTTCCATTTTTTCATTATTTTATTTTATACGGTAAATCTATAACACATTTTATACGACGACGACGACGACGACTAGCAGCGCAGCAGGCAGCGCAGCAGCAGAAACAAGTTTTCCGATGGCTATCGGCCGTAGGCCATGATTAAGCCAGTCATGGAAAAACTACCACTACCACCTTCGTGCCAAATTTGGTGAATGTAGATCTTACCATTTCCAAAATCCGTGCGTTCATACAGACAGACAGACAGACATACAGACGACTCGCCTTTCGATGCTGATAAAGAATATGTATACTTTGAGGGGACTGCCATGCCTCTTACAGCCCGTTACAGACATTTGCACAACTTTACCTTTTTTTGGTACAGGGTATGATTGAAACTCAACTTCCAAATCCTAGAAGACACAAATGGAAAAGACAAACGGAAAGTTAGAATTCGCAGAATTAACAGTCAACACAACATATCAAAAAAAACAACAACAGAGAACAAAAAACAAACACAATTACGAGGGAACCAGCAAGCGACGAGATTGAGCGATTTCTAAAAAACGAATTGGAGATATTTGAGAAAATACAAGGAACAAGCAATGTAACAACACACCGCATATATGTCAAAAATGACAAACCTATTAAACAGAGGTACTACCCAAAAAACCCAAGTGGATGTTATTAAAAAAATTTCATAGATCGGTCTTATAGTGCATTCATCGTATTAGTACGGAAGAAAAATAACGAATGGAGGCGCCTACGTATGCAAAATATCCTAGAGCAGTTAAAAAAAGCATATATCATATACCAGCACAATAGATTTACTGGCAGATACCTATAGATAAACGAAGCAAACAATTCAGAGCATTTACAGTGCCAGGAAAACCCTTTATCAATGGAAGGTAATGCCTTTTGGGCTGACGACAGCACCGGCTACTTTTCAACGGGTACTTGACACTATAATCGGCACGGACATGGAACAGTTTGCGTTTGCATACTTAGACGACATCATAGTTATTGGGAAAACAAAAAGACAACACCTAGTAAAATTTAAGGCAAGTAATCAATCGCTTACAAAAAGCTAACCTAAAAATTAACACAGAAAAATGTCGTTTTTTTAAGACAAAAATAAAAAATTTGGGGCACGTAGTCAGCGAACAAGGAATACATACGGATCCAGACAAAATAGCGGCCATAAAAAATACACCAACACCAAAAACAAAACAAGGAGTATTAAGTTTTTTAGGTGTGGCGTCATGGTATCGCAGATTTATCAACGATTTTACAGGCAAAGCAAAACTAATACATGAACTCATAAAAAATTATAAAAAATTCAAATGGACGGAGACACAACAAACAGCATTTGAACAACTTAAAACTTACTTAACGCAAGCACTTGTACTAGCCTGCCCCGTCTTCTCCATGTCATTCATTTTGTAAACGGACGCGAGTAACTATGGCGTAGGAGCAGTACTAACACAAGAAAACAAGGACGGCGGAAAAGTATTAGCCTATGCCAGCATAAAACTGAATAATGCAGAAGCAAACTATTCAGCCGCAGAAAAGGATTGCTTGGCAATATATTGGGGTGTCAACAAATACAAAATGTACCTAGAAGGATATCATTTTATTGTGATCACCCACCATCAAGCAGTAAAATGGTTAAATTCCATTGAAAGTCCGACAGGCAGAGTAGCACGATGGGCACTATGACGGAATTGTCGAATGGGACTTTGAGGTCGTTGTGTATATTGGCGTTCCGAAAGTACCATGGTGCACCTGTGATAGTTCTAAGTATTTTAAACTATGCTCTTTGGATTATCTCTATATTGCTGGCGGATGCGTTGCCCCATAATTGGGAGCCATATGTCCATATAGGCTTGATAATTGAGTTGTACAGCAGCACTTTATGATCTAGGCATAGGGGGCTATGGTGACTAATAAGCCAGAGCAGGTTTATGGCTTTGAGCTTAATTTGTGTCTTCTTGTCATCTATGTGTTTTTTCCAAGTGAGGCGATTATCGAGGTGAATACCGAGGTATGTCACGTCGTTGTATTGCGGAATGACTGTGTTGTTTAGCCTGATGGCAGGGCAAGTTTCTCGGTTGAGGGTAAAAGTTACATGTCTGCATTTCTCTTCATTGACTTTAATGCGCTAACTTGCTAACCAAACTTCAAAGTTTACTAAGTATGCTTCAAACTCCCTTGACGCTTTGACGGGGCTTAGAGAGCGACCAATTATCGCTGCGTCGTCCGCGAATGTTGAAAGCATTAGCGATGGGGAAGTAGGAATATTCGATGTGAATAGAAGATAGAGGATCGAGTCCGGTACGCTCCCTTGGGGTACACCGGCCTGTATGGGGAACTCGCGAGTTATATGATCATTTTGTCTTACAGAAAAAACTCTATATTTTAAATAAGAGTTGAGGACTCTGAGCGTGTTCTGAGGCAATAGTAGACTAATTTTGTAGTTTAAGCCATCATGCCAAGCCCGATCGAATGCCTGAGCGACGTCTAGAAATACACTCGGCGTTCGAATTCAGTCCTGATTACGTTTGTAATGCGATTGACTTGCTCGATAGTGCCATGACTTTCTCGAAAGCCGAACTGGTGATTAGGAATTATGTTATTCGAATGTAGGTGATGAGATATTTTTTGTACAAATAATTTCTCGAATATTTTTGATAGGCAACAAACTGATAGGCCTAAGCAATTCTGGCAAAGTTATGTTCTTTCCTGGTTCAGGAATCATAATAATAAGTGATTTTTTCCAGTTTTTGGGGAAGTACCCAGTAGAAAGAATAGCGTTAAAAAGGTTCTTCAGAAATCCGAGACTAGTCGATAAGGGCAACAGTTTAGCACTCGAACGACTCAGGTTCAAATCCCAACACGGCCGACGCATGAATGTTGTTTTTAATTGTTTTAAATAACTAGCAGCCAGGCAACAACAAATCACCGAAAACAAACAAATGTTCACGCACAGCAGACAATCAAAGTCTAATAAATAACAAAAAGTAGTATGACGTCACAGAAATCACTAAAGAGTGAAAGCACTGCTGGGGAAGAAGGCCGGCAGAAGGTAAAACGGGGGATACGACTAGCTATAAGTTTTCGGTTCCGATACATAGCTGAGTGTTTCACTCTGACTACATGCCCTGTCTCATACAAGTCGTTAGTAGAGTGTTGTATTCCTACTACGCAAAACTGTCTCGCATTAGTCACAATACCAGGTAGTACTAGGTATTGCGCAACTCTTCTCACACAAGTCGGCAGTAGAGTTTCATACTACCACCGCGCACACTATCTCATAAAAGCCGTCAGTAGAGAGTCATACTGCTACTACGCAAACTATCGCGCATTTATCGCAATACGAGTGTTAAGTCGCAAGTAGAGTCTCATACTACTACTGCGAAACTGTCTCGACCTCAGTATAAGGCGAATGTATTATTAGTATTACACCGAGTATTATTGTTTGCTAAACATTCCGGTTCTTCTTGTTGTTGATGTTGTATTGTATCTATAGATAAAGACAAGCCGCACTATTGGCCGACCGGCAAACTCTCGCGTCGTGCGTCATCCAGAATGGTGGCAACCAGAGATACCCTACGGAGGCCGCTGATGTATTATTAAATCTTTGTATTATTATAACAATTCGACAAATAAAGTTAATATTTATTGTTATTACCACCAAGAAATTAACTATTGAAAATAAGAATAAAAAAAAAATTTTAAAACAGTAAACGAACTATCATTTCACACGGAACTAGTAACACTAATAACTATTCTAGGAGGTAATTTTGCTTTGGAAGATTTTGCCTTCTTTTGTTTAGGAGAATAATCGGCGCATTTTACTTCTCAAAAGCTTCTCCATAAACGTCTAGCTTTTCACCTAGCCGTTTATAATCTCTAACTAGCTCTATAAAGACATTACGCGAATTCATGACAAATTTGGAAAATTTAATCTTCGAAAGCCGGCAGTCGGGACACAACCAGCGTAAGCCAATATTTTTAGCAATACTGTCAACAATTCTACCGTTAAGGTCGGCACAAGCGACATGTGCACGGTTGTCGCAAATCCAAGAAGATACTGAAGTGGTGACAACATCGAGTGCTTTCATACACATCGAGTAACAACAAGCCATAATCAAACAAATAAGTAAATAAAAGTAAAGTTATAAGCAGATAATATATATGATAAGAAGGCGCATGACCCCGTTGAAAATATTTGTACGTGGATCGTGGGCCCATGATTCGGACTATCGAATCTTTCGGGTTACTGGATTGTTTTAATATATGCCAATTTATTAAAGAAAATCACAAGGTTGAATGAAAAAATAGTAATTAATTTATAAGTTGTTTATAAACATATAAATATTTCCATTAAAACTATATAAATCCACTGAAGACATAAGGAGAACATGTAATGAAAATAACCCTTGGGATTACTGTATTTTCGGATCAACGAGTAGTTGGACTAACGAGTTTCGACTGTAGTTCATTTTCTTGCTTTTTATGAAATATTGTCTCTGCTTCTTCATTGTTGCAGGCATTCAAATTCTCAAAGCTGTTTTTTAACACTTTGACTATGTGAATGAAAAAAGTGAAAGCCAATTAGAATATTTTGTGCTAAGAATGCATTATTTGTGAAAATAACTGTGTGCAAAATATGTTTATTAAAATATGGTGCAATTTTTTAATCATATGTAATAAAAGTTTGGCACGTATTCAACTGCACTGACGATCAATCGAAACACCAGTTAATACAGATTGTAGTGGAGTGCGCAATAATTAAATGAAGACAATTTAGGCCGGCTGCGCCAATTATGAATATTTGGTGGATTATTTGCGAGTATTTTGATCTTTGACAGCTGTCTGCATTTAATAAATTGAGCAATATGAATGGATAAAAATGGAAATCTTAGTATTTTAACATAGTTTTTATTAATTTATAATTAAATAATAATAATTATTAATTTATAATTTTAAAAAAGAGTACAGTTTTTCCCTTCAGGGTAAAAACATAAAATCATTTAATAATGTCATAGATAACACCAAATAAAAATCATAATAAATAATTAAAATATCATAGCTATTTTCGTTTCGGCTAAAGCACATCAGATTATTTTGTCTAAAAGGTATATAAATATTAATTTATTTTCCTTCTTTTTTAATAGTGTGGTGCTTAAAAGTGTAAAGAAAATTTCAGGCCGAAAATTGAACATTAATGTGTTAAAATTTTTGGCCGTTTCACAAATGATTATTTGTTTGATAACAATGCGTATTCAAAGTATTTTTAAATAAAGTTGGTTGTTTTAATTTGATAATATATTTTGAATTTACTATTTTAAAAAAATTTATAACATATATTTTTGATACGGATTATAATAAAGCATAATTACATAAAATGAAGAACCAAAATTCATAAATGTTCTAATTTAAGTACTAACTAACTACCCGGCAACCCTGGTAACGATTACCTGCTTAGTGTCAAAAATGTTACCTACAAATCCAACTTACAAGCAATTATCAAATTCTACTTAATGTGTTGTTCAAATTTTAAATACATTATACAGCTAATATAACTAATATAGCAGTTTCCTTGATATTCCATGCAAAAAATATTACCACAAATCATGGTGTAATAAACATAAGGTAACGCCAAGGCAGAGAATATTTATACTAAGAAAACGCATCTCATACAAACTGCTTGCTAAATTGAAATGGCAAAATCAGGCAGCGGCGGGCAGCATGTGTTGGAAGTCAAACTGCTGTACTGCCATCTTTCGGAAAATATTTTCTGCACTTTGTCTTTGTGTTTTTTTTCTTTGCTATGCATGTGCTGCTCGCACTCATGCTTTGATTACAATCGCTTGTCTTTACTTGATTTCGGTTTTTATTTTTTTGTGTATGCGCTTTTGATGAGATTTCAAATGATATTGTTTCCCTTTCTACCTATTCATATGCTGCTCGCACTAATGCTTAGTGTGAAATTTGTCTATTTTAAGGTAAATTTTTGATAATGAATGAATGGTTAAATAGCGAAGACACAATTTATTATTATTTTTGCATAATTTAATAACTAATTTGTAACAATTGCATACATGCATATACATATGTATGTATATATGTTTGAAATATTGCATTATTTAGAAAAATTTAATGATAAATTCAATATGAAGTTTGCACTTGACGTATTTCTGTACTGTGCTGTTAAGCACTTAGCACTTATTCATATTTTGTCTTCAGCCTGCGTAAAATTTCTTATTTTTTTATGCCAAGCATATGGTGCAGGCTCTAATTCTTTTTATAATAATCGTTTTTTAATATAAATTAATTGCAAATAATTTGATTTGTTTGATTTCAGTCGTTTGTGTTTTCGGTCAGTGTTCGTGTCCTTATTCGTCAGCAATTAATACTTCTTTCCCCGCATGTATTTGTTCCCATCGCACATAAGCGACAAAAGCCAAGATTTTGCTAATGATTTTCGTTGCTTGCTTATTCTGCTTTTTTGCAATTATGAGCGCCTAATACAATATTAAAATTGAATGAAAATATTACATACAAATTATGCATTGTGTGTGTTATGAATTTTTTCATTTTATTTAGTTGGGATGGTATATTACTGTTGTTGTTTGAAGCTTTGTACTTAGCAAGGACAATATGGGGGTGAGCAGTCCTATATTGCCCTTGCTAAAGGCACTTGTGCACTACGCAAAGGGTGTACATGCGCAATGTGCTTAGTTGTTGTCCCGATGTGCGTTTCTAACTGCCATGCGAAGTTTTCTAACTTTTTGGCCGAGCACATATAGGTCAATTGGTAGGTCGCTATGCATATCAAATGGAAATTATTTTAGAATACTTAAATTGCTATATTCATTCATTCATATTGCTTAATATCTTACAAGAAGACACATTTGAAGCGAATAGTAAATGACCAAAATTAATCTTGCACTAACTATTCATACTTCGTTAATGCGTTTTTAATATGCTACGCATAATTTTACATGTACAATTTTGATTTTTTAATTTGACAAGTTAAGTTGAATATGAACATAAAGAGCTTTGTTTTTGTTCAATGTAGCGAAAACCATTACTCATTCCTTTCCTTTTAATTGCTTAAATTGTCTTCATTCAATATTTTGCGCACTCCACTACAATCTGAACGAACTGGTGTTTCGATGATCGCCAGTTCAATTGAATGCATTGCAAACTTAAATTCCGTATGAACTATATAATCCCGCCATATTTTAATAAATATATTTCTCACACAGTTATTTTCACAAATAATGCGTAAATACTGCAAAATATTCTAATTGGCTTTGACTTTTTTCAAGCACACCTCCAAAGCGTGAAGAAGCAGCTTTGAAAAAATATATGCCCGTAACAATAAAGAAGCAGAGCCAATATTTTATAAAAAGCGAGAAAAATGAAATAGCTAGACAATTGAAACTTCTAAAATCATGATAAATTTGCTAATTAGTGTTTGTGTATACACTTACTGCAGGTGTTGCAGTTCAAATGCATACACAAATTCAATTCGACTGTCTTTTTGTACCAGACACGCATGAAAAGCAGAATGAAATGCATATGTCAATAAAAAAGCAGCAACTACACAAATCAAAAAATATATTTTGTAGACGTAGAAATAGTGAAAACTTCAAAATCA
>JBAMBQ010004408.1:0-13397 GCA_037044495.1 Stegana nigrithorax | reverse complement strand
CTAAAGACTGAAAGTCACCCAGTCTGTTGACGTCTGACCCAAAAGTGCTCCTTCTTATCCAGCAAATGTTCGGTTGTCTCTGCTTCCTCTTGACAAGAGGGGCACATTGTGTCAGTCGCAAGTCCCATTCTAGAAAGATGGTTCCTAGTTTGGTTGTGTCCCGTGACGGCACCCACCAGTAATCGACAGTCTTTCCTGCTGAGTTTGAGCAAGAATTCCTCCGTTTTGCTGTTGGGCGCTTTTAAGAAACCTTTTGTAAGTTTGCAGGTATCAATAGCCAACTATCTTCTCTTATGGACTTTGTCCATGTAGTTTCTGATCCAGAGATTGACTCCTGCAGAGCTTACGGGAATTATGGGTTCAGGACCCACAGGTTGAGTGGTTGCACCGATTCTGGCTAGTTCGTCAGCCGCTTCGTTGCCACCAATGCCTTTGTGGCCTTGAACCCATAAAAGAGTGACTCACTGTATTACATTTAGAAATGTTGTTCAGCGTACTCTTGCAGTCAGGAACAAGCTCAAAGGTAACTTGGACACTATCCAGGGACGAAAGTGCCGCCTGACTATCGCTGCAAATGGCAATATTGTGTCCGCGTTTCCTGTTCAGCCTGATCCAGTCTGCTGCCTGAGAAATAGGGTAGATTTCAGTTTGAAAAACTGTAGCACGATTCCCAAGTGGGTAGGACTCCTTCACTAAGTCGTTCAGGAACCAAAACGCTGCAGCTCTTTCTGGTGTGAGGGAGCCGTCAGTATAGATAACAATTGTGAAGCTATCAAAGAGTTCCTGTGGTTGAATCCACATTTCTCTATGCGTGAGCTCCACTTTATAACCATTCCGCAGGGAAACTGTCAGTGGTATAATATCAGAAGGTAGAGACAATGGTGAACCATGTCTATCGAACTTTTCCAAAATTTTACCACGCCTAAATGCATCTACCAAGTCCAGCGGCAGCAAATTCAACAGCGTATTAGGAGAGTCAGCGGCTGTGGTGCACATGGCTCCGGTAATGCCCAAGCAGACTTCTCTTTGCAGCTTGTTTAGCACCTTGATTGTCATTTTCAGACAGGTTCTTGGCCACCATACTACAGCTGCATAGGTTAAGATTGGTCAGGTTGTAGTTGTGTACAACTTATGTACTATCTTAGGTTTCAATCCCTATGTTTTACCATAAGCTCGTCTACACTGCCGGGATTCAACATGGGCCTTATAGCTAAGCTTTTTATCTAGAGTGACCCCTAGATATTTCATTTCGCTGTGTATCTCTAGTGTGCATCCCTTCAGCCTGAGAGGTAGGATGCTGTCGGCCTGTCTCTTCCTAGTAAAAAGTATTAATCTCCATTAATGACTTCCAAAGATGTCCTTCGACTCCGACTGTTGACTGTCAGTCAATTCACCAGTGTCATTGGAGGCTCTGATCACCGCCAGTTGGGTACTTGCTGCCACCCCAGGCTGTTGCTTATCTGTCGGCTTATCCGGGCGCTCCGAAGCACGGTTTTTCAGTCTGGTCAGTAAGACCTGTCTCCATGCTCATGGGTGTTTCCACAGCTGTCGCATTAGAGTTGGAAGAAGGTTTCTTCCTCTTTCTCTTCTGAGACTTTGCGTTGCCCACGCTGTTAGTGGCCTCATTCTCTGGAAAGGAGGAGTCAACCTCCTCTATAGATCGTTTGCCACTAACAGCTATCGTGGTCAAAGATTGCCCAACAGCTTCACAATCCTTATTCGTGGCTAGGGTCGCTTTTGCGGCCTTCTTCTTTCGCTTTCGCTTTCTGAATTTCCCCCGTGCCGGTGCTCCAATGGTTGTGGAGGTCTCCTCCGAGGTTCTCTGCAATACCTGACTGGAGTGCTTCACAGTACCACTCGGTTGGACTTCGCCCGTGCTGTCAGCAGCAATGGCTGCCGCAGTAGTTGCCTGACAAGAATTGCTTCTTGCCAGCTCCTGACCCACCGTCGAGACAGCCAAGGGAGGTAGAGGAGGACAGATAGCAACTGCATCCACTGGTACGGATACAGCTGCCCTCCGTGTCTTCCTTTTCCTCTTGTTGGTGTCCTCCGGAGGTCCCCCCAGCATAGGTCCAGTCGTTCCCTTGCGGCTCCGCGAGGCAGCTCCCATCTGGGTCACTGACTCTCCCAGAGGACCTTCCGACACCTTTGGAATAGATTCCATTCAGATGCCTGCATCTGGGTGGACCGCAGTCCTCCTTGAGCGTGACTGCCTATCGTGGAGCCCGTGTTGCTTTCAGAACTAGCTACAATGATTGGATCTTGGTTAAATTTGACTCTAATCTGGTCCAAATCATTTGCCGCCGGAGCCGTAATGCCGCTGGTTGTTAAAACTAGTTCAAGACCGGGTGTTAAACCGTATTGTACTTGGTTATGCATTCCCAGCTGCGATTTTGGAGGTTTAACCGACGATGCCGGCTCACCCTCCAGTAGAAGACACTCTATCGATTCAGACAGAGTTGACAATGTTGTTTTTGTTTTTAATTTTTTTGGTCTTGTATGATTTCAATTGCTTTTGCTCTTAATTAATTATCATTTTTGTGCAGTATGTAACGTAAACATGCGTTAAAAGAAGAAGGAATATATCAGTCTATATGAATTACTTAGTTTCTTCTTTTTTTTTTGGCAATGAGCGCTAAATAAAAAAATTAAAGAAAATTAGATTTGTGCATAAGGCACACACGAAAAAGTGCAGCAGGAAAAATTTGTATACAAAAATTTAAATATTAAAATTAAAAAATTACTGCCGTAAACCTTTGCTGTCCTATATTACATTAAATTTTAGACATTACTATGTTCCAATATTACTGCCTGCGTTGCAGTAGAAGGCATTTAGAAAGACGGAAAATATAATCATATATGTTGTAATCACAACAGTGTGAATGAAAGGGAACGTCCATGAAGAAGGTGGACAACTCTATTACACTTGACCCCGTGGTCTGTTTTGGAATAGAAGGTGACGCCAAGATATTACAGAAATCGGACCACTCTTAATAATGTTTGGTGGCGTTCTCATTAGAGCGCCAGCATATTGTATGTATGACGTCACAGAAAAATGGCTTTTTGTTTTATTGTCTGAAATGAAATTTTTACGAAAATATTCACATGCATAACATTGGTTGTTAAACACAATTTTGGTTTTATTTAATTAATTAATTTTATTTGTGCACTGTATTTCACTAATTGTGTCTTAATTGCCGCCACCTGCTGGCTTTTCAACATCAATTAAAAAAAAACTTTATAAAAGAATATATACTAATAAGTAAATAAATTAAAATAAGGAATGCTAAAAAAAATTAAAAAATAAAAAAAAAATCTTTCCGACAACCAACGATCAGGCAGTGTGTAGAAATAAAGAAAACTTTCGCCGATGCTTTACCGATTGCGCTACATCGCATGCTTACAACACGCTACATAAATCGGATTATGATTTATTTTTTCATAATTTCGCGTGAACTTTTTTGTTTAAAATTTCGGATGAAAATACTGATGCAAAACATATTTGCCAATCGTCCAGCTTAAAGACTTTATTATTATTAAATTAAATGTCACAGGGAAGATGCGATAGCGTTGTTACTTTAATTTGTTTTGAATATTCAAAATTTATATATTTAAATTCGAATTAATTTGTATTATGTTTGAAATTTTTCATTTAAAAGTAGTACATAAAACATTTTTGCTTTAATTTTATTTATTTAAAGAAAGAAACGCGCAGTGTTAGTTGTTTCGGACCGATTGCTTTATATTAGAATGGCAAATGTAGTTGCAACTCTGGAAAACATGTTGAAGAGTTGAAGCAAGAGGGGTAATTGTTTATGAGTTAGTATGTTAGAGCGGGACGACAGTATGAATCTCACTTGTTTGCTTATTATCATGGATGAGAAAATTTTATATTCGCTAACGAAAGAGTAGATATCGCACAGACAACATTTCATACGACACACGTATACACACAGAGTTCATTGTTGTATATCAACCACACATTTTTTTACCTATAAGCAAGAAAACGTACGCTATGTTAGTATGCGTAAATTTTGTTACGCTATAAAATTTGTCGATGCGTAAAGATGAACCTTGTTAGATACGACAAAATTGTTTCTTGAATTTTGAAATTCACCCCCGCTATAGATGCAGCATCAAAAAAATGAGGTGATGATATCGTAACGCTAGTTTCAATATTTTTTCTGCTTCTCCCCCACAGATTCAATTATACGTTAAAAGTAAAGAATTTTAAAAACGTTTTGGATAATTCGTGCAAAGTTGCTAAGAAAAGAAAGCTTTCGAAGGGCAAGAAATAAAAAAAACGCGACAACAAAGAGAGCGTGTTGCTAAATAGCAACTTTACTGAGATTAGCCTTTGATTAATCTTTGGATTACCATTTAGGAATGTAAATTTTAAGAGCTGAATAACAAAACCATGGCATGTTTCAAATTTTATATTTTTTTGTATATACATATTTTAATGTCATTCTTACTTTTTTATTCTACTTGCACATTGTCTTGCTAGTGCATAAGTAAGTGCACTGAAAAGAAATAGATTACCATTGTGTGGATTTTTTTTAGAATTTTTAAGACTAAAGTTTAATTATTAAGGCGAATTGTTTTTATTTTTTGTCTGTGTAAAGATGTTCTTATATTCTTTTATTATGGTTCATGAAATCGATTACATCGAATTTTTTTTTGCCATTGGATTGATGTCGGCAATGCCGCATTTCACTATTTGTTAATATATTTTTGGGGTAACGACATATCTCCGACGACATATCTCCGCCGCTCTACAAGCGACATATCTCCGCGCGGAAATATGACGTTTGAAAACGACATAGCTCCGCGCGGAGATATGACGTTTGAAAACGACATAACTCCGCGCGGAGATATGTCGCTTGTAGGGCGGCGGAGATATGTCGTTTTAAACGTCACAATTCCGCGCGGAGATATGTCGCTTGTAGAGCGGCGGAGATATGTCGTTTTCAAACGTCATATCGCCGCGCGGAGCTATGTCATTTTAATGTATAATTGTGAAGTGAGCATGCCAAAGCTAAGTGCAGGTTATAACTTAGTTGAACGGACTGGCCTGCAGAGTTATTACTTGTTCCTAAATCGATTACAATTAATAAATTAAACCGAAGAAAAAAAGAAAACTTCTTTACTAATTTATATTTTATGTCTTTTATTCTTTAGGTGTAGATAAAAACGTTGCGAATAGCTTCTTCAACTCGCTGATTACAGCTTGGACATTTAGGCTTTTGATCTTCACTGACATTATCATTCATATTATTATTTGATTGATTGTTGGCAACAATTTGATCCCAACAAGCATTACAAATATTAACATGATTACATGGGCGCAATAAAACTGATTTTGGGTTGCTTAAACATACATTGCAAGGATTCATTTGAACAAATGCAGTATCGGACATCTGACTTAAATTCGAACCATTCGAGGAAAGCGACGATGTTGAAGATTTCATATTAGTCGACATTCCAGACAAATTTGATTTTGTATCCACACTGTCTAATACGTCTTGTTTAGAAAATCCATCATTTAGGGAAACCGTGCATGTCAAAAATCCCTGAATATCAATTTCTCCTTTCTCAAATAGTTCCATGGCGTCCATGATTTTTTGAGCGCGGTCCTGGAATAAACAGTTTTATTTTAATTATTTTACTTAAAAAAATTAAATAAAATTTTCAATTTACTTACTCGTAATTGCTTCGTTTTGGTTGATTTTGAACAAACTTCCCTTGTTTTGTGACTATGAGTGGAATTTCTGTTTGTTTGTGTGTTTTTATAATGATTTAATAATTTTGAGTTCTAAATCTTTGAGCTCTCGAATGATGCTCTGATTTGTAGATTTTGTTTATTGTGTTCTAATCTTTGAGCTCTCGAATAATACTCTGATTTGTAGATTTTGTTTATTGTGTTCTAATCTTTGAGCTCTCGAATGATACTCTGATTTGTAGATTTGGTTTATTCTATTTAATTCAGTGCTTAACAATTTTGTGCTCTGATTTTGAGCTCTCGAATGATACTCTGTAACGGGTAGCTCATTTCGACGCCGACAGGCCAGCTGTTGATCGTGCCAGGGAGGGCACACGCGATTGAAATATTCCGGCCGTTGCTCGTCGACTAATGATCGTGGTGGTCTTGCTCCTCCCTTAACAATAAGATTGCCTGCTTATTATATTATTTTTTTTCCCATTAAATTCGCGTGCTATAACAAAAATACGAGCTATTGACAAGAAACAGAAAAAAAACAATTATCTGCAACCGCAGCCGATACAATAGAGAGCACGACTCAGATCAAGAACAAGATGAGATAGATAAAGAACATAAAAAAAGAAAACGAATCCATCGGCGGAGAGAAAAATCTCCTTTGCTTTGCAATTTGCCGCACCAGATGCGAGATGACACCGCACCAACGTCGCCCTCCCTACCTTGGACCATTCCTGAGCCATAAAATGCTTGAAGATTCTTTTGGAATGGCCCCTTATATGTGCTAACTATGCCAGCCTATCGCGCAGCAAGGAACCCCTGTCGGACCTTCTTAACAAATCATGATTCCAAATAATGGAAGACAAAATGAACTAAAAGCATCAAAGATTCGACTCATTGCAGCAAAACAAAAATAGAATTAAACAATAACGTATAGTTTTCGCGAAATAAAACGAAACGATTATACTATAATAGGTACATTTAATAAAAATTAAAAATATACAATAGCGAGAGAAAAATATATTCGGACCATTAACAAAAAAACGTGATCCCTTAATTTAACATCAAAAAGAAAAAAAATTGTTAAGAAAATTGTTAACAAATAAAATATTTATAATAAAAAAATAGTAACATGTAAGTTGAAAAAAAAATTGACAAATAAAAAAAATTTAAACAAAATCATGAACAAACTTCACTTATACATAAATTAGTGCAAAAAAAAAAATTTACTTAAAAATATTCCATAAAAAAAATATACGCAAGCAAATATATAGTGCAAAAAGAAATCTTACAAAAAAATTCCATAAAATGAAATAAAATATAAAAGAAATTATGTAAAAAAAATATATGTAGAAAAGGGAAAAAAATTTAGCATTGGCAATTAAGCCCAAAAAAAAAACTAAGAAAGGTCACGGCAGGCAAATGTATAATTCTGTCGCGACACGGTTTCGCCGACGGCAATAATTATGTATGGCAGAATAATTTTATTTGCGCATAAAATACTCTTACTGGACTGGACGGGTCAAACAAAATAATGGACCGTTGCAAAATTGGTACATATAAAAAACAATAAAATATCAAAATACTTTAGGCTTACCCCGATCCGCGTTTCCATGAGCTCATTTCGCGCAAATTCCTGTAAAGCTAAAAAAAATGAAATCAAATATACAACAAAAATTTTAGGGCACACTATGCCTGCCACGACACTTCACTGGCACTTAATTCAATGGGCATAAGCAAATCAAACACAAAAAAAAATAAAAAAAATATATAAACGGTAATAATGCATCAATAAACACTAATGAGCTAGTCCCCTTGGTAAAATTCTCCCTTCCGCTGAGCTGCTCCGGTGGTCAGGACATCAATGACCGATGATCCATTGGGCACGGGAGGCGCAGTTGCGGTCAAATTCCACCACTTTCAATGTATGACAAATTATTCTATGCTTTAATTTGGCGATTCATTTCGCGCATTCAGCATCGCACTTAGCCGTTTTATTAGGCCACAGAAGTTAATAAATATATATTTGATGTATTTTTATAAAGGAAACATTCTCAACAGCATCACACTTCGTCGTTTAGTTAGGCCACAGAAGTTAAATATATTTTATGTGTTTTTATAAAGAAAAAAAACTTTCAACAGCATCACACTTTGTCGTTTAGTTAGGCCACATAAGTTAAAAAATATATTTGATGCGTTTTTATAAAGAAAAAAAACTTTCAACAGCATCACACTTTGTCGTTTAGTTAGGCCACAGAAACAGGAATTTTATTTATTCATTTGTCCTTTGGGCACCAGGATATTTTAATGTTTTATATTTTTTTTACTTCGTAAAAAACGACATTGACACAAAAAAAACGATATTGACACTTCGAGCGTTAATGTTCCTTCGCTGACTTGCAGACTCGATTCACGTGCGACGTTTGCTCGAATAATGTCCGAACTTGACTCTTTCCCAAAATTTGACTGCCTCTTTTTCACTTTTTTGCTTCTCTATATGCATTCTCGAATGCTTCTAGAACATTCGTTACGGACTTTTCTAGTCTCCCGTAACGGAGTTTCTAAGTAACGTTTGATGCTGTGCACAAAAAAAATGCTTGTTGCCGAGTACCTGTGTTTGTTTTTGCACTATACCGCTGCTAAAGCCGCTGTGATATTTGTGTGCAAGGGCGGCATGTTTCCCCTTTTTGTTCATTCTGCTAATCTGCACGTACAACTCAACACACCTATACTTGCGCACGCATAGGTGGTAGGCAATCATGTACCACAATATATACACCTGCAGGCCCAAGAGTTACGCGCGACCCTAGCCATTAATTATTCAACGCCCCCCTTATGTGAGGCATTCGCTGGAATCAACCAATCAAATAGCGCCAATACACATTACTTTGAACAAAAAGGTTTGATCATGACCATCACCGGGTACACTACTAACATTTGCAAAAAAATAAATTCAACAGACAATTCATATCAGCAAGCGTTACAACTCCGATTTTGAGTTCTCGAATGATACTCTGATTTTAAGTTCTCGAATGATACTCTGATTTTGAGCTCTCGAATGATACTAACTTAACTTATAATTCTAACTTAACTTTACACTTCGTCTTGCACATGCTGCAACACAAAGTGCAATTACAACAATATGGACCACACAAAGTCTAAGTCGTCCAGTATAAAATATGCTGTGACCGACGCAAATGACAAACTCTTGTAGCGTTGAATGACAAAGGCAACGTACTTGAGTTTGCAACACGATCATCACCAGTACCGCAAGAAGTGCGATCATGGGGATGATTGTTTTCGTTGCGTCTGTAACTTCTAAGTCGTCCAGCGTAAAATATGCTGTGACCGACGTAAATGACAAACGCTTGTAGCGTTGATTGACAAAGGCAACGTACTTGAGTTTGCAATACGATCATCACCAGTACCGCAAGAAGTGTGGTCGTGGGGATGATTGTTTTCGTTGCGTCTGTAACTTTTAATCTTGTTGGTTTTTTTTTTTTAAATTTGAATCTTGCTGATATCTATGGGCTTATTCATAGTATATCTTTTCTTCAATGCCTTATTGTGCATAGAGTATAATTTTAAAAATAGATCAACTACTAATACGGCTGCAATGATCAATAATAAAATCCATATACTAAAAAAGTCATCTTTGTGATCACCAAATTCAACTCTGTTTATGACATTGGCTGCCGATTTTTCTACCTTGGATTCACTCGAACTTATTTTGAATAATATTTTATTTTATTATATTTTTTTTTTATTTTTTTTTTTTTCAGGTAGAATAATCGTGCCAATTAATCTAACAATTACAATCTTCACCGTATAATTTTATACTTTACTGTTGACTTTACGTTAAATGAATTTTGTTCAATATTTTTAGTTTAAAAAAATTTAATTTCATTTAAATTATAGACTTAACTTATAAATGATATATTTCTTAGAATTGTTTTTTTTTTTTTACAGTGATTTAGCCTGCCTAGTCTTTGCGTATAGCTTTGCGGGCTATACTCTACCTGAGCGGCGCCAAAAGCGCTCAGCTCTTACAATTGAAATTATTTTTTTTTTTATTTCTTAATTAATTGGCTGCTTCTGGTGGTTCTTCTGGCTGCATCATCTACGTCTTAATTGGCTGCCTTGAAACGGTCAGCGTTGCCGGTGCTGGTCATCGCACAGGCCGGTTTCATACATGTGTAGCTACAGGTTGCACTGAAGAATGGTCCCTCGCAGTCGGCTGGGCACTTTGGTTGTTTCTTTGGTACTTCCTTCTTGGGTTGATGAGATTTTATTTTATTATTAATTGTTGTAATATTCTTTAAGTGAAGGGTTGAAGTGTGTTTTTTTTCTTTTATGTTTTTTTCTACTGCCGTGAGATGATCTAACTCATAGGTCAGTTTTACAGCCGTGTCCCTATGACAGTTTTGTTATTGCTGTACAATAATTGTTTTAACTCGGCTTTGCCCTTTTTTATGCGCTGCCGTAGGATACTTCTTTGAGTTGCTTCTTTATTATTTTGTGTTTCGCACTCTGTTTGATGGTTTTTCTGCCGGTACTGATTTAGGGTTACCCGTACCGACATTACTTTTGGTCACTGTATCACTTTTTAGTATCACATTTTTTAGCACCACATCACCCTACTCACTTAGTTTTCCTTGTTGTTATTCATTTCCAGTTGATTATCCTGTGCCTGTTAGATGGCCGCTGCTTTATTTCATCTGATCAGTTCCTCGTTGCCATGCTTGTAGAAGTTGTACAGAAAGTACATGTAATGTTATTTAAACCGTTGCGTGACTCGGTGTCACGGTCGCCATGTAATGATGTAACCAGTTTCTTAGTTATCCATTTGAGTAAATTTATATTTTGCAGATATTTAAAAGATATCTGTATAAATGTATTTTTATATTTTATTGAATTTGTATTCCACTTGAAGATGTTGCGCGCTTGGGCATTAATTCATTAATGACTTATCTCTAACATATATTTTACTTAGCTTATTTACTTATGCTGTTATGTACAACAGCTACAAAAGTGGAAGAGAGAAGGAACGATCGCAAGTGCATTTATATGTACAAAAGCGGCTCATATTACACGCGCTCGAACGTTTGTGTTCGCAGTGCATGCGCTCGCTGGTTGTGACAAATATTGCTGACCTAGCGCATTCCGTTAGCCGAACGGTCTCACGCTGGTCGCAATGTACATTATGTGAATTTACTTTAATATTTACACTCGCAACAAAGTGTTACGAGTTATGCTAACTTGGATACGATACAATGAAGATAGCTCCTGAAAGTTTTCCACATAATTGTTCGAAATCCATGAAGCTGTTTCCGATGTTATGTCTCGCTCCATACACGTCGTGGACAATTCGCTGTTTAAGAGGATAGTTACCAAACTCCGTAATGAACACTTCTTTAATTCTTTCTTTTGCGCTATTACTGTTTTCAACGCATGTTGTACGAATTCCATCATTGTATACAACACTCTCTTTGCTTCGAATTCTTTCTCCTTCAAGGAGCGACAAATCAAAATCTCTAATGTCGTAGTTGCATTGAGAAGGAATCCTGACGTCCATAGAATTTGTATCAATGATAGTATCGATATCTCTTGACCATCTCCTGTCATTTGATTTGCTTCCATCATTACTTTGTCCACATCTAATCTCTTTTTCTTGATGTTGTCCACTACATCTTGCTTCTTCCTCTTCCTTTTCTCTTTTATGATTACTTCCTCCACTGCTTGAGTGTTCGGAACTCGTGTTTCCTCCTCCTCTAAATCGCTTAAAATAATCTGCTGTCCTGGAGTTATCGCCATTTCGTTTTCCGATATATTGTCTTCTTCGATCGGTTCGCGTATTGTCACTTTTTTCGACATCTTCATTACCTTCGGAAGCACTACTACTACTATGAGAATATTTATATGAACACTCACTTTCCGACGAATCACTTTCCGAAGACGTATTTATACCGGCAACACTTAAAGACATTTAACTGAATAACGATATTTTCAATGCATTTATATACGATTTTCCACATATTATTTGGTGTGTTTTACGCGGTAAAGCTATAACACATTTTATACGACGACGACGACGAGCAGCGCAGCAGCAGCAACGAGTTTTCCATGACTGGCTTAATCATGGCCTACGGCCGAAAGCCGATAGTTATACTTATTTGTCAAATTATTTTTGTTGTTGGTCATACGCCCCCGAATCATTAAGCCGATGCTCTGTTTTACTATTTGCATTCGTGAGCAGCAACAGCAACTGATTTATCTTTTTTCTCATAAATTTTTCTCATTTTTTGACACTCACTTTATTCGGACAATTTTTTTGTCCGCCTCCCATATGATTTCCACTTTTCTTTTTATGTGCCTTGCGAGTTTCATTAGATAACTTGTCTGGTCTCAGTTGTTGGTTCCGCATCAGCCGCGTCCGAGTAATCTCTCTCTGAACTTAAGTCAATTACCTTATTTACATTGTTATTTCGTATTCTTGCATTGACGCAAAGTCGCCCATTCAAATTGATTATGTTTACGGAACTGGTTCTTTTAAAAAAATAAATTTCTTTGCTAATCAATTTTTTTTTACTTTACAAAAATAAATAGAATGTTTATTAAGTACTAGATAGCAAGAGTAAATTACATTGAAAGAGGAATATCAAAGTTATGCACTTATATGCTATTCCATTCTAACTTTAAACAAATACAAACTGGGCTTATTTTAAAAGCCACCACATTTCCAATTCAATCCAATCTTTTGATGCCGCATGATCATCATCCTATAAGATTCTTCAAACCTTATCGTTTTATGTTGTATGGTCATGAAAACTCCAGATTGTGTTGTAATTAAATTGTTTCTTTTATTTGATTATTAAAAACGACAAGAAGCATGTACTTTGCTTGGATGTCCGAATGATAATGACGTCTATGCGTGGCAATGGGAATTTGTCAGCTATAAGTTTTTTGTTTATTTGCCTGTAATCAACTACTAATCTCCATCGCTTATTTTCTGTCCCTGGTACTGCTTTTTGGGTACTAGTAATATAGGGCTATTATAAGGTGATGTTGATGGTTCTACAATGTCGTAATTTATTAATTTATCAACTTGTTTATTGATTTCATCCTTTTGACTGTGAGGTAATCTATAGTTTTTAATGTATGTAGGTTCATCTGTTATTAATTTCAGTTTTTGTTTGTAAAAGTTGTTGGTTGTGATTTTTTCTGTTTCTAAGGCAAATATTTCTATGTATTGACTGCATAACTTTTTTCATTTTTTATGTACAAACGGCGGGAAATTCTTTTCTAATTTTTCTAGTTTTAATTCTGAATATTTTTACTTGGTTTTATTATATTGAAATTATCTAAGCTTTGTGTGTTTATTTACAATTGTATCACTATTTGTTGTATTTATAATTCTGACGTAAAGGTTTACTTTGTTAATTATAGTATTACCTATAAATATTCCGTTTTTTATCTGCTGGTTTGGTACTGATATATCTTTGGTTGTATTGTTCAGTTCAATTTTTCTAATGACTTCTGACCTAGCAGGCAATGTGAAACAATTGATAGGTGCATTGCTAAGTGGTATTGCAATGTCTTCTGGAAAATCATTTGGTCTTAATATTATCCAGTCTTCAACTTGTCCAAAATCTATAATACAATTATATTTTTTTATAAAGTC
>JBAMBQ010004406.1:0-10250 GCA_037044495.1 Stegana nigrithorax | reverse complement strand
TAGCAGTATGACTGCCGGAGCATAAAGCGCGTTTTACTAAACCTTCTTCAAAGGTAATTGTACACTCATGTGTCTTATGGTTACCAGCGCACTTTACGCAGACTGAGTCTCGTGTGCAAAAGTTTTTTGTGTGCCCATATTTCTGGCAGTTACGGCATTGGGCAACTGTTTTCTTGTGATGTGGCGGCTCGAAGCTAATTTTGGTATGTAGTAAGGTATTTATGTTGTAGATTTCTTTATTGTTTTGAGCTTGTTTTATTTCAATAAAGAACAGCGGGAGCGGTTTTCTCGTGTGGTGCTGTTTGACATTGTGAATGATTTGGACAGCATGCCCAAGTTCTCTTAGTTCAGCTTTAATTTCCCCAACATCTGCATTTGGATGCATATTTCTTAGCACAACTTTAAAGTTTCGATCCTCTTTTAATTTAAAGTGTAGTATTAGTCCTTTTGATCTAAGCATGTTTATTGCTGCAGAGTACTGCTCATGTTTATTAGTTTGTACACATACTTCGTTATTGGCAAAGCATTTAAGTAAATATTATTTTTACCAATCGTGCCTGTTAATGCGTCGGTTAGTGTTTTAATTTCTTGTGCTTCTTGAACATATATTGGCGGTGGTTTAAGATTTTTTTTATTTGGTGACTGGGTAACGGGTGTGGTTTTATTACTTTGATTAATAACATTTTGGTTGATTTTATTATTTCCTGTGAAGTTACTTGGATTTGTCCCATTGTCGTTTGTATTGTTGTCTTGCGATTGCAATATTTCGAATCTGTTTGTTGTGTTTGCACTTGGTGCACTCAACCAGTATTTCTGTATTGTTGTTTGTGTTGAGTTTTGTTTTTTTGTTTTTTATTGTTGTTGGTTTGAGATTGTTTGTTTGGAGACTGATTGTCGCGGTTTCTTTTTAGAGATAACTGATCGGCATTGTTTTTGGATTTTATATTATGAGTAAGATTATTTTGGGTAGGTGTTGCTGTTTTTGTTACTGATGACGTGGTTGAAACTGTTAATGGATATTTTACTGTTGCTGTTGTTGTAGATGTTGATGTTGAATTCGGTGTGGTTACCGAGTAAGTTGTTTGTGCTGATGACTCAGATGATGAGAAAGGTACTGTTTGGGTATTAATTGTGGTTGTTGTTGCCGTTGGTGAAGCTATAGGTGCAGTTGTTGAGTAAACTGATGCTATTGTAAAAGCAGCTGATGCAACTGTAGTTGTGGATGTGCTTTGGGTTGTTAGCGTTGTAGTCGATGTTGTTGTCGCCGTTGGATTCGGTGTTTTTGGAGTTGTGCATTGATGTGCTCCAGGTTAGCGAATTTGTTGCGGAAGGGCATGTTAGTGAAGATGAGCATGTTAGTGAAGGTGAGCAAGAACGCGCTCTTACTTCGTTTGCAGTGAGGGATGAGCGTATGGTAAAGTAGCCAATGTTGTTGGTATTGGACAGCCTTCGCTCGTTCTGAGCGTTAGGCATTGTTGTTTTTATTACACTTTACTATTTATTATTTAAATCACTTCTGTATTTAGATGAATGAACTTTTGTTTGAATGCAATATAAAAGAGTCACTGTCTCATATGTTTGCAGGTTTGTTAGTGGTATTTTAAAACACAGGACGAATATTGAGAACGTCTGATCGCGGTCACAACTGAAAGGGAACTCGAATTATTAAATTTAGTACCTAACAAATTTTCTATCCATCTTCCCCTAACCCCATTATTCAAATGTTAAGATTGCCTCGTTTAGCACTGTTTCGCATTACGCTCTACTTTGATGGAACGTATCCCTCGCGTTAAGCGGGGTCTTACTGTATAAGTAAGCTTCGACATTTGCATGGAAGTTAATATTAAAAACGAAGCTCTAAAGTACAAAAGTCTTTTTAGTAAACATATTGTCAACAAAAATTAAAGATTTTCTTGAGAAATTTGCAGATGTTTTAATGGAAGAGCATTGGATAACTTTTGTAAATGGACTGAATGCAGAAAACGGAATGGAAACATCCAAACATGGAATACATTCCGCCAATTGTCTTTGGGCAAACGATAATGCAACGTACGGACCAGATACTTATGCCTACTGCTTCTATGAAATCAGATATACGGGGATTGAAAAATTAAGAAATCGATATGAAAGCCTTCATCAAAGAATGCAAAACTTGTAACCGAATTTATGCATTAAACAAAAAAACAAAAATAAAAATAAAGCGTATTGTCGAATAAACTAAGAGGTTTTCTTTAAAAATATGCTGACGATTTAATGGATGAACATTGGCCAATTTTTGAAAATGGATTACAATTGATTATCGATACGAAAAAGATTGGAATAGTTTCAACACGAAAAGGAAGGCTTATTGTTATGTGCCAATCACTCTTAAACGACAAATTTGGGAAAAAATTTAAAAAAGGAGATGGCATATATAAAGTTTTTCGAAATTCCATAAAAAAGGAAGAGAAACAACCCAAGGAAGATATAAACTCATCATACAATTTAAAATACTTAAAATTCAAATAATCGTTTCTTTTAAAAATGTTTAAAAAAAGAAAAAAATAATACTAATACATATTTGTATAATTTTATTTAATTATCTTTTATTAAAATAAATAAATATTTAAGACATAAATGACCACAATTATATATGATGTAATTTTGTAATTGATTATAATTATATTTCAGATTGCATAAATTTACAATACCACTTTCAATTTGATGTGGGCGTTTTGGTAATTCACCTCTAAAATGTAGTATGTTTGTTTTTTTTTTTTTAATTTCCCGAGAGTATATTGTATTTGTCACTTTAGATAACTACTTATATTGATTTTTTAGCAGTGTGGGATTAAGTTACTATTAATACAGTTGATATCAAACAAGGTCGACTGGTCGTTTTCTTTGTAGCCTCCATGATATTGTCAATTCTTCTGTCGATAATATATTTATCTCGTTGTTTTGGTGAGTTTGGATGATGGCTTGGTGTCTTCTGCTAGTTTTCCGTATTTATTCGTCAATCATTAGGATATGCAGGTCTCTATGAATGTCTTGGTTTGATATGTACCAATGCGCCTTTGCAATTGCTCTAAGAATTTTCGATTGTTGCTTTTGGATAGTTGCAGTATTTGATTTTTTCGGTTTTCCCCATAACTGAATACCATACGTCCATACTGGTTTTATAATTTGGTTGTAGATGAGTCATCAGTTGGAAAGTGTTAGTAATGAGTTTTTATTTAGTAGCAATTACAATTGTTTTCATTTAGCTATGATTCGTTTTTTTTTTCTTAATGTGATGCTCTCAAGTCATTTTATTTTCCAGATACATAACAAGATATTTAGTTTCTGTACACTAATACATAACATTACAGGTAAAAGGCTTATTGGCCTGTGTGATGATGTTCTTGTGAAATCCTTGACTGGTTCTGGTATCGGTATTATTGTGGATATTTTCCAAAGTCTTGGGAAATGATTGGTTCCTAATATTGCACTAAAGATATTACATATGTATTGTTTTCCAATCGTCGGTAGCTCTTTTAGAATTCTACCCGTGATCTGGTCATACCCCCATGGGTATGTTGTTTTGTTTGTTTTGATTAATATCCTTAGTTATGCACAGATCGACGTCTCTTATTGTAATTAGATTACTTTTTAAATCTCTCTTTGGTCTGCTGCTTATTGGGAGTGTAGTCCAAGTAATAAGCTAAAGTTGTCGCTTTTCTATGTTAGTGCGCGCCCAGTTCTGTAATTCTTTTTAATTGGCGGCACATGTGGCGTTTTATTTAGTAGCTTTTTAGTTGTTTTCCATAATGAATAATTTGTATCAGAGGTTGCCGTAAGGTTTTTTATTTGGTTAGATATTAATGTGTTATGGTTTATTTTGAGTTGATTTTTGAAGTGCAACTTTTTTAGCGAGGTGTAAGTCGAAAACAGAAATCAAAGGCTTAATTTTTCAGAGACGAAGTGGGGAGAAGTACAAAACAATTCGCACTGGCTTCTGCATGGTCGTCTGCAGCGTAGAGAATGATTGTTTACGCATGATTAAGATAGGGATAAAGAATGGTTTACTGATTGTACTGATTCGTGAGCGAATATAAAATTTACTTGTCTATGAAATAATAAGCAAACAACCGAGAGAGTAGATTTCGCTCAGACAACATTTCATGGCTCTCGTATACACACATATTGCTGTGTTTTACTTATAGATCGTTGCCTTGCTTAGCTGCTGCTAATAAGGGTGGAAACATTAAAATATTCCGAGACAGATTTTATATGAATGTTGTTGTTGTTGTGCACATTGTGGCAGTACGCCAGTAATATGAGTGACCACCAATATGTAAGTAATAATATTATCGATCTATCGATATCGGTTACACAGCTGAGAGAAGTAAAGAGTAAGAGGAAGAGCTAAAGAAGAATGTGTAAAATTAGAATTATCATTGTGCGGAAAAGTTATTTAAATTAAAAAGATAAGATAATTATAAGTACTAAGAAACGAGGAAACATCTTTGATTGTCGTTTCTTTGGTTACAGGTGAATATAGTGAATGTATTTAATTTTAAGACTAGTTAATAAATAAAATAAAACTTTGGTTACAGAGCAACGACTGGATTTGTTTTTTTTTGAAACACTTAGCGCATTATATGTATATTCGTAATGATTTTTATAATTTTTATTGCCGATGTTGTACTACTTGGATCCGGTGATAAAAGAGTGCAATAGTGAATTGCTGTGTTTCTTTTCGACTTCATATACATTATACCTAGTAACTTAAACTTCATTCCTAACATTTTGTGTAGCAGTTTCACTTCAATGTACTACTGTGCACCGGTGACAATGAGAGTGCAACAGTGAATTGCTTTGTTTCCTTCCGACTTCATATACATTATACACATTAATCATGTATGGGCGATATGAGTCTTCTCCATTGACCATAGACTTGAATTTTATTGAAAGGAACAGTAAAGCCTGTAAAATATTTACAATTTATATTTCTCAAAGAAAAATGTTATCTCACCAGATCGATTGATCCTGCAAAATCAACAACAAAACATGCAACTGCAATAGACGCTATATTTCACGGTACTTAAACACTGTTGATAAACAAATATTTGTATCGCATTTTAGTTATCATAAGCCTCTCATATCATTAACATCACAACATAATGAAATAAATGAATACCTTTATACAACACAACTGTAGTAATCATTTTAAAACTTAATTCCTAATCATTTTGTGCAGCTGTTTCACTTCAATAGTGTGCTTATATGGGCACATTACTTTTTGAAGTGAAACTTTTTTACCGAGGTGTAAGTCCGAAAAAAAGGTAACAAAATTCAAAGAAATGATGCTTGAGAAACGAAGTGGGGAGACGCACAAAAGAATTGCATCGCATTGTCTTGTGCATGGTCGTCTGCAGCGTAGAAAATGATTGCTTAGCCATGAGTAAGAGAGAGATAAAAAATGCTTTACTGATTGTACTGATTTGTGAGCAAATATAAAATTTACTCATCTATGAAATAATAAGGAAACAACCGAGAGAGTAGATTTCGCTCAGACTTACCTTGTTTAGCAGCTGCTAATAGGGGTGGAGACATTAAAATATTCCGAGACAGAATTTAAATTAATGTTGTTGTTGTTGTTGTGCACATTGTGGCAGCACACCAGTAATAAGAGTGGCCACTTATATATTTACTAGTAATGATTTCTATAATTTTTATTGCCGATATTGTAATACTGTGCACCGGTGTCAATAGAATGTATAGTAAATTGCTTTGTTTCTTTCTTACTTTATATACATTATACATAGTAACTATGTAGTCTTCGTCATTTACCATAGATTTGAATTTAAGCGAATTGAACAGTAAAGCCTGTAACATATTTACCTCACATATATGTGAAAATGGTATTATTTTAAGGTATTCTACTATCGAGACTTTTCTGTACACCATTTTATTTGCTTTACGTTGGTTTGGCAGGGCAAGATGTGGAGAATCATGGATCTACAGCTGCTACCTAGCGCCCAGCCTTAGCCTCCATGACTTCGAAGACGTACTTGACGAACTAGTAGACGATGCCAGGGGCAGATCCAAAGTAATAATAGCGGGCGACTTTAACGCATGGTCAGTCGAGTGGGGTAGTGCTTCCACTAACGCCAGAGGTCGCGTGCTCTTGGAGGCGTTGGCGTCGCTGGAGGTCACGTTACTGAATACAGGCAACGAATTCACGTTCAGTAGAGGCGATATTGGTTCCATAGTGGATCTCACGTACGTGAGTAGCTCATTGTACACCGATTCGTCGTGGTGCATTAGTGACCACTATACAGCAAGTGACCATCGGGCAATTATCTTCGACCTGGGTGCTGCTAATAGTAGAACGGGTCCCATACCAACACGAAGAGAATATTTCAAGTCAAGCACACTGAACCCAGTTGTTTTCATTGGAACGCTGAGTGGTCTCAGGACAAGCGGCGATGCGTCGACCATGGCGGATCAACTGACAGCGAGGCTTCAGGCAGCCTGTCAGGCCAGCATGGCCATAAGTGGGACTTACCACAGACACCATAGGCCAGTTTACTGGTGGAACGATGAGATTGCGGAAGCTAGAAATCTTTGTAAGCGGGCACGCAGAAGATACCAACGGGGACGCGAGTCTGTAAATGCTGCAGCTCTTCGAGTGGCCTTTATGGAAGCTCGGAGAACACTCAAGAGGGCTATAAAAGCGAGTAAGCGGCGATGTTTTCTGGAGCTGTGTGATATGGTTGACAGTGACCCGTGGGGTAAAGCCTACAAAATTGTCACGAAGAAGCTAAAAAGAAGAAATGTCCCAACAGAAGAGCCGAGATTGTACAGCATAGTGACGACACTGTTTCCGCACCAAGAAGAACTGTTACACCAGGAGTTGGCAGCCGACGCTTCTGAAATACCGTTGGTTACAGCAGAGGAGATAATCGACGCAGTTAAAATGCTCAGCGACGCTAAGGCATCGGGCCCGGACGGTATACCGAACAGGGCGTTGAAGCTTGCAGTATTATCGGACACCCAGGAGTTTGTGGCGCTTTACAACAGCTGCTTGACGCAAGGCATTTTCCCTCGGACGTGGAAAAGACAACTACTGGTGCTAATACCGAAGCCGGGAAAGCCCTTAGAAGACCCATCGTCGTACAGGCCAATCTGCTTGTTGGATACTGCAGGCAAGATACTGGAGAAACTGTTGGCAAGTAGACTTGAGGAAGCTTTGCAAGTAGCTGGCGGACTGTCGCACCAGCAGTTCGGATTCAGGAAGGCCAAATCCACGATAGATGCCATAAATTCAGTGGTCGGGATAGCAACACGAGCAATCGAAGGTACACGGTGGAAGGGTGGTGCTAAGAAATATTGCCTGGTGGTAACTCTGGACGTCAAGAACGCCTTCAACACGGCAAGGTGGAGCTGCATAATGGAGGCAATGACTCGATTCAGGGTGCCGAGCTACCTTATAAAGGTTATAAGGAGCTATTTCGATGATAGAGTTCTGCTCTATCAGACCGATGCTGGGACCAAAGAGCACTTAATCACAGGAGGCGTGCCACAAGGATCGGTGCTAGGACCGTTGCTGTGGAATATAATGTACGACGGCATACTAAGACTACAGTTACCAGCTGGCTCACAAACGGTGGGTTTTGCGGACGACGTGGCATTAGTGACCGTAGCCAAGGAGCTTAGGGAGGCGGAAGAAAGCTGCAACCGCTCAATAGTCATGTTGAAGGATTGGCTGTCTACAGTAGGACTGATGCTGGCTGATCACAAAACAGAAGCTGTTCTAATAAGTAGCCGAAAAAAAGTGGAGACCGCACATATAATGGTAGGCAATACGGTAGTTGCGTCCAAGAGATCCATCCGATACCTAGGCGTACTACTAGACACCCGCTTATCGTTCAGGGAGCACCTAGCAGCAGCGCAAACTAAAGCTGCAGAAGTCGGCAGAGCACTTTCAAGGTTGATGCTAAACACTAGAGGCCCAAAGCAAGCACGCAGATTGCTGCTACACAATGTAACCAAGTCAGTCATTCTGTATGCAGCACCCGTATGGGCACGGGCAATGCAGGTCAGGTCTTACAGACGAGGACTGGAATCAGTATACAGGCTGAGTGCGCTTAGAATAAGCTGCGCCTTCCGAACAGTGTCAGACGACGCGGCACTAGTCATCGCTGGTATGGTGCCTATCGACGAGCTGGTCAGAGAAGCGGCGGAGTTAGCAGCTGCAGAAAACGCCGACGAAGAAGAAATTGTGCTGCCCAGGCGGACAATGCGAAAGCAAGCCATAATGTGTAGCGTAATGACAAAAACATACTGACACTTAAAACGCAATAACCTCACTTCCAATAGATGAAATGTCATGAAATTTTTACTGGAAGTCGATAAACGATAGCAGATTCTAACGCACCAGTTGACATATAGATGGCGCCACTAGAGGGCGCTAGATTCAAAAAGTCCTGTTTACTTTGGAACGCACCTTGTATTATACATAGTGACTAATACTTCATTCCTAATATTTTGTGTAGCTGATTTACTTCAATAGTGTGCTTATATGGGTGAGGCACATTAATTGTATTTTTGTTCGTCCGTTATTGGCTTTTATCAGAGAATTGTATTTGAGCAAAATTGGAGTGTGGTCAGTTCATCTTCTGTGCGATGAAACAGTCCTTAGGATTCCCAGGGCCAAGAATATCAATGGTCGTGTGGCAAGGCAAAAATTGCTAGTTTCATCGCACAGAGTGTAGGCATGAGTGCCAACTATTTGTCGTTAATTTTTGGTGCTGACAAATGTGGGTTTTCCCGGTTTTCTGTAAGGATTTCCCTATCAATTCGTGTTGTCAGCATTTAAGGGCGGCCAGAAGAGGTTGTATTCTCTATGATACCATGTTCTTTCGATCATTTAATTGTGTTTTCTATTGTTTGGCGAGTTCGATCAAACATTTCAGAAACATATTGGTTCGCTTTACCCTGATAATACAGATATAAAATGATTTTTCTTTGTTCATAATTTAATTCTTTGCGTTTTGCCATTTTGGGTTACTAAAGCAGCACGATCACATCGAAGTTGTACCCAACATTAACTTATTGCCTTAGCAGCAAGTACAGCATGCATAATTTCCACGCAATTGAGGCAAATTTCATAGGAAATATGGAAACCACGAGTACTTTGTTGCGAGGCAAAATACTTTTGTGAGATAGAAATTTTCGGTAGAAAATGATTGGGTAGTTGGGTTAACTTAGATGATCCGTAGCTGGGTTAACTTGTTGTGAAAATATGCCTTTAACAGAAGAGAAAAATTTTTTTTTCTATTTTTTCCATTTTGTTATTTTTTAAGCCAACAAAATCAAATTTTTGCATGAAAACCAATAGGCAAAATACTTAATGTTTATCATAGTCATCATGTTTGATATTTGATGAACTAACTGTTTGATCATGTTTTCAATTCTTTTAATTCAGAGGAATTGTGGCCTGTTTGCATAATGACGTTATTTATATTGGTTGTATTAGACAACTTATTTGGTAGCGAGGTAGTGACTTTTGCTTTTTCTTCATCTCTATTACTTTGTGTATATACTTTTTTTTTATTTTTTGTAAATCAATGTCAGTTAGTGATCTTCTGGGTAGCTTACTTAATATTTGTTTGGTTGAGGTTTTTACTATTATCCAATTGTACCGAGCGCTTTTAGTATTGGTATCAATGGTAAGAAACCACCTATTTTTGGTACAGGTATTTCTCTTGAAGTTGAAATACTAGACTTTTTTATTCCTCCTAATGCAGATTTAGTATTTTTTTTCTGCTCTATATCTGGCTTCCTTAACATTTTCATTTTTTTTTACTTTTGTTAAAGCTCTTGTTGCATATTTATTGAGTGATCCAAATGTTGTCTTTTTGAATGATGTTTTTATACCCTGTACCAAAAAATGGTAAAGGGTATATTAAAGTTGTGCAAATGTATGTAACAGGCAGAAGGAGGCGTGACTCCAAAAAGTATATATATTCTTGATCAGCATCGAAAGACGAGTCGATCTAGCCATGTCCGTCTGTCTGTCTGTCCGTCCGTATGAACAAACGGATCTCGGAAACGGTGAGACCTACAACCACCAAATTTATCACGAAGACTCTTCCAATCCATAGGCATAACGAGTTTATTTATTTTATTTTTTTCGATATTCGACCCACATTTAGTAACAAAAACCCTTTTGTTTTTCAAGATTTCTTCACCAAATTTTGGATTTAACAGTTTTACCTAAT
>JBAMBQ010004404.1:0-34508 GCA_037044495.1 Stegana nigrithorax | reverse complement strand
TGATTTTCCATTTTTTAAATGCCTCCCAATTTCTTACATTTCGCAATTTCTCAACGACATTATTAAATGATCCTATGTTTTTACGCCGAAGGTAAAAACTGTACTCTTTTTTTTATAATTGTTGTTTAATCTCTTTTCAATTATTCTAGTGCAAATATTCATCTGTAATTATAAAATATTACTGATTTTTGGTATTATTCTGGTGTTGCAGAAACCTTGCAACAATAATTTTTTTTTCTTTCGACTCAAAAAAAGAATTTAGAAAAGCTTCCGTTGTAATTTCAAAATCGTTCCAAATGATAAATATGACTTTACGCAGTATACAAGCAGTGACAACAGCGGGTCGTGCTTGAGCAATGCAACTTTACAACACAGACTGCGTTTCCGAAAATACCTAGGTCTACATCAAATTGCATGTTTCAACTGTGCTCTTTATTTTTATAAATATATGTTTAATAAAAAAAACCCTAAATTACATAACACATACTTATAGTTATAATCAATTAATAAAAAAAAATTTTGGAAAAAAAAAACATATTTATTTATATGCGACGACATGACGCATTATTTGAAAAATAACCGGCAGCTTGGCAGTGGAGCACAACTGTGTTTACTCAATCCAAAAGGCCTCAGGCCTCAGAACACGCGCGAAAAAGAGAAGCTAAGCACTATACACTTACTCTAGTTATCGTTTGCACGCACGCATTTGCGCTAAATGATACTACAAACTATTGCACGATGCGTTCATTCGCCATCACGCTTTCCTTCACCGTCGAAACTATGGTGTAAAAAATAGAAGGTGGTGCCAATCGGGCTATTTTCTGTCTCGAAATGGAACCTCTCATTAAAACGCCGCCATTTTATATTTGTGAAGTCATAAGTATTTAGTGTATTTTTGGAGCTGAATCATTTTGAGTTTTTTTTTGAATTAACAATAACCAATTTGATGCAATTGTATTTGCTAAATTCAAATTTGATTTTTTAACGTATGTTGGTGTTATGTGGCACAAAAATTTAGAAATTAGACCGAAGAGCAATTTTGATATGACGTCACAAATATAAAGTGGCGGCGTTCTAATAAAAGTGGTCCGATTTTCTTAAAACATTGGCATCACCTTCTATTTATTACACCATGGTCGAAACTATCGTGCCGTTGCCGTCACTGCCGTAATCGTCATCGCTGCCACTCTTAACTAGCATTTTCTCTTAGGCGTCCGCCGTTTAACGCCACGGTTGTCAACTTTTTTGTTGCTGCCACCTTTTGCAATAGCCAACAACTTGACCAGTTTCTTGTGCGAATCGCCAACAATCCAGCCATGCTTCTGATACTGTTCGCTATCATCAAAATCCTCTTGTTCATGTTCGATTTGTTCGCGTTCACGCTCTCGTCCTGTTGTCGCTGCAATTGCACTGGCGTTGACACTGCAACCGCTAATGCCATCGCCTCCAACGTCACTACCACCACCATTATTGGCTTCATGTCCGTCTATGCGTCCGAATTCATCATCACTGGACGAGGACCAATAGTATAGTTGCTTCTCGGTCGCTGGTCGTTTGCGCCGGGATGCCGGCGATTGGCGGCGATTTATTTGGGATTTACGTTTTATTTTTACATTGTTATTGTTGTTGTTACTGTTGCTATTATTATTATTATTGACGGCGGCACTACTGCTGCTACTCCGATTCGCGATAACTCTGTCAGCACTGACATTGTTTTTTGTGCGCTTCGTTGACTTTGCAGCTAGCGTTGCCGTTGCTCTTGCTACTGCGGTTGGTTCATGTTCAACGGCAGTACTTGCTGTCACTTTCAATTGCTCTGCAGGTGTGTGGATATGCAGCGTTTTACTGTTGTTGTTGCGCACGCGAGAACTACCGACACCAGTGCTGCCGCCACTGGCAATATGGTGTCTGTAAGAGTCTACAATACCCACCATCGCTTCTGCTCTGTGATAGATCGGTACAGCTGACATAATTTCCGGTTGATGCAGGTCTAACTCTGCCTGTTGTTCATCATCTGACGCAAAACGTTTAATAGCTGCCTTACTTCGGCTTCTGCTGGACGCATGCGCAGGCACCGACCCCTCCACCGAAATTGGCAATGTCTCTGCTTCTTTCTCAGAGTTTTTATGCACTTTTGTTGCGTTATTTATTTCGCTTGCGGTGATCATAGTACTTTTCGCTACGGCATTGTTGTTGTGGTTGCGTCGTGATGATTTTGTACGCGTTTCGTAGTTGCAGTCCACGTTAGGCTTTTCACTAGCCAACAAATTTCGGCTAAGATTCGCAGCGACATTGTTTGTGGTCTTACTTGGACGCGACTTGCTGCGCGGTGTCATGACCGTTGGTGCAACTACTGGTTGTAGTGACAATGACTGTTGTTGTTGCTGCTGCTGTTTTTCCTTTGTTGCTCTGCCTCGTGCACCACCACGTGTGTTTTTGCGACGACCGCCAGCAACGCGCGACTTAACGCTCTGATCATGTGCACGACTCGAGAGGTCACCCATGTTGTTCTTCGCTTGTGTAGATGGCTGTTGAGGTTCGTGTTCCTCACCAACCGTTAGATTCGTACTGGATTTACGCTTGCGTCGCTTCTCTTGCTGCTCCTTCTCCTCGATCAGCGCGATAATGTCCTTGGTTGAAAGGAATTCCTCATATTCATCCGAACTCCAAGTCTCAACCAATTTCTTTGTACGATTCGTAGCGCAGCGTCGCTTAGATTTGCGTTGACCCTCATCGATGAGTTTCTCGATTTCCTCCGGCGACATACCCAGCTCCGTTTGCAATTTCGAAATGTCCTTACGGCCGCGCCGTTGTGTTGAACCTGAGGCTGACGCCAATCGTGATGCAGACACAGATTCTAGTGTTTCTGCTTTTGCGTTTGATTTTTTCTTTGACGCTGCTGTTGATCGTTTAGTACCAGTTGCCACAGATATGGCGGGGATGGCATATGTCGCCTTGGCCTTTCGTTGCCGTGGATTTGGGAGCGCCTTGCGTACTGCTGCAGTAGTTGTCGGCGGTGGCCTAGCAGGCGCAATTAACTTTGTTTGCGCTTTCTGCCTGTTTGCTAACGTTAATTTTGCTGGCTGCGACGTGGCTGTTATTGTTTGCGCTTGGTGTAGCGTTGGTTGTGTTATTGACACTGCTGCTTGATGGGATGCCGTTGGTGTTGCACGTTTTTGTTGATCCAGAGGTTGGAGCGCCAACTGTGTAGACAGCGCAGCAGCCGTCGACATTGTTCCCGTAGTTCCTGCTGTGCCTGTTGTCGCTAATAGCGTTTGTGGTTGTTGCTGCTGTTGTTGGTGGTGATGTGGCATTTGCTTAGATTGCTCCTCATGTGACCTTCCACGCCCACTCTCACCACGCAATTCATCGAATAATTGATCCAAATTTGCCTTCGCCGCCGACGTTTGTTCCTTTTGGACGACTCCAACATTTTTCGATTTGTTTGTTCCAGCGATGACAACGGCTGTGCCTGCGCCCAGATTCGTTGCACTTGAGCCACCATTACTTTTTGGCTTCGTGCTGGCATTTTTAAAGATACGACCCACGATGAGCGACTTGTTCTCAAATGTCTTGGCAGTCGCACGACTCGAACTGGAAGTACTGCCACTGTCACTGCTGCTATCAGTAGAGCTTGACGACGAGGACGAAGATGACGTTGTAGTTGCAGGCGACAGAGCATTGTGCATTGTGTGTTTTTCGTTTATCGGCTTATTCACACTGTTGTCATCATCGCAACTCATTATGCCGAAGTCGTAATCATCGCGATCCGAATAGCTTGCGGTCGATATGCTATTGTTATCATCGTTGAGTAAATGTAATGCAGTGGTTTTAGGTTTTTGGAACGTTATCGGCGCCTTCTCCTCCAAACCGATATTCTTGAACGGTCGTTCTGGTATGACAATCTTATGCTGCGGTGAAGATTCATTACTGCTATATTGCTGTTGCTGCTGCTGATTGTTTTGGTGTTGTTCACTGCCGCCAGCTAGGCATGTCGCCTTGACAATAACAGATGCATGCATAATCGTTTTGGAGGATGTCGAACTGTGATGCTCCAACGCCGCTAAAGGTTTTATGGCGTTAGGTATAATTGGGGGTACAGTGCGTTGATTATTGCCTGCCATATTGATGGTGTTGCACAAGTTCGTGCCTGTGCCCGTTGTATTCAACTGGTAATCGTCGGTCGTTCGTTTATTATTCGATTGGCTCCCAGTTGAGCCTGATGCAACTTCCGGTTCTGGCCGAATGGGCATGAAATCACATGAACTAGGTTTTTCGGTGCCAAGTGCTATGTCGGCTAGTTCGGTCAGCTTGCAACAAACTGCGCGTGATTTTGCCTCCAGCTCGCGTTGTATAGTCATCAAATCGATGTTCACATTCTCATCGTAACCCTTCATGGCGGCTTTGGTTTTGAAACGTGATGTCGTCATGTTAGTTACCGCTGAGAACTGAGAAATAGCCGAATAATTGGGGGAATGACGTGTGCTGCAAGTATAAAAAGAAATGCATGGCATAAGAACAAAATCCCTTCTCAAAAGGGAACTATAAACTCAGATAAACCTACTTGTAAGTAGTCAGTGGTAGTTATCAAATAAGAAAAAGCAAAAAAAAGATGGTCGGAAGTTACTATTCTGTCAACAAAAATCATATAATACAATGTTGCTGTGTGAATGAAATTTATAAACGTTAAAAACCTTTAAAAAAATGCAAGTACGAGTACATCAAAAATATAGGAAGCTAAATAATGTTAGATTTATACAATAGACTAAAGATGAAGGTTACTTGATCTCATGTAAGTACATCACCAACTATGGGATATTGCCACTATTCAATACTTACTGCTCTATATTGCTGGCTATTGTCGTAATCACTGCAAGTTGCTGTGGTTTATTGTAGACAGTATGCGTTTGAGAGTGTGGCTGGTGCATGACAGGCGGATTACGAAAAACGGATCCATGCGGTTGCTGTTGTTGCTGCTGTTGATGAAGATAATTTTGATGATGCTGCTGCATGTGTGATTGCTCCTGTAATGTTGCAGAAGAAGTCGTCATTGTTGCTATAGATTTCGATTGGGATTGTGGATGATGGTTTTGTGTTTGCGGCTGATGTTGCGAATGCTGGGGGTGTTCGCGATGATGATGTGACTTTACAATTGGTGGCGATAGCGTCCGCTCCATATGCGGTGTCGGCGGTCTCTTATTCGTATTCACAACTATGGTTGGTGGACGTAGCACCGATGGAGGTGCATTAGCATACGCGTATGCATGTACCTTATTCAAACGCGGATCCTCACAGCGCTGTGCGTGGCTAATGTGTGGTGTCTCTGTGCCTTTCAGTATGTTTGCACACTCAAAAAAGAGACGCTCATCGGGATTTAGATTGAGACGCGAAGAATTCGGTGCTAACTCGCTGCTGTGGCTATCACTTGAGTACTCTTGATGTTGCTGTTGTGGCCTACGCTGGCGCAACTGTAAGTTATGTTGATGACGATCATGCATGCGCAGCGTCTGCTCGGTAATAATTAAGCCGGAAGTTCGTAAACCCGGCAGTGACGACACCGTCGGTGGAGAGGGTGACGGTGAAGGCGAAGCTGGCGAGAGTTGTAACGCTTGTTGCTGCGGAGTCTTATTAGTATGTGGGGGATGTTGTTGTAGCGTCGGTTGTTGCTGCAGATAGTGTTCATGATGCTGCAAAGCGTTTGCCATATCTGACAGAGGCTGCACTGGACTACGACGACAACTCATGAAGGGCGAGGAGGAACGTCTCTCATAACGCATTGCAATGTCAACGATTTGTGCAGGGGCAATATGCGTTTGCGACATAAGCGTGTGACCAAGAAATTGTGGTGGTTGATGTGTATGTTGCTGTTGGTGCTTTGGTGGCATATCAGCTACCGCTGCGGCTGTATCTGTTCCTGATGCTGCTACCGTTACCGATGTTGCCATGACACTCGATCCATTTGACTTCGACATGAAGTACTCTTGCTCGGATACTTTCGAGACATGCGCCAGTGTCATATTATGTTTGGCCAATGAAGTGGCCGTAAAGAAAGTTTTCTTACAAAGCAGACATTCAAATTTATCAGCTAACGTGACATCACGTGTCGAGCTCGAACGCTTCTTGGGTCGACGTGTCAAAAGAATACTACGTCTGCGACGTCGACGTCGCCTACCACGTCCAACATCCTGCGAATAGCTTGTATAGACGCTCAGCTCATCATCCAGATCCATATCCATGACCTCGGTGTTCGTGTTCTCATCGCATATGGAGCCAAAATTCGAATGATCATCGTTCAGATTGGGTGCACTGCGCACACTCATCGATGTAGGTGGTCTATAATATTTTTCACCATCATCGCCATCATCATCGTTGTCTAGTTCAAATTCATCGTTGGCAAAACCGAAATCCTCATTTGCAGCGGACATTATCTTCTCATTTACATTCTTGGCAATTTCCGTCAGGTAGTTATCCTCTTCCTCCAAATCGCAAATATCAACTGTACGCCCGGTGCCCAGATAGCGACGATCCTGTATTGATTTCATTCCACTTTGTATTTGTTGCTTCTGCTGTTGTTGTGGTTGCAATGTAAGTTGCAATTGTTGTTGTTGATTCGACTGTTGAATAGCACTTGCACACAATTCTTCTTTGTGTATGTTCTTATTCAAACGCGGATCTCGACTGTATGCAGTCATTGCATTGCTATTGGAATTGTTCGCGTTAGGAGTGGAAACTGAAGATGGTGTTGTTCCAATTATCGTTGTCTCAGTATGCTCTTCTCCACGTTTTGGTGGTATTTGATCGGCACTTTTCAGCGCTAAAGCCGGCACCGTGGTTGGTGGTGGTTGCGAGGGTCGTTTCTGTGCTTCTTGTTCATGTGTTGCCATATTTAAAATACTTGGTCGCAAAATACACGTCGTCAAGGTTGTCGGTGTTTTGATTGTTGTTGGCGCAACTACAACAGCACTAGCATTATCACTCTTAGCAATTTCTTTGGAGCTATTTTTCAGCTTAGTTAATATGAGGGTTGGTGCCGATGTCGTTGTTTGCTTTGTAGATTCTCCACGCTTCGCTTTTACATTTAGTCGACTATTTTTGGCCTCAAACTCATTTAATTGTTTCTCAATGCCAATCGAGAATGATTCCAATGTGGACTTCAGTTTGCTGATATTCTCATTGTCCAACGCAGGCGGTGCTACTACCTTGCCGCGTCCACGTCGATGATATGATGTCGACTGACGCCGCTTAGGCCGGCCACGTGTCTCTTTAAGTGCCAACAGCGGCAAGTCATCCCTATCTAAGAGTTCGGCTGTGTGTTTTTCCTGCTTGCGAGTTTCGGTCTTTGTCCGCTTCGTTACGACATTTTCTGCTTGTTTTTCGCTGGCAGCCAGTTGCTGCTGCTGTGTCATTGCATTTGTTGCCGCGTAGCGCTTGGTGCTCGACATCAACAACATGCCAGTTAGTAGAAGATCTTCGCTCTTCTCATAGGCAAGATTTTCCAATTTCTTGAGGTTATCACGTCGCACATTGTCGATCTTGAAGCTTTCCAGGAGTTGATCGGCCACAATAGCGGCCAATTCATTCTTACGTCGACGTCGTTGTTTCTTCTTTGGATCAGCAGTTGTGACTGGTGTTTCAGGACCTGTTGCTTTAGCTTCTGCTACTGGTAAATCTGTGGCGTTAATAGTAGTATTTTCAGCAACTGACATGGTGTTGTCTGTGTTTGTCGATATTATTGTCGGTGTCGTCGTGTTATTCTCCTCTAAAAGTTTCGTTGCTGTTATTGCGTTTATAGTTGTCATGGGTGTTGTTGCCTTTCCAGTGGTTTCAGTGCTCGTGTTGCTGTTACTGGTTGTTGCCAATGGCATTACCGTAGTCATATTTGCTGGTGCTGTTTCCATCATTCCCTTTATTGTCGTTGTCGTCCTCGTAGTCGTCATTAGCACCTCCTCTGATTGTGCTAGTCTGTAGCAACCGGATGATGTATTATTGTTAACATTGCTGCTCTGATCATCACTACTGACGCTATTGTAGTTAGCATCCGTCTCTACAGCAACCGTCTGCCTTGGTTGTGGGGTTGTCGTAGATGCCTCTAGCATTACTTTAGATTTCGCATTGGCTAATACAGAAGCAGCGGAAACTACATCAGCAACGGCAAGGACAGTGTCAGCAGCGGCTTTGGCTTTCTTCTCAGCCTTTGTCAACGTTCGAACAGGTTTTGACTTGACCTCATCTACTTCTAAAGAATTAGATCTGGCAGCATCTGTTGTTGTTGTCGCAACAGCAGCTACAGGTTCACTGATGGACGCGTCATTGAGCAACGTAGTTGCTGCTGGCACCAATGTGGTTACTGTTGGTGCATCCGCTACATATACTGTGGGTGATGAAGGTAGGCCGTGCGATGTCACTTTAACTGACTGCTGTGTGCTGTCCGGTGTTGTTGAAGAAACGGTTAAGGAGGCAATAGTTTCTTTAGATTGCTGCTGCTGTGGTTTTTGTTGAGACTGCAGTTGGTGCGGTAATGTTGATGATGGGTGTTGAACCCAAATGGGCGCCACTTCACCAATTAACAATGCTGAGCGACAGTCAATTGTCTTGGAGCGTCGACGTTTCTTTGGTGTTAGATTAAGGCTGTTTGTTGTTGACATTGTGTTCAACAGTTTTGGCAGTGGTGGCAGAGGTTGTAGTACATCTTGCTGCTGCTGAGATAGCAGTATCGGCACTGCAGGTAAAGTTGGTTGCTGTTGAGTTGGTAACAGCTTGGCGCTGTCGGCAACGGCGGAGAAAAGCATGCCCGCCGTTGCTGATGTGGTCACAATACAATTATTTCGTGTCGACAAAGTTGACGCACCTGATAGTGACGCCAATGACAACGGCGACGTTGGCGAAGGCCGTTGTAGTATTGGTACTGATGGCACAATGGTTAGTGGTGTCACATTTGTCTGTGGCAGTTTGGCTGCCACACTCTTTGTGTGCATCGACTGTGCTGGTGTTGTTAAGGTTTGCTTTTGACGTTGTTGTGCTTGTGACGGATGTAGTGATTGTGTTGGATGTGGTTGCTGTTGTTTTTGTAACGCAGCTGCTGCTGGTTTGTTTAGCGTTTGGCATGCAGTTGCAATGTTAAGTAGCTGATTGCCAATATCATTGTCGTTATGACTAATAACATGATCATCATCATCATCGTCAGGCAGACTGGCTTGTACCGCCATGATCACTGAATTAATGGCATCATCTATATGATTATTGATAACCTCATCCATCTTGGGACAGCATTTAGTGGCAAGTTTAGCACTCGTATGCTTGTCACGCGCCAAGGGAGCGTCTTTTCCGAATTCGGCAATGTTGCAACTGCCGCTGACACCACGTTTCTTTGATGGCGTCTTAGTACTATGCATGCCAATGGCGGCAACAGTCGTTAGTTGTGATGGCATCGCCAGTGCAGCTCCTACTGCGATGACCGTTGTTGATACCGTTTGAGATATGTGTGTTGTCGGCGCTGACGTCGCTGGCACGACTGTGGTTTGTTCGTGACGAGGCATAAGTGTTGCAGCTGCCTCAACATTGCTGGACTGCACACCATGTGCGCCAGTTGGCACAAAAGTCACAGGATTGCGCACTTGTGGTATCTTCAAAAGCTCTAAGTTCGAATAGAAATGCTTGTTGAGTAAAAGATCAGCCGCGGTAAGTGTTTGCGTAGGCGGTTGCAATGTGCCGCCCACCATCTGTGCTGTTGATTGTGGCTGTGACAAAGGGCAAACTGCCTTTGAGACTGACGTCTGTGTTGCTTCCCCCCTGACCAATGGCAATGGCGCATCCTGTGGTGGCGGCAGTTGCACCGGCGTTAGCTGTTGCGCTGATATTGATAGCCCTGACAAGGAGGCCGCATGAGCACCAGTACTGCCCAACAATCCGCTTAAACTGGTTGGCACGGGAATATACTTACGCATTGATTTTTTTGAGAGATCAAGCGGTTCTATTTCCTCGAAGATGAGCATGCTGCTTGCTTCAAACCCACAAATCGTTTGTCTACGTGCCGGTATGCCCACGCGATGCGTTGGCTGACTACTGCCATCAAGGCTGGCGTCAAATTTTTTATTCATATTCTTGGAGCTGGTCAAATTGAGAGGTTCCATGCTGAAGTGTGGCGGTGGTGGTGGCAATTGTATTGAGCTTTGAGGCATGACGGGTGCAAGAGATGACAATGATGTTGCTGCTAATGTTGTTGGCACTGCTGGCGCCTGCACCAGCATATGCGCGGGGAGAGTGCCTGCTGCTGTCACCGCTGCCGTGTTGCTTGACAAATGTGAAACAGCTGCTGGCGATTGACTGTTAATGACCATGCTCAGTGGCGGCATTTGCTGCAGTTTACCTTTCATATGCGCTGCCGAACTCATTGGTGGAATATTCTCCATTGCGCTGGGCAATGAGATTTGTGCCGCAGCAATTGCGGCTGCGTGTTTACTGTTTACAGGCAGATAAAGCGGAAGTTTTGGCAGCACATTTATGGCCATTGTGACTGCTGGCATGTTGCCAACGACATCAGTGTTACTATTATTATTACTATTATTACTCACGACGTCTACGGGTACTGCTGCTGGAGGCTTGGGCATAGCCATGGGCAAAGACATTGCCGAGGTTATGGTTGGTGATGCTGTTATGGATATGCTGCTGGGCACTTTTGGTATCATGGATGCAATTGACAAAGGAGGTGTTGTTCGTACTAGAGGTACTTTGGTGATGTTGGTACTACTGGTTGCACTTGTTATTGTTTTCGTTATTGCTTTTGTTGTTGTTGTTATTGCTTTTATATTAGTAGTTGGCGGCGAGACTAGGTTTCTGTTTCTGTTATATCCTATTATTGTATTTGTTGATATTGCTACTGGAGCATCTGTTGTGACTACGGCTGCTGCCGTTTCTGGAAGATTTGGTGAACTTGGTAGACTAGTTGGGCTGGAAAAAAATGTTGCCATAGCTGGCGGTGGTGGTGTTGGCAATAAAGCCAAATGTTGCAATTGTTGCTGATTTAGTTCCTTTGCACCTCGTTTTGTTGTTGTTGTTGTAGCCTGTGTTTGTTTAACTTTTGCTGTGGCAAATGTCGCCGTAGTTGTTATCGTTGTTGTCATTGCCATTTGTTTAGCTGCAGCTTTTGTTGTCAATTTACGTGACGACTGTACACCAATTGCCGTCACTGTTGGTATGGATGCCGACGATGTTAATATGGGTAATGTTTTTATTGTTGGCTCTTTTGCAATCGTGGCTGGCATTTCCATATACAGTTGCTCTGCCATAGGTACAATTGCATCAGGTTTAAGAATACGTCGCGATATCGCCTTTCGTTTAGGTGTTTTTAGTGTAGTTATGAATGTTTCTGGTATCGGCAACGCTGTTGGCTGCACCTGTGGCGGCGTTGTTGGCAATATTATATGCTGTTGCTGTCTGATTTGACTATTATTGCCACTTGCAAACTGTGTCGGATACTGCTCTTGCATCGAAGTAGTGTTCGTGTTTTGTGACAAATTTGGCCGTATATCGGTAATATTACTGCTAGCAAGCGCATTTTCGCGACAATTGTCTCTGCTAGCAGCAGTGGATTCCACTAGGCCTGACTCCACGCCTGTTATATAGCTTGTGCTGACAATATCGACATTTTTGTTATTGGTTATCGGTTGTTCAGTCTTAAGTTTTTCCTCTAGTTTACCTGTTAGCATGGCAATGCAATCGCTTATGCGTTTGCTGCGTTTCAGATTATTTGTTATTGTCGATACTTTTGCATTAAAATTTTTGGCTTGGTTTATTTTCGCTTGTGGTATGACATTAGATGTTACTGCTGCGGCTGTTTTTGATACTACTGATGCTATTGTTGTTGTAACGGTATCTGTTTGTTGCTTTAGTGCAGCTGTTGCCGTTGTCGGCATATCTACTGGTAATGTTGTTGGCAGCAGCCTAATTGATGATAAAATTGTGGTTGCCGTAGTACAGCTTGGTTTTGGCTCTGCTACGGCCGACGCCACAGATCTGCGTTCACGATGCGCTCGTTGACTGTATACTGGCTCGACGACATCAGTATGCATTGCATTTCCCTTAAATCTTGGTGATTTCGTGTTTGCATTTTCATTTGGGTTGTTGCTGTTATTATTGGGATGATTAGCGGCAGTGATTAGTTTTGTCGTTCCCACATCCTTGTCCTTAGTAGTGGCGCGCGTAGCTACTGTCTCATTGAAAGATTTATTAGTTGTCTCTGTAGCGTTTGTTGATATATCAAATGAATCAGTGCTACTACAAGTCAAATTTGTAGCCATAGTTGCCGTTATGTTGGTCGCGTGTGTTCTTGTTGCCAACGTGGCATTTTCCTTCTCCTTTCTGCGTGCTTTGACCATTTGTTTAACCGATGTTTGCGACTGATTTTGCTTTTCGGGAAGCTGCTCCTGTTGTTGCAGTGGTTCTGGGCTTTGTTGCCGCTGATGTTGTTTTTGTTTCAGCTGCCGTCTTGTTATACGAGCAGATTTGCTTATTCTACGTGTTGGCGAAATTTGGCGTGCGCATGTTTTACGCAGCACATGTTGATTATAAATCTTGCTACGCGTTCGTGCCATAATGAGTTTGCTCTTTTTTTTCGACTTCTTTGTCTTTTTCTTAGTGTCTGTGGGAAAAATTTTCTTGCAAACACGTTTTGCCGGCAAATTCTCTAACATTTTTCGTATTGATTCAGCTAGAAAAATAGAAAAATTTCAGAAAAAAAAAACAAAATAAAATGTAACTGTTACATAATAACTCACCATCACTGGGACGTTGTCTAGGCGACGTTTTTGTCTTGGAATAATTCGAGCCAGTTTCCTCATTGGTATCAATGGCAATCAAAGCCGTATCGCTTTCGCCCCGCCGCTGGTTACTCGTCTCCTCTGTCTTATGAGCAACGTTCTTAGCTTTACGCAGTGGCGCAAAATGCCGATTGCACGGTCGTCGCTTCTTCGAACCACAATAGTAGCGATACTTACGCTTCTTGGCCATTGACCAAACGTAATCACCCGAGCAATCCAACATATGGCGGTAGAGATCAAGCAGACCATTGCTCTTGCGCCCACACTTAGTGCAACTGGCTGGAGGATACTGACTATTGCCATACGCCTGCTGATCGCGCACCAAATTGCCACAGCCACCACTATTCGTGTTACTTGTTGTTATGGTGGCACTGCTGCTGTTGCTATTACTATTGCTACGCTGTGGCTGCTCCTCTTTGACATGCACTTTAACGCGTGAACGAGGCGACGAACTGCTGCTATTGGTGCAGCTGCTACGGCTGCAGCTACTACGACTTGAATGCAGACTGTGCGTGGGGGAGGCATTTTGCAACTCAAGCGTTGACTTCGTATACACCGTGCAGCTGCTCGCCAGCGTATTCGTATCGCCTTCATCCGTCGAGCTAGTCGGTGTTGGCGTCGGAGTCGGCGTATTAGCCATCGTTAGCAATCCTACGCCACCGATGACATGCTTATCGCCAATGCGTTCGAATGTCGTCTGCAGCGTGCAACTATGCAATGATTGCACACTGTCCGACGATTCATCCTCGATCCCACGTTCCTGCTTATGCCAATAACTACCGCTGCTGCTGCCAACTAGTCCCCCACAAGTGTTGTTTGTGCTGGTGAAGCTGCTTCCATTATTGTTGCTGCTATTGCTATTATTACCATACTTAGTGTTGTGCGCATCGTAGCGACTGAGCGCACGTTTTGGAATAAAGAGATGCTTCAATAGATTGCCTGCCAACAACTCACGCCCCACGACTTCGTAGTGTGTCGCATAGATATGTGAGTGTCGAAACATTTTGTGCTCCTCTAGCGATTTCAGTTTCTCGAATTTGGCGCCACAACAAATGCATAAATAGCAACGTGGACGCGCCCATTCGCCGCTCAGCACAAGATTATGTGTTGTCGGAGGCGTCACATGTCGCGGCTGCAGGTGCAAATGCGACAGGAAACTCTCATCGGCAAACGTCTGTGCCATCAATTCCAGGCTCATAGCCATGCTGTCGGTTTCATCATCGCGCTTCGGCGCAAATTCACCAAACTCATCATTCTCGAACTTTATGATGGCTTGCTCGTTTTGTTCGAGTATGATGTGCGGCAGCAGGCGCAAATCGAGTATGAAGTTTAGCTGTTCCATCAGGCGTTGTTTCTCCACGCGTGTGCGCTCCTCGGCGACCTGAGCATATGCAGAGCAATGTGATAACGTCCCCAATGACATCATCGATGATGACGTACACGTCGTTGTTGCTGTGGCCGCTAACTGATCTGATTGCGGCGGCGATTGTGGCGAATTCTGATCGCAAAGCAAATGTCTATACAATTCGTACTTCTGGCGCATCGTCAGTTGCGTCCACATGTCCAGCTTGGAGAGATCGCGTAATCCAAGCTGTGGTTGTTTGATTTTCTTAATGATTTTGCGTCCCTCATTAAAGAATTTGAATTTCTTAACGTAATCCCATTTCCACTTCCACGAGTGTTTCGTATGCGGTCGTCGTGTCTTGGCCATGGGTGATGGCACTATCACAATTGGCTCCAAATTAGCATTGCCGTATTGCTCGGTCGTAAGCAGCGTGGGAAAAGCGATGGCAGTCGCAAGACTGGTAGCTACATGTAGCTCGGCATCGTGTGTTGAGGCACTGACACTGAGATTTGCCGTAGCAGCAGCCTCATCCCTGTTATCAACGGAGCTTGACTTATGCTGACGGTAGTGCACCAGCGATTGTGTCTGATACTTAAATTTCGTTTGCAATATTGTAGCTGTGGATGAGCTGGGTGCCGGTTCATTTGGCATTTGTATTTTGCCATCCAGGTGATGCTGCAAATTGTTGCGTACATTTGCAATGACCTCCTTGTAGAAATTGTCATCGAATATGCACGTACCTGCAGCAGTGTTCGACATTGTGGCTGCCGATAATAATGATGACGGTGACGGAATAGGCACTGACGATAATGCTGCAGCGGCTGTTGTGTATGTGTTGCTGCAAACATTTGCCACATCCGTTTTTGTGGGCACACGAAATAACTTCTCAACGCTGGGACGGTCAGTTGTGCTACCGGCAGACGCCACATGCTGTGTTAAGTATTGTTGCTGCAACTGTTGCTGGTGCAGGAGTTGTTGTCGACTGGAGACGCGACTACCGCTGCGCTGCTTTGTTAACAAGATCGGAATTTGTTTTTGAGTACTTGCTGTCGACGTCGTTATTGTCGCGGCCGTTGCTGCTGATGACTTGATGAGCATCATATCGGAGATCACACAATTAGCAGATGTCTCACGTCGCAGTCTTGCACTTCGATTACGATTACTTGGCAGTCGATTTTGAGTTAATCCTAGACGAGACAGCAAAGGTTCACCGCCCGCACCAATCATCGTCGAAGTCGATGTGGTTGTTGTTCTTGTGACGGTAGCAGCAATAAATGTTGTCGGTAATGCTGTTGTTGTTGCGGTCGCAGTTGGTGCTGTTGGTGTTACTATTGTACTAACACAGCTTTGCTTTTTCGCTCGCGATTTTGTGCGGCGGCTACTTATAGTCTTCTTAACTGATGACTTTGACATCGACTCCACAACCATCGTTTGCTTTTCTGAAACGGGCACCCAGCATTCCACATCGTTGTTATGTACACTTACAACATCGTTGCTGTCCCCGTTACGACTGCCACTGCCGGTGCAGCCAATTGTATCGCGCATTGCTATTGACAACTTATGCGTATGTTGAACGTGCTTGGCCAGCTTAAGGCCGTTTGGAAAACGCAACACACATAGTTTGCAACCGAAATACTTATCGGCATGACACTCGGTCAGATGCATAAATAACGCAGGCAATTCTTTAGCTGGCAGACACACCACACTTGACAGCATTTGTTGTTTTTGCTGCTGCTGTTGTTGCTTTGATGTTTTATTACTGGTGCTGCCACTACTATTATTGCTGCTACAGCCATTGCAGCAATATGTGCAACCAGGAAAATTGCTTGAAGCCAGCTGCTGCTGTTGCACATTACGTCCGCTGCAGCGACGTCGTTTCTCTTTGCGTTCTGTATGAAATTTATCAACATGCCTTAGCTGTAACTTATTCGACGTGAATTTCTTATCACAGTACAAACACAAAATCTTGATTAGTGCTGTTTGTGTGTGCTCCATTGGATGCTCGAACTCCAGCAGCTCCTTATCATCATCATCAATAACTTCAGAATTAGAATTAGCTTTAGCAGTATCATCGACATCGACATTTTTAACAGCATTATATGGTGATTGCTGCTGCTGTTTCTGCTGTTCTTGTTTTGCCAGCACTGACAGCTTAGCGACAATGCGTGGTGGCAAACGTTCCAATGGCAAACTACAAACTATGGATACTGTTCTTGTTGTTGCTGCAGAACTTCTTTGCGTGCCCTTATAGCCATCGATATGGCATCTCTCTTTCGCACTTTGCTTCGGCGTTGGTGTTGACATTGGCGTTGGGGGTTGCCTTTGTTGTCCATCATTTTCTTCTGATGCAGCTGCTACCTGATAGTTTTTCTTTTTACGCGGTATGGTATGTTTTTGTGTTACTGTTGCCGTTATTGTTGTTGTTGGGACCAACGTTGTACGTAGGTTATTGCTGCTGCTGCTAATGTTGTTGTTGGCAATGTTGTCGCTGTCACTCTTCTTGATATTCGTTTTCGTCGTCTGTTCGTCAGACAATTTGTAACCATCTGAGCTGCTTCGGAGTCCAAACCGTGACATTTTCATTTGATCAAAGATCGTTGTTGTTGCTGTTGTTCGCTTTTCTCATGCGCTCACCTATTGATCTATCACTTTCCTTCTACCTCACTCTGTATATGCTATACTACTCTTTGATCCTCTATTACTATTTGCTTTTTTTTATCTTATTAAATTGTTTTGCTGAATTCTGATGTTGCAATTTTGACTACTGGATCTGTAAGTGGTGAGAAAGTAATATAAGGTTTAATAATAAGTTTAAAGCTTGTTTCTTACATTTAAATCCAGACCCATAGTATGGAGTAGAATCAAATGGATATTAAAAATTCTACAAAATTTAAATAAATATAGTCTAACAATTCAGTAATTTGTGTGCTAATGACTCACACTTCCGTAAATCTTAACTAGAAAGACAGGGCTATAGTCGGGCGTAACCGACTATAGAAAACCCTGAAACACTGAATATATTTTTTTGTTGCTTTAATATTTTGTATTCATTACGTAAGGATCTCTAAATAAAAAAAAAATTTTTTTTTTTTTAAGTAAAAGCCATTTTTCGGCCGATCGTTCCTATGGCAGCTATATGTTATAGTAAATAGATATTTATCATATTCGGAAATATGATTGGATATTACTTAAAATAATCAAATCCAAAATTTGGTAACAATATCTTAATAAACAAAAAAGTTTTTTTCAGTAAATGTTGTTTTTTGGCCGATTGTTCCTATGGCAGCTGTATGATATATTAAACCGATATACATCATTTTTAGATATGTGATTGGGCATTAGGTAAAACTATTAAATACAAAATTTGGTAACGATATCTTTAAAAACAAAAGGGTTTTGGTTACCAAATGTGGGTTTTCGGCCGATCGATCCTATGGCAGCTATATGTCATAGGTCGAATATCGAAAAAAATAAACTTGTTATGCCTATGTATTGGGCGAGTCTTCGTGCCAAATTTGGTGGTTGTAGGTCTTACCGTTTCCAAGATCCGTGTGTTCATAGAGACAGACAGACGGACATGGCTAGATCGACGTGCCTTTCGATACTAATCAAGAATATATACACTTTGTGGGGTCTGCCACGCCTCCTTCTGCCCGTTACATACATTCGCCCAACTTTAATATACCCTTTACCATTTTTTGGTACAGGGTATAAAAAATGACTCAGCATAACAACGTGATCATATCATAATATTATCTGAGACAAATTGAAAATGAAACCAAATTATAAAAAAATAACTAGAAAGGCAGGGCAATAGTCGGGCGTAACCGACTATAGAAAACCCTGTACCCAATGAAAACAAAAAAAATTTTTTTTTTTAGTAAAAGCCATTTTTCGGCTGATCGTTCCTATGGCAGCTATATGTTATAGGACGAATATCGAAAAAAAAAATAATCTTGTTATGCCTATGGATTGGGAGAGTCTTCATGCAAAATTTGGTGGATGTAGGTCTTACCGTTTCTGAGATCCGTTTGTTGATACAGACGGACAGACAGACAGACGGACATGGCTAGATCGACTCGCCTTTCGATGCTGATCAAGAATATATATACTTTATGGGGACTGCCACGCCCCATATTAATATAGCATATTTTCTAGGTTAAGAGCTGCAGTGAATTATCCTTGCATGCTTGCGATACAATTGGCGCATATTGTTGAAGTTATTGTCTGCAATCCTTTTTCCAGAAAGCTTTCTAAGACTTTTAATCTCTGTTCTTTAATGGATAATTCGTTTCTGCTATTAACAATACTTGACAACTTTCTTGAACGAAACTCTTTACCACATACCAAAAATTTTCAATGGAGTTAAACATTGCACTATATTGACCAATTCTGAGTATCCGGTTATCACGAAATTCCTGCTCCTGCAAAACTTCTTCAATTTTACTATGACACCATGTGTAACCATTGTTTCACGAAGACAATTTTTCATCCTCTGTTTTGCGTCTTCTTTCTTGATCGAACCTTTTCTTTTTTCATAATAACCAAATCCTACCGTGCTTATGCAGCCTATTAAGTGAACATTAGCACCTTTGAACCAGATGCTATAGTGGTGCATCTTGTTCCCTTCAATGGTCTGCCCTGTGTTCTTGAAACACCTTTCGCTTTTGTTTATTTTCTGAGGAATTACCTTGATCATGCATTATAAGGTAAAAATTTCACCATGTAATAGGTGGTTTGATATTGTTGTTTATGAGATAGCCAAACTAAATTTTCTTTAAATGCAGCACTATTCTCATATTGAAGTTTATTATTTTAATTATGAAGTTTACTATTCTCATATTGAAGTTTACAACACTCAAATTGCAGTTTAATATTCTCATATTAAAGTTTATTTTCCCACATTGAAGTTTACTATTCTCATATTGAAATTAACTATTTCATAAACTTTACTATTCCACATATTTTGTTTACTACTCTCATTTTGAAATGAAAACGGTATAGAAAGTCAGGGGCCTGTACCCAATACATAAACCAGAAGACATTTTTATTGCTTTAATATTTTTTATTCATTATGTAATGTCATTTTTTGGCCGATCTTTCCTATGGCAACTATATGTTATAGGTTGAATATCGAAAGAAAAATACAGTCAAACTTCCCTAATTAGAATCATCATTGTCCAAAGAAAAATTTCGACTTATGGAGACTTCGACTTACAGAATTTTTTTTAAGGTTTGTTAAAAGAACCTGTAATTATGCATATGTACCTATACATATTTAAATTTATTTTAAAAAACCAATACATATGTACATTTATATATATTAATTCATTTCAAATCATATAAGTAGGTACAGTTCACAAGTTACAGAGTACTAAAAAAAAAGTAATGTGCCTCAACCATATAAGCACACTATTGAAGTGAAACGTCTGCACAAAATGTTAGGAATGAAGTTTTAGTTACTATGTATAATATATGTGAAGTAGGAAAGAAACAAAGCAATTCACTATTGCACTCCATTGTCACCGGTGCATAGTAGTACAACATCGGCAATAATAATTAGAGAAATAATTACTAATAAACATATTAGTTGTCACTCATATTACTGGCGTACTGACACAATGTACTCAACAACAACAACATTCATATAAAAATGTTCTCTGTTTTCTGATGTTTCCATTCTTGTTAGTAACAGCAATGCAAAGCAAAGAGGTTTCTACAGCAATAAAATAAAAAAATGTGTTCTATACAACAACTAATATGGTGCACTATTGCACTCCATTGTCACCGGTGCATAGTAGTACAACATCGGCAATAAAAATTATAGAAATCATTACTAATAAACATATTAGTGGTCATTCATATAACTGGCGTACTGTCACAATGTGCACATTAACGGAATATTTTAATGTCTTCACCCTTACTAGCAACAGCTAAGCAAGGCAACGATCTATGAGTATTACACAGCAATATGTGTGTATACGTGTGCCGTATGAAATGTTGTCTGAGCGATATTTACTCTCTTGTTTGTTTGCTTCTCATTTCATAGATGAGCACATTTTATATTCACTCACCTCACATCAGAAAAGCATTTTTTACTTCTCTCTTACTCATGCGTAAGCAATAATTCTCTACGCTGCAGATGACCACGCACAAGACAATGTGCATTGTTTTGTGCGTCCCCACTTCGTCTCTGAAGCATCAAGCCTTTGAATTCTGTTACCTTTTTTTTGGACTTACACCTCGCTAAAAAAGTTTCACTTCGAAAATGTGTTCTATACAACAGCTAATATGATGTACAGGACAGTCTCGATAGTAGAATACCTTAAAACAATACCACTTTCACATACATGTGAGGTAAAAATGTTATGAATTCTATTAACTTTTTTTGGACTTATATAATATAAATTTATTTTATTTACTGTTACCATGTCTCGAAATCAACTTCCATCAAATTTCGATTTTCTTCAATGTGACTTATGAAAATTAAGGGTATGTCGTCTTCTTCGTCCCATGCAGAACATTGGCCGAATCCAGCTTTTTTGAAACCATTCGCAATCGTTTGATTTTTGACGTCAATGTGCCAGCCAAGCTTTTGTTACATGATAAACATTTTAGTACAAGTTTTGGGGCCATGGCAAATATATAATCTTACACTGTTTTTCACATTGGTTATCAAGCGCGATTGACACAAAAGAAGTAAAGCATTTATTTACGGGATTTCCCCGAAAGCAAGGTACTCAAAACAAAATACAAAAAAATAAAAATAATTGGGGATTTCCCCTAAAAATCCGATTTAGAGAATGCACATGTTAAATCGGAAATGGTAGTTCGAATTACGGAAGCAGAATTGTATGGTATTTGCTGCCTAAACGCTATTGCCACTTGTTTCAGTTCGAGTTATAGAAAATTCAAATTAGAGAAGTTTGACTGTATATATATTATGCCTATGAATTAGGAGTCTTCGTGTCAAATTTGGTAGTTAAAGATCCAACCGTTTCCGAGATCCCTTTGTTCATACAGACGGACAGACTGACATGGCTAGATCGACTCGCCTTTCGATACTAATCAAGAATATATACACTTTGTGGGGTCTGCCACGCCTCCTTCTGCCCGTTACATACATTCGCCCAACTTTAATATACCCTTTACCATTTTTTGGTACAGGGTATAAAAAATGACTCAGCATAACAACGTGATCATATCATAATATTATCTGAGACAAATTGAAAATGAAACCAAATTATAAAAAAATAACTAGAAAGGCAGGGCTATAGTCGGGCGTAACCGACTATAGAAAACCCTGTACCCAATGAAAACAAAAAAAATTTTTTTTTTTAGTAAAAGCCATTTTTCGGCTGATCGTTCCTATGGCAGCTATATGTTATAGGACGAATATCGAAAAAAAAAATAATCTTGTTATGCCTATGGATTGGGAGAGTCTTCATGCAAAATTTGGTGGATGTAGGTCTTACCGTTTCTGAGATCCGTTTGTTCATACAGACGGACAGACAGACAGACGGACATGGCTAGATCGACTCGCCTTTCGATGCGGATCAAGAATATATATACTTTATGGGGACTGCCACGCCCCATATTAATATAGCATATTTTCTAGGTTAAGAGCTGCAGTGAATTATCCTTGCATGCTTGCGATACAATTGGCGCATATTGTTGAAGTTATTGTCTGCAATCCTTTTTCCAGAAAGCTTTCTAAGACTTTTAATCTCTGTTCTTTAATGGATAATTCTTTTCTGCTATTAACAATACTTGACAACTTTCTTGAACGAAACTCTTTACCACATACCAAAAATTTTCAATGGAGTTAAACATTGCACTATATTGACCAATTCTTTTCGATACTAATCAAGAATATATACACTTTGTGGGGTCTGCCACGCCTCTTTCTTGCACTATTTTAATATACCCCTTACCATTTTTTGGTACAGGGTATAAAAATAAATTATATAATTTAAAAAAAAAATTTAACCCATTGTTAAACTACCGGCGAACCTAAAAAAATATCTCTTAATTTAAAGGGTCTTTCATTAAGGATTTGATAACTTAAATAAAACGTAAACTACTTGAGATATACAAAAAATTTTTTTATTGGCTTAAAGTACTATCAAAACATTTATGAATGAAATTCGATTTCGTTGATACGTCCACCACAGGAACCATTGCAGCGGTCGATACATTGAACCAGAGAATACAGAGATATAAAAAGACGCATCTCATACAAATAAAATTTCAACTCAGAATGACAAAATCAGGCATCGGCAGGCAGAGTGTAGTTAAAGACAAACTTAACTTACGAGAGAAAAATTTAGAAATCTGTTCTAATTTACTCTTTCTGTTATTATTTTCCCTTATCTACCTATGCATATGCTGCTCGCACACATACTTATTTTGATTTTGGTTTTAATACTTTGTGTGTGCAACTTTCATATGATTTGTGTTCATATTGCTTCCCTTTCCTTCCCTTTTCTACCAACATATGTGCTGCCCGCACTAATGCTATGTGTTAAGTTTTATTTATTTTATAGTGGATTTTTGATAATTCATCAATGAATGCTAAATTATCGAAGACATTTTTGATAGTTATATGAAATATGTAATTTTTTAAAATTCCTTAAATTGCCAAATTCATTAATTCATATTGCATAGTGAAAGACCAAAATAAATGGTCCATCATCTCATGATACTTTGCGTAGTCGGCTGAAATTGTCTACATGCAATATTTTGATCACTCCACTACAATCTGAGCGAAGTAATATTTCGATTGATCGCCAAAATAATAATAATAATTGGGTCAAAATTTAATAAATTTATTTTACAAATTAACATTTTTACCAATATTGAATGATTGTTGCAAAATATTCTAATTAGCTTTGACTTTATTAATTTCTCATTTCCACAGTTAAATTGTTAAGAAACAGCTTTGAGAATTCAAATGCCTGTAAGAAGGAAGAAGCAAAGCCAATCTTAATCTATAAAAATGCAGTATCACGATGTTCGATTAAGCTAATCTCTGAAGCCGCCCAACCGATTTCAATGAAATGCGGATGAGTAGGGTTAGTCCAACTTAAAATATAGGATACTTTTTGTTAAAACCGGTTAGTAAATACGGCCGTAATAGTTTAATTAGTACGGCTGTAATTACTGCTTATAAATTTCGTATCACTGCTTATACATTTCGTAAATACAACAACAACAAAAATTACAAGAAACACATACGAGAAACGGTGGCTTACGCTCTTTTGTTTGCAAAAAATTGAGTATTAAATGTAATGAGCGTAACTTGCAAGCAGGGTTACCAAGCGAACAAATTGGCAGAGTTGTATTTTTATATTGTTACTTTTACTTTTTGATAATTTTCAGTATTTTCAATATTTAATTACCCGAAAAGCACAGAACAGCGTCTGCCAGGGCTTACTAGTATTTCATTAAAAGCAAGAAAAATAAAATAGCTGGACAATTGAAACTTCTGAAATCATGACAAATTCGCTTTTTTGTAAGTGTGCCTGTCAAATTGCATACACAAATTTAAATCCACAGCCTTTTCATACAAGGCAAACATGAAAAGCAGAATGAAATGCCTATGACAATAAAGAAGCAGCAGCAACCCAAAGCAAAAAATATATTCTGTAGACGAAGAAATAATCAAAACTTCAAAATCATGACAAATTCATTGTTAACAAAATGTCAATCACCACAAAAAATACTTAAATGTGAAGACAATCACCATACACATGACAACTACTAGCGAAAAACAAAAATGCGCAATCGGCTAGCCCAACAACTCAACTCAACTTCAATCATTTGAAAACAAAAAATCCTGGTAATCAAAACAAAAGGCAAACAATTAATAAGACCGACTCTACGTGCACGTCTCTTGACACTTAAAAAGTCTCTTGAAACTCAAATTAGAACAGTATACCAAATATAACCTGCCGATAGAGGGTTGGGTCGTCATATGTCGACCCATGTACAAATATTTTCAGAGGCCTTATGCATCTTCTTATAAGTTTATATTATCTGGTTGAACCCAATTTTCGATGACTCGGCCGCACATTTCGACCGATACGTCCGCTATTTCTCGTTCAATATTGGCTCTGAGCTCCTCTAACGTCGCCGGCTTGTTGACATAGACCAATGAATTAATGTTACCCCATAAAAAAAAGTCTAGAGGTTTTAAATCATACGATCTCGGCAGCCAATCGACGGATACGACAGCACGTTCACCGAGCTGAGACTTCAATAATTCGATTGTTGCACCCGCTGTGAGGCTTGTGGCGCCGTCTTGTTGGAACCACATATCACTGATGTCAAATTCATACAATCGCTCAAAGAAATAATACATAATTCGCCAAAATGTGGCCTGGGAGAGGCCCAATTCTTGAAAACGCCGTTAAATTGACTGATTTTGTTCGTTTGCGACGGACGCCTCTAAGTCTGCAATATATACTTTGGGCAAAACGTAGTCTCACTGGCACGGCAACATCAAACAGCGAATATTCTGACTCAAATTTTGTCACTACACTATGAATTGCTTGCCTACTGGGACTAGAATTGCGGCCAAAAATTAGCGTTAATGCTCATTGAGTTGCGACCACCAACTCGGAATTTCGCTAATAAATTTTAATTATTTATTGAATTTACTGAATATTCTGACATTCACAGTCCGGTAATCGGTTTAAGTGTTCATTGACACTGAAAGTTTGACATTGTCAAATCGCTAATGAACGATGAGCACGTCTCTATTTAAGGGAATATCAAACTTCGTCATATTTCTGAAACTATGTGATGTAGTTTGATAAAATTTTGTACATATGTATGTGTTACTGGGAGAAATCCATTGCAAAACTCAAGAAAATTAAAATTCGTAATATTTCCAAAACTACAGCGAACGCTTGAAAATTTGGATTAATTAAAACCAAGGCGTTATATGGCTTCCGCTGTTCCACCTTATACCACATAATTTTGTTTGTTAAACAAGTAAATGCATACATACTACGTTGGAAAGAGAAACCACATTTAATAAAATTAAAATTATCTTCATATACTCGTATTACAAAAATTGGTAATAATAATGAATTAATGAACTAGATTGTGAATGCAAAATGCATAGAATATTTTCAGGAGAGCATAATATACACGACACATACACTAAACTAACAAAACAAGCTAAATTAAGAAATTTCTGAAGTTAAGGAAGACTACAAACATGTAGCTTAATTAATTGTTTATATTTTTGCGTAAATATTTGATGTATGCATTTTCGAATTTTTTGATTTTTCCACCTTTTTGAGAGTATATGGACCAAAAAGCCGTTACACGGTTTGGAGTAGTACATAGAATCAAATAGACAGGTTTTTGAGCGTTCTCTGTATTTGAAAACTGAGACAAAAATTGGCAATTACTTTCTTCATTTGAACCCATACGTCTGCAGCCGGAGTCGGAAACTTTAAATTTATTAAGCGGAACATGGAAAAGAACATCTAAATTGGTATTCTAACACTAAAAATTGGGTTTACCTTCGATTTTATTAATATAATGACCCGAAGTACAAGTCGGCAATACTTCAGTCTTGGCTTGAATGGAACTACCCCAACCACCGGTACTGTTTCCGAATTTGAATGAAAGTGAAAATCTATGACTATTATTAAATTCCAATAACCGGAAACATTATATTTCCAACTAAGAAAGTTTAAAAAGGCATGTCAAGAGGAATGCATAGAAATTACTGTGGGAATGGCACAAAAACTGGTAGATTAGTTTATGGAAAATCGACTAAAGGTTATTATAACTTAAGTAGGTTATAAAAAAAAAAAATTTCTAAAATCAAATATTTATAAGGAACAATCGTGCTGTATCAAATGCTTCAAAAAAGAAAACGAAAACCCGTAGCAAAGCAAGCGGGAATTGGTAGAACAACAATAAATGTTTAAAAATTAGGCGTTGTGCATTAAAGATGAAACGTAAAATAAGCGATGCAATAATTATAACGATATGAGGAATAAGGTAAGGGCAGTCCAATTTGTTTTATAGCTATAGCGCCACCGAAGAAACAACATTGACCATTGTTATAGTTGAAAAGTTTCTACGTATGTACTTATGTATGTAAATAAATACATATATATGTATGTTTTATTAGAGAACTTTATGATTTTTTAGTCTTGATTTCTTCTCTCTATATATAAAATTAGTCCAAAACCATGAAAAAAATATAGACACTTTTTTATGTAAAATTTATTTGTTCCATTCCACGTTGCAGCTGATCATTTGCATGTTCTTCAATAGTTTATGTTATTGATTAATTGCGGCAAAGTAAAATATAGACATTATACATGTTAAAAAAAAAAAATCCAATTATCAACATCAAAACTAGAAAGGCAGGGCTATAATCGGGCGTAACCGACTATAGAAAACCCTGTATCCAAGCCGAAACTGAATATATTTTTTTGTTGTTTTAATATTTTGTTTTCATTATGTAAGAATATGTAAGGATAAAAAAAATTTTTTTTTTGTAAAAGCTATTTTGCGCCGATCATTCCTACGGCATCTATATGTTATAGTATGCCGATATTTATCATATTAGGAAATATGATTGGGGATTACCTAGAATTATTAAATCCAAAGTTTGGTAACGATATCTTAAATATCTTTAAACAGAAAAGTTTTTCTCAGTAAATGTTGTTTTTCGGCCAATCGTTCCTTTGGCAGCTATATGTTATATTAAACCGATATTGATCATATTCGGGAATACAATTGGGGATTACTTAAAAATATTAAATCCAAAGTTTGGTAACGATATCTTAAATATCTTTAAACAGAAAAGTTTTTCTCAGTAAATGTTGTTTTTCGACCGATCGTTCCTATGACAGCTATATGATATAGTAAACCGATATATATAATATTAAGATATGTAATTGGAAATGAACTAAAACTATTAAACCCAAAAGTTGGTAACGATTGCTTAAAAAACAAAAGGGTTTGGTTACCAAATGTGGGTTTTCGGCCGATCGTTCCTATGGCAGCTATATGTTATAGGTCGGAATATCGAAAAAAAAAACTTGTTATGCCTATGGATTGGGTGAGTCTTCGTGCCAAATTTGGCGGTTGTAGATCTAACCGTTTCCGAGATCCCTTTATTCATATTGACTGATGGACATGGCTACATCGACTCGTCTTTCGAGGCTGACCAAGAAATTATATACTTTGAGGGCTCTGCTACGCCTCTTTCTATTTGTTACATGCACGACTTAAATATACCCTTTACCATTTTTTGGTATAAGGGATATAATGAAAGAATGCAATGAGAGAAAAATACAAAAAACAAAGACAATGCAAAGGTAAGCATTACCTTCCAAGTTGGCAGGCTTATGGCGACTTATGGTGCCAAATAACACGTTCGTTAAACGGACTAGGTAGATTGAATATAATCAAGTCCTTTATTTTAGCTTCCGTCCTCAGAAAACACTAATTTAGGAACCATTATAGTGACGAGACTTAAGAAATTCATTATGAAAACTCTGTTGATTGTTAAATGTTTATTTTTTGCTTCACTTATTTTGCTCAGTTAAAATTGCCTTCTGTGCAATTTAAGCATTGATATGAACACATTATTTGTTACTTCTTCTGACGTAAATTGGTCTCTTACTAGGAGACTAACAAAGCAGCTGAGCACAGCCAGCTAAATTGTTGATGAGTCTGTTTTATTATCTTGACAAAATTAAGATATTTATGCGTTGCTGTATGGCGTTTTTAATGTTTTCTTTTGTAATGTATAAGCACTTTATAGTTTATACGGCTTTTAGTTGTTCTTGATATGGCTACGCGTACCTTTTGGTTATATATAGAACCCTACGCAACACTGACTAACTGCTACAACAAGAACTAGAAAGGCAGGCAAGAACTAGTCGGACATAACCGACTATAGAAAACCCCATACCCAATCCATAACTGAATATATTTTTTTTTGTATTATTTTTTTGTATTCATCACGTAAGAATATCTCAAGGAAAAGGCATTGTTTGGTCAATCGTTCCTATGGCAGCTATATGTTATACTAAGCCGATATTTATCATATTCGGGAATATGATTGGATATTACTTAAAATCATTAAATCCAAAATTTGGTAAGTATATCTTAATAAACAAAATAGTTTTTCTCGGTAAATGTTGTTTTTCGGCCGATTGTTCCTATGGCAGCTGTATGATATATTAAACCGATATACATCATTTTTAGATATGTGATTGGGCATTAGGTAAAACTATTAAATACAAAATTTGGTAACGATATCTTGAAAAACAAAAGGGTTTTGGTTACCAAATGTGGGTTTTCGGCCGATCGATCCTATGGCAGCTATATGTCATAGGTCGAATATCGAAAAAAATAAACTTGTTATGCCTATGTATTGGGCGAGTCTTCGTGCCAAATTTGGTGGTTGTAGGTCTTACCGTTTCCAAGATCCGTGTGTTCATACAGACAGACAGACGGACATGGCTAGATCGACGTGCCTTTCGATACTAATCAAGAATATATACACTTTGTGGGGTCTGCCACGCCTCCTTCTGCCCGTTACATACATTCGCCCAACTTTAATATACCCTTTACCATTTTTTGGTACAGGGTATAAAAACTTATTGTCACTGATGATTTTGTTGTTATATATTGTACAACATAACTTATTTTTCCATATAAAACAAAAAAAAAAGGAACTAAAAAAAAAATATAAATGATAAAAAGGAAAAAATTAAGTCCGCTGTAGGAAAAAAAATGTTAGGGAAAACTTTAACTCACCCGTATCTATGCATGCGTGTGTGTTATATATGGCTGTTTTGCTGTTTTCGTGTACGTGTGTAAGTATGTTTATCTATTCCGTATATGATTTATGTTTGTTTGTTGGGTGCGCGAAGAATGTACAAACGTTAAGCGGTAATATTCGAATTGGACACACAGGTTTCTTAAACATTGCCGTTGTTGGTTTATTTTTGTTGTTAGCCTTCCTTTTTATTGTTATTTTTTTTTTTTTTGCTACTTCGCTCCGATTACTCCGTGTAAGATTATGGCTATTGCTGCTAGTGTTGCCTTTTCAGCCGGTTTACCGTTTCATCTACTCTGTTATCCTCCGTTAATATTTAAGTGAAAACAGAGCTCGCGTTTATGTGTTGTTTTTTCCTTGCGCCAGCCTACCGGAGCACCCGACAACGTAACGATTGACGGCGCAACCGTAGGCAAGCGCTGCTATCTGCACTGCACACGCTTTATTAATAAATATTTTTTTGAGACTATTATTTTAACAATTTGTTTGTTTTTTTTTATTTCAGATTTTTGTTAATTTATATATTTCTTTCCTTTCTTTTTCTTCGTTAGCTGTGGAATTTGCTGCCGTTTTTGATTATTTTTTTCCACGATTTCTATTTAGTTACTGCGCTAGTTTGTTTTTATTCGCTTAATGTTGCTATTGCACTTGTTTCATTTACTTAGTGTTGCTGCCACTGTTGTTTATTATGTACTTAATTGTTAATGTTTTTTCTGTTTTTTTTTATAACATATTTTTTCACTTTTTCTTACGTTTTGGTTGTGGCACGTTTCTTTTTATAGCTTATTTAATTTAGAATTATGCTAGTTTGCTTGTATTAAGTAAAATTTTTTTCCATTTACTGTGTTTTGCACCGTTTTATTATTACATTAATTATGTTATATGTGTTTTCTCTCGTTCTTCTCTTTTCGACTTCAATCCACCCTAGTAAACTGCGTTAGGTATCTAATGTTTAGCCCAAATCGATGCGAACATTGCCACTGCTATTAACATAACATTAACATAGTTTTAACAGAGTTTTCTAACTTCGCAAAACAACTCGCTTCCAATATCACACGCACAGTGTCTGTGATACCCACACACTGACAAGTTAGGAAAATTTACCCGTAACACATGCATGCTCGTAAATACGCCACGGCAACTAAATGTCGGATTCTCCTCCCGATCCTCAGGCCAACAATCCTAAGATTTTGTGTCCCATCCGACTTTATTATGCGATCTTCATGTGGAGGCAGACCAGCGCTGCCGCATATTATGAAGCGTACCCAGAGTGTACGAATATATGAATGGTTCTTTCGACCGACTTTTTGTGCGTTAATTTGGTTGACACTTGCACGCACGCTAAACGCTGCTGCACTACACTAAGTTGCTAAATTTCGTTCTTTTTATTATTATTTGTGCTTTGTGTTTGCTTTGTTTTATGATTTTTACGCTTTCCAATTAGAATAGCATTTTTCTTGTTGTTGGTTGAAAAAGCAAAAGTTTTTCTTATTGTTGTTGTTGCTAATGGTGGTGCTCCTGTTGTGTCGCTGGTAGTGGTATTGTTGTTGGGGTTAGAGAAAAGCAGAAACGACGAACGATTTTTCTTCTACACAAGAAGCAGCATTTTAGTAGCGTTTTCGGTACAAACATTTTCAAACTTTTTACTTCAATATTTGTCTCCTCTTTTGTTTCGTCCATTTAACAGTTAATCATATTCGCAAAAAAAAATGTATTAATTGATTGTTTCTGTGATGTTGTTTTTGCTTTTCCTATGAGAAATATATATTGATGTGTGTGCTCTCGAATTGGTAAAATCGAAACGAGTTTGTAATAGTGTTGTGAAATTTATGGATTCAGTTCGGTATTTCGGCCATTATTAAATTAATTCACCTCTGAGCAGCACTGTTCACAAAATTGTGACAATCTGTTGTCTTTTTTACACTGTAATGTCGTTGTTGCGCTTTTTTTAACCAAGCAAGTTAATTCTTTTCGGTACAAATCTTCACTGGCTGTATGACTCCACATTGATAGAAAACGAGAAATTGGACGGCCGCATACATCCTCAACTTTAGCTGAACATCGACTCCTCTAGACACAGAAACTGCCGATTTGTCAGTGGTTTGCTGTCGCAGTATTCTCCTTCTCTCTATCTTGCTCAATACAAATTATATTTATGTTTCACGAGTTTGTAACTTTTCATCATGGTGTCGTCAACTCGTATAGAGGGCGCTGCGCTCACATAAATTATTGACTGTATATAATATAACTTATAACAATTGTGATATTACAAAAATTGTCTTTTTTTTCAATTTTGACAGAGATTTAGATTGATTTAATTTAAATTGCATTTTATGGCCTTTGGCGCCTTAACTGTGTATAAAACACTGATCTCATTATTTCACCATCAATCTCATTCCTTAAATCATCGCCGCAGTAGACTTTTAAGTTCCCCCACACTGCCATCCAGGGACAATCGTTGAATCGAACACATGATCAACGATTGATGACCGTATTTGTCAGGTTACAGCTGACAATAGAGGTGTCAAACTATCGATGGTACTATCGATAGTATCGATAGTTTTAATTTTCAAACACTATCGATGGTTTTAAAATACTATCGATAGTCGCTTTGTAATGTAACCTTGTGAACTTCATCACTAAAATTTCTATGGAACATTCGATGCGCAGGTAATTTCCCCTCCGAAAATTCTACTTGTTAAAATAGTTAAATTTTGTGCAATTTTACATTTTTTCGATAATGGTGCTGATTAAGCAGGTAGTGCTAATTGTGCGGGTGGTGCATGTAGTGCTGAAGGCGTGTTGTTAATACAGTTTTCGAGATGGCTGACGGTAAGAAAATTTGATAGCTGATACACCACAGTTGTGTAAACGCATAATGAGTCCATATTACATATAATTAATATTTTTGCAGGTTCCATTAAAGATTTATTTTTTTAATTTCTTCTTTAACGATACTATCGCGATAATATCGATAGTTTTTTTAATAATATCGAAAACTATCGATGGTGTGACCATCGATAGTTTGACACCTCTAGCTGACAACAATGCGGGCACATGGCTTGGTTGAGCAGAGAACATGAAGAAAATAGAAACAGTGATGCAAACTTAGCGTTTTTTTCCGTCAGATCTAACTTTTTATCATAGTCTAATATTGGGATAGATTTGAAAACAACGGTCAGAGATATATCTAGCCCATGGTGTATTGTATAGAAGGTAGCGCGATTCGTGTATTTTTGGAGGTGAATCATTTTGAGTTGTTTTGATTTAATAATAACCAATTTAATGTATAAATTATTTTTGCTAAATTTAAATTTGATTTTTTAACGCATGTTGGTGTTATGTAGCGAAATTAGACCAAAGAGCAAAATACACTAATTGAAGATAATGTCAATATTCAAACATGTTGGCGTTCTAATGAGTGGTCCGATTTCGAGAGAGAAAAAGGCCCGATTGGCGCTACCTTCTATTCATTACATCATGTATCTAGCCTTTGTTATATGACTTACATATGTACAGTGAGTCACTTAAGTATTTTGCTATTGGTTTTCATGCAAAAATTTGATTTTTTAGGTTTCTGCTAAAGGCATATTTTCACAGCAAGTTAACCCAACAACGGATCATCGATGATTCGTTAACTAGCTATTGATACGCAATCATTTTCAGCTGAAAATTTCGATCTCACTTAAGTATTTTGCCTCGCAACAAAGTACACGTGGTTTCCATATTTCTTTGAAATTTGCCTCAATTTTGTGGAAATTATGCATGCTGTACTTTCTGCAAATGCAATACATTAATGTATTATACAATTTCGGTGTGATCGGGCTGCTTTAGTAACCTAAAATGACAAAAGAAAAGAATTAAAGTATGCGCAGAGAAAAACTATTTTGTATCTGTAAACCGATCCAATATATTTTGGAAATGTTTGACCAAAGTCGCCAAATAATAGAAAACACGATTATAGACATTACAGTCCGTTCTGGTCGCCCTAAATTGCTGACCACAGTGAACAAAGAAGAGCGTTTGTTGCTCGCAAGGAACAAAAAAGAAAACCACTCTGTATCAGAACACAGGGAAGATGTGATAACGTTGTAATTTTGATTTGTTTGTAATATATCAAATTCATATATTTTAATTATTATTATTAGTTTAAAATTTCAACACTGTTTAATGTATTATATTTTTATATGTTTTGCAACACTGATCAAAATGTAATTTTTGATTGCTTAATTAGTGTTGGGTAAGTATGGCTTACTTTGATGAAGTAGTTCACTAGTTTTTTTTTTTTGAAGTGAGTCAACTAACTCACATGGCTCACTTGCTTTATTATACGCTTAATAAGACTGATGGCAAAAAAAGAAAAAAAAAACAACTTGCTCACACTACTTATGAATTGCAGTTGCTTATGAACAACATAGATGTATATATTGATATTTCAACATTATTGATTATTCACAAAATAAAGCAAAAACTTCCCTTTTATAAACACGTTGAGTGATTTATGAAGTAAAAACTAAAAAAACTGTTAGAAAATGAATTACTATTCGACAAGAGAACATCGGAACCAAAGTGAACAAGTGAGCCAAAAAGAATAACTGAACCAAAGTGAGCCGAAAAGAACAACTGAACCAAAGTGAGCAAGTGAGCCAAAGAGACAAAGTGAACCATTAGGAAAGAACATGTTCACTCGTTCAGTGTAGTAGCCACTCTTTTTTGTTCACTCACTCATGAGCAACCCAACACTGTGCTAAACCTTTCAGGACCAAATTAAAGTGCCAACATTGTTTTGTCAAAATCCTGAGACAAAATTCAACAATTTTGGCTTAGAAATTAGTTTCTCATCAATTAACTTATCTTATGTAAACCATTAAATTCACTTTTTGTGAAAATCTGAATAATATATTTTATACAAAAATATTAAATGCACAATCAGCTTCCATCAAATGTTGCCTATAGGCAAACAAACATGTGTAACTTCGCGATAATGTTTCGCTATAAAATAGTTTTGCGATTTTGTTTTTAATTTTCGTATCAGATGGACGTCACATGGCCTGGCGCAAGTCAAATGAAGCGTTAAATATTGAAAATGGCGAAATCAGCGATTTTTGCCTTTTTTTTTTCGCAGACGTTGTGGTAGCGCACTACCAAGCAAGAGGACATACGAAACCAGACCTAGTGTCTGTTCCACAGCTACGACCAAATGGTCAACAGCTGCTTTATCTACTTAACAAATATTTACTTATAGATTAAAAAACACTAATTACAAAAATTAAACAAACTAAATTAAAATTAATACGACTATTAGTAGTCTAAATTAAAATAAGTATCTAATTCTATGTAATTACATTAAAACTACAAGTAAGAAGAGATTTTAAAGTGTGGGAAGAGGCTATGTTAGAAAATAAATGATAGTTCGAGTTATAAGCCAAACACATAACATTAAAGGGATCATGCAATAGGAAAGATGATCGTGCAGTGTTTAGTCTAAAGGGCAAATAATATCTTGTTGAACGCGAAGGCA
>JBAMBQ010004403.1:0-18285 GCA_037044495.1 Stegana nigrithorax | reverse complement strand
TTAAAGTTTATTTTTCCAAGAAGATAAGGAGAATTGACATTGCCGTTTATCAGGTTATGAAGAAAAAGAATACCTAACACGGATCTCCGACTAGCTAAAGTAGGAAGATTAATCAATTTAAGGCGGGAATGGCATGAAGGAAGGCGAATCGCAGAATTCCAGTTTAATCCACGCAACGCAAAAAGCAAAAATTGTTTTTGGACAGATTCAATTCGGTCAGAATATGTTGTGAGTTGGGGATTCCAAACACATGAAGCATATTCTAAAATCGAACGAACCAAAGAAATGAAAAGCTGTTTGGTGGTATACGGATCATTAAATTCTTTAGACCATCTCTTAATAAAGCCAAGAACACCTCTAGCTTTATTAGTGGTCATAAGAATGTGAAAACTAAAGTTAAGTTTTGGGCTCATCAAAACACCTAAGTCGTTAAATTCATAAACACGTGCTAAAGTAGAACCATTTAAGGAGTAGGAATACAACCTAGGTTTGCTACGAGTGAAAGACATTACTTTACACTTTTCACAATTAAGGTATAGAAAGTTATCCTTACACCACTTTGAAAGTTGGTCGAGGTCTTCTTGAAGAAGGTTCTGATGAAGAAAGGAATCTAGAGTAAAACAAAGTTTTACATCATCAGCAAACATAAGCACATGAGAATGCTTAATAACCGATGGAAGGTCATTTATGAAAATATTAAAAAGCAAAGGACCTAAGTGGCTGCCCTGAGGGACACCAGAATGGACATTAATATTTTTAGAAACACAGCCATTAAATAAAACTTTTTGGGACCTACCTCTTAAATAACTATCAATCCACCTTACAAGTTTAGGCGAAAAGCCAAATCTATCTAATTTGGTAAGAAGCAACGAATGGCAAACACTATCAAATGCTTTACAGAAATCAGTATAAATAAAATCTGTCTGAAAACAATGGGCAAATCCACTGGAAACAAGTGAAGTGAACTCCAAAAGATTGGTAACTGTTGAGCGTTTTTTACAGAAGCCATGTTGAGATATACTCAAATTCGGAATAATATAATGCTGAAGCTGGTCAGTAATTATATGTTCCAGCAACTTTGGTATTGCGCATAGCTTAGCAATACCTCGGTAGTTTGAAATATCCCTTTTACTACCTTTTTTATGAAAAAGGAAGTAGGATTCTTTCCATACAATAGGAAAAGAAAAGGTCGTAAGCGATAAATTGAACAACTTACGAAGAGGAAGAAGTAAAGCGCTAGCACAGTGCTTTAAAACACATGCAGGAATACCATCCGGGCCAACAGAAAAAGTGGGTTCAATAGACAATAAATAAGACAGAAGTATTCTTTCATCAATAACAGGGCAATTAATCGGGTAAGAGGCCCCATTACTTGGGTCAGAATAAAAACTACGTGAGACAGAACTATCACTATAGTTATTTTGGAAGAAGCTAGCAAATAAGTTAGAAATATCAGCATTATTACATCCCTCAACATTACCTAGCTTCATAATGGAGGGAAAAGAATTAGACCTGCGTTTTGAATTAATAAAATTATAGAACGACTTAGGATCACGATTAATATTGAGTTTAACGTTAATTAAATACGAATTATAGTAAGATTTATTCGCGTGATTAAAATTGTAGCGCGAGACAGTATAATTTGCATAATCAACTGCCAAACCGGTACGTTTAAATTTATTAAACAGACGATTTTTACGATTTTTCAACCGAATTAAATCGCGAGAAAACCATGCTGGTCTATTTGACTCAGGGAAAACCTTAACTTTAGGAACGCATTTTTTGAAAAATTTTAGTAAAGTTTTGTTAAACAACTGCACAGCTTCATCGATATCTCCCATGGAATTTAAAGCCGACCAATCAGTATTTAAGAGAAACTGGTTAAGTTTACCAAAATCAGTTTTTCTAAAACAAAAAGATTTACTAGCTTTCCCACTAGGTGAATTCGATGAAGATGTCTTCATAAGAATTTCTAGCTGAAGAGTAGGGTGGTAACTATCTTCAGGGGTAGATAATGGATTAGACCTACGCACTGAAAAATGTGTGGCGCAATCAGTAAAAACTAAGTCAACTGTACGATTCATACTATTCTTAATAAAATTTATTTGCTCAAGAGAATCATCTAATATTTCATCAACAAAATTACACGAAGAGCCAGGTACAAGGGAATTAGAAAGCTCAGAGGGGGACCAAGTTACAAGTGGGAGATTAAAATCACCCATGACTAATAAATAGTCAGTAGTTTGTAGAAGAGAGTGGACGAATTTTATAGAATCCACATGAGCCGTGTAAGTAATATCATCAGATGAAGGTGGAATATAAGAGCAAGTCAAAAATATATTGCAATTGTTAACGAAAACTTTAACACAAAGAAACTCAATATTATTAGAGAAAGGGGTAAGTATTTCATCGGCGCATAGAGATGAATTGACAGAAATCAGAACACCACCACCAATTCTCGCGGACCGATCTTTCCTAAAAGTTACAAAATTACTATTAAAGATTTCTGAGTTAAGGACTATTAAAGATTTCTGAGTTAAGGACTTCAGGGCGGAGCCAGGTTTCAACAAAGACAATAATATCAGAATCAAAAGAAAAGCTATCGAGAAATAACCTTTTAAGTTTAGAATTAATTCCTCTAACGTTTTGAAAAGATACCAACAGAGTTGACAGCTGAGAATTATTTACTTTTTTCTCTGTTTTGCCGCACTTTTTGAGTTTTTTGGTACCGGGACCAAATTAGCTACAATAGGTGGAGCGTTTTTCCGATCTTTGTAATCATATTCATGCACAATACAATTACTAGGCCAAAAGTCGGGTTTAAGCAATTCCGCGAAATAATCGGCCGGAACTATAATTTTAAACGAAGAAATAGATCGCTTATGGGCAAACTTAAATTTATTAATAATAGTATTAGAGATAGATGGACATTTAGAAACTATGTAATGATTAACATCACATTCCGTAGTGTCAATGGCCAACCGGGAGACAAAGACAGCCTTCGTGACAGGAACGACAACTAAAGGCTTAGGTGAAATTTTGACTGAAGGCTGTATAGTTGGCACAATAGCAGGGTTAGAAACACCTGTATTAACTGCCACAGCAAAAGAAACTGTTTGGTTTTGTTATTAACATTGTATTTGTCCCATTGTCGATGTTGTCGTTGTCCTCCGTTTGCAAAATTTCAAATCTGTTTGTTGTATTTGTTGTCTTTTGAGCCTCAGCCAGTATTTCTTTATTGTTGTTTGTGTTGAATTTTTTGTTTGGTTTTTTAGTTTTTTGTTATTGTTTGTGGTTTCTATTTGTTTGCTTGGAGACTGCTTGTCTCGATTTCGTTTAAGATTTAACTGTTATGTGGTGTTATTTGTTTCTGCGTTAGAATTTTTATTGTTTATTGTTGGTGTTGACCGTGGATATGTTATAAATTAACACATTTAACTTCCCTTAATTCACAAATCAGATTAGATGACGAAGTAAATAATTACACCCGACAAATTCAACATGCAGCTTGGTCCACTACCCCAGAAAATGTGACAAAAGAAAATAATAACAAGCGACAGTATTCAGTTGTAATTAAAAAACAAGTACAAATATGCAAATATGAAAAAACTAGAACGTCTATCTTGAAGACTGCTTTAAATCAGATGTGCAGCCAGCTAACTAAATCAATAAAAAAAAACTAAAAAATTATCGATCAGTATAAAATTGAAAAACCCCAATAACGAATAATTGACAGACTACTCGTTTTGGAGGATCACATAAACCATAAACCAACCTATAAATTCAAACACACCCATTAAGCTAACAGACGGAACTTGGGCAAAGAGTGATACTGACAAAGCCACTACCGTCTCAAAATACCTAGCCGAATTTTCACAAGCTACTAAGGCTGATGAAAAAAAATTTAGTAGAGACACCGATGATACAGAACGCAGTGGACGTCCAAATGTCGTGGTAACACAAAAACGGATAAGAAAATCCACTAAATGGTATTGGATGATCGCCGGCTGAAGGTGCGTGAGCTAGGTGAAATTATAGGCATTTCAAAACGTGTTAATATCGTATATTGACCGAAAATTTGGAGATGAAGAAGCTGTGTGCAAGATGGGTGCCGCGTTTGCTTACTGTTGACGTGCCACAAATCAATCAAAACAATGACAAAACTACATGATTTGAACTTCGAATTACTCCCACATTCACCGTATTCCCCAGGTGTGGCTTCCAACGTCTATTGACTCTTCGCAGACCTCAAAAAAATGCTCACCGCTAAGAAATTTCCCTGGACTCTATATTCCAGTCATCGCTGAAACTGAACCCTATTTTCTACAAAAGTGGTATCGAAAAGTTGTAATAATGAAATCGACTTTTGTCAAAATTTTGTTATTTTCTTACATATCGTACGGACTTTTTGAATAACCTGTTGAGCGCTAGAAGAATGGATGTTGTATACTGTATTTTTAGATATCTCGAAAGCTTTCGGTAAAGTTTGGCACGCAGGCTTAATGTTCAAAATAAAACGAAGCTTTCCCCATCAACTCAGCTTGATTCTACAATCATACCCACGTTCTCCATACTTTTGGGTGCGACATGGTGCGTATTCTACCCACTGCAGCCGATTATGGCAGAAGTACCACAAGGAAACATACTTGGCCTACTTGGCATACTTCAATCTTAAGCAGTGACATCCCCCTGCCTAGTGATAGCACCGTTGCAAGCTATGCTGATGATGTATCCTTATTATCAGTCGGAGGAGACGAAAAAGAAGCAACCGAAAAGACTCAAATTTTATAATATACCACATTTATTTAGACCAAAAAGTGGATGAGTGTTCACCTATAAAAGGTACAGTTGACTTCGACAATATCATCATTCCCCACCATGACCATGCAAAATATTTAGGTATGAATCTTGCCGCAAAGCTTAGATGGAAGCGGCACATTGAGAATAAACGTGAGGAACTTGACATCCAATACAGATAACAATAATAGATCTGCCTTATCACTCCCAAAAAAAATTTTCATATACAATCAAATACTTACTCCTATCTGGCTATAAGGAATAAAGTTGTGGGACTGTCCTGCAGAAACCCTTATAGAGGTAATGCTAGACGCTCTCTGATATGTCAGGAGTGCTGATTGCCATAAGGACTTTCGCATCGACACTGTCCAGGAGAAGATACTTAAACATCCCGCAAAACATCATGATTGCCTTCAGAATCATGTTAACTTTGTGGTAGCCATGTTACGACGCAAGGTTTACCGAAGACTAAAGAGGACCAAACAAATTGATCTGGTAATAAATTGTATACGGCAATAGTACGACTTAGAGCCACTGCCATCGTAGATCGACATAGTATCTATTGAGAACTGGGAAGCTTTGAGTAGTATCCGTTGGTAGTGGTCAGCAAGTGTGAAACTGTAATTAGTCCACATGTTTAGTCTTAAAAGACTTCAAGCCGGACTTAAAAAGCATCTTTCACTAACAAAAGTAATTAAAAAAAACAGCTTGATAGTTAATTTGAAATTGTAACTAGCTGTAGAACAAGGAAACAATATCAACATGTGATAAATAAAGTGTTTCAGTATATAAAAAAAAAAGACTAGAAAAATATTTACCACCTCGCAGTCGATCTATTTGATCTGCTATCAATGGCAATGTATATTTATCGAACACTGTATTCGCGTTTAGCTCGCCATAATCAATATACAATACAATCTGTCGCTACCATCTTTTTTAACAAATAACATTGGACTAGCAAATAGCGAATTGCTTGAACGGATTACATTTGCTTCAAATCGGTTGTCTCAAACTAGTAGTTTTTCATTTTGTTATGGATCAAATTTTCGACTCTGTTAACGCAAGTCTTATTTTTTACCGCATTGAAAATTTTAGCCTTGTATATATTATATTCATCAAACTCCATCATTATACGGTAACCAAGCTGCAATATTTCGCGACCGATAATGACATTATGATAAGTCAAATCGCTTCCCATTCTTATTGTTGTTCGCTTTGCCGTACTTGTACAACATTATGTTTGCTACAATTATGAAATTTGATTTCCGCTTGCCTGAGCCAACACATAAGAAACCGCTATTTTTCCTGCCGATCAATACTTTGGAAATTAGCATGGCTAGCACATTGTCTTCCAATAGTCGCTCAAATAAAATCATATTAGCCGAACAGAATTTTTCTTATTTTTCTATCGTTCACTCAGAAGTCCTGGTACTCCGAAGCGACCAATATTGCTCTCACGCTTCAACAATCAGGCTTGCTTCCAGTCTCTGTAACTCTGTCTTATCGCAACACCACTGTTTCGGATCATTCTCAGTTAAAGCGCAACCTCTCGCTTTCTACTTTCTTTCACAAAACATACAGGCAATCATACGCCAACACGTGAGGTCATGATTCCTGACAGTTACGAAACCCACATGTCAACAATACAGTATAGCATACATCAGCTACACAAAACTCAGCTACATCAACTAAACCGATCACTTCAGCCAAAACAGCGACAACACCAATAATCTGCATAACAGATTCACCACTATCCTAAAAACCGCAACTGCAATAACATCGTCAATAACTCAGGTTGAAATTGAGAACATTACAAATAATCAACAAAAAAACACAAAGACAATAACTAAAGAAAACCGTGACTCTCCAGAAAAAACAACGTAACAGATAAACAGTAACAAAAAACAAAAACCCAACCAAAACACCAACAACAAGACTCTTCAAAAACAACTCTATAACAATAATCGTTAAGCGAAACCACTGCTTCATCAAATAGATTCGACATTTCATCAATAACGAATGAGCATATTCAGAAAACATACAAAGAACGCGAGCACAGTGTGACAGAAGAACAATTCACATCACAAATAAAAAATGCCCCAAAAATAAATAAGGTTACTCCACTGTACTACTAAGTACACTTATTATTGCACTCAAAATAGCTGTAGACAAAAAAATTATCCTGAAGTCTTATCCGAACAACGAAGTAGGGATACAAACTTCGGAGTCCAAATATTACAGAGAAATTATAAATTTATTACGAGAAAAAAAAAAGAACAAAATACCACGCTTTTAAACCTAAAGAGGAACTAGGCATTGAAGTCGTTTTAAGAAACTTCCATCCCGAAACCAACGTAACAAAAATTAAATCGGATTTACAGGAACAAGGTCACGAAATAACACATATATATAATATACAACACAGATCAACAAAGGCTCCACCTACGCGAATGCACGACACACAAAACTTCTGCAGTAGAGATCCAATATGCGTGAAATGTGTGGGGAAACAGAAAACAATTAATTGTAAAATGACCACAGCCTAAGGCCAAACTAAATGCGCTCTATGTGACGGAAACCACACCGCTAATTGCAAAGGCTGTGAAATATACACAACCTTAAAAATTCAACGATTTCCCCAAACAAAAGCAACCAGCGCCCCACAAAATAAAGCTCAAGTAAAAATAAATAAAGAAAACTAGAATCAACTTACGCCCAAATAGCAAGACTATATTTGCAAGTTCCTTTACCTTTCACATTCTATTGTGCGAAAACAAACAGTGAACTAAAAAGCAGCGTTCATTCGAAACCCTGCATTAAAGATAACAAGCATTAAGTGCATGCATGACACATCTTCTTTTATAACTACTATGTTAAAATAAGTGTAAATAGCGTAGCTTAAGCTCGATGTAATGAACAAGTATTTCTCCACTTGCCGGGTTAACACCCTTTGGAAAAGTTACACTATACAATAAAGACATTTAATATTTACTTGGAGTTTAATTATTACATGGCGATCCTGCCATGGCAGGCATTGATCCAAAAACAAAAATTGTTTTCAACATAAAAGTGAAAAGTGTATACATAAATCCTGCCGATGGCCTGCCAAACTTAAAAAAAGTAAAACATCCTGCCAATGCCAAAAACAGCGCTAAGAGCCAGTAGCGCTGCTCTTATTGACGTGGCGACAAAATAAAATTCCGCCCCAACACAGATGCCCATCAACAGGCTGCAGGTGCTACCGCTATACCTGCACCGTCGCATTAAATATACAAGCGGCTGGTGTTCCAATTCTACCAAATGGACAACAGCGCGCTCCCAACTACAAGTACACCGCCACATGCGTAATTCAACAGTTCAACAATTGCAACAGCAACAAACATCTGGCAGAAGATATAACAACTGGAGCATAAATATATAAAAAACTTGAAGTAGCGGCACAATTGGCGACAAACAAAAAAAAAAAAAACGAAAACAATTATAAATAATCTATATATATCTAAATGAATGTCTGTGTGTATGTTCCCTATGCATTTCAAAACTACTTGACCGATCGGGATGAAACTTTAGGATGTTGTTGAGTTCACCATGGGAAGGTTTCTGGCACAGTAATTTTAAGCTACCTCCCCCTCAACCGCTCCCTCCATATAAGCGAAAAACTAAAATTGTTGTATCTCTTAAAGTACTTAAGGTAGGTGGATGAAATTTGGTATATGTAAAGAACACCGGGAGAAATAAGGTGCATGATAAAAGTGGGCGGTGACACGCCTATATATATAAAAAACAATAAAAATGTATTATATTTTATGAAATTTTGTATATTTGTAGAGGACACCGAGGAAATAGGATACAATATAAAAATGGGCAGTATAACATCTGCCGGGTCCGCTATGTATTACAATCAAAATGAAGCGATATTTTGGATTTCATCATCATGTGGAAAAAACGGCAGTACAACGTCTGCCGGGTCAGCTAGTAATATAATTAAATAAATATAATTTTTACTGCAATGTAAATGTTAATCAAAATATAAAAATTTTTTTTGCTAATATACATGTATGCATGTGAATTATAGATTTATACAAACTATTGCATGAAAATTTCTATAAAAAAGAAATGGGTCAAGATCAAAAAAAGTTGGATCACCCAAAAGCAAATTTTGTAAATAACGTAGAGATCATTGACCATAGGGAGAACTTATATTAAATTTACAAATTGTTAATTATTATAGCTATTGCAGTTTATGTAAAATTATTATTAACAATATATATATTGCATAGGAGATCCATAAAAATAAGATACGCGAAAAGAGAAAACTCAATAGAGAAAATATAAAATGAACTGAAATAGAGTAAAATCCAAAAAATCCACATACCAAAAATATCCATTTAATGAACAGACACTGACAAAAACCTTTCCATATGGTTGCATTGATTCTTATCGTTTCTCGCGTTAACAACTTTATAGGTTGATACGTTTTCACTTCACTTGTTGCCCTTGATTTTCTTTCATACTCGGATTTACAACTTTGTAATAACAAAACCACAATTGAAGACATAAAAAATGAATTAAATGCAAAAGTAAAAGGAGAATCAATCGCATTAATAGAAGCCAAGCTTTCAACAGTCGTGGAGAAAGGAAAAGATGGTAGAAAATACGTGGCAGAAATAGAAGAGCTCACGAGATCTTTGGAAAATGTTTATATTTTAGAAGGCATGCCACCCGACTTGGCAGACAAATTCGTCATAAAAGCAGCAGTAGACTCAATGATTCGAAATTGTAAGCAAGAGTAAGTAAAATTTATGATTAAAGCAGGCACATTCACTAATATGAATGCTGCTCTAGAAAAATTTATTATAAGTTGCACAGAAGCAACCGAACAACAAAATAATAACCGAGGTCAGTCACGCGGCCGAAGATATTACAATACCAGAAGTCGTGAACATGGATGCGGTTATTATAATAACAACAAAAATAACAAAAACAGAAAACACCTAAACAACATCGTATATAATAATAGCTCTCAAGGACACGAACACGACAAAACCCCCTTGATATCCGCATCGAAAGTTTTCATAACTGTGCCTAAGCATGTGGCTATAACAACAAATAATTCTGCGCTGACCAAAATACGCACTACACCTAAAGCAGTGCCCGCTGAAGCACACTCATCAGTATACAGCTCCGAAGAAACAATCACTGTAGCAGTTCCAAAGACTAAACTAGAAAGGCAGGGCTATAGTTGGGCGAAACCGACTATAGAGAACCCTGTACCCAATTCAAAAATGAATATATCTTTTGCTGCTTTAAAATTTTGTATTCATTATGTAAGCATATCTCAAGAAAAAAAAAATTGTTTTTTTAGTAAAAGCCACTTTTCGGCCGATTGTTCCTATGTCAGCTATAGTAAACAGATATTTAAATTATTCGGGAATATGATTGGATATTACTTAAAATCATCAGTAAAGTAAATGTTGTTTTTCAGCCGATCGTTCCTATGGCAGGTATATGTTATAGTAAACCGATATTTATCATATTCAGGAATATGATTGGATATTATTTAAAATTGGTAAATCCAAAATTAAGTAATGATATCTTAATATACAAAAAATTTTTTCTCAGTAAATGTTGTTTTTCGGCCGATTGTTCCTATGACAGCTATATGATATAGTAAACCGATATATATAATATTGAGATATGTAATGGGACACTAGCTAAAACTTTTAAATCCAAAATTTAGTGAAGATATCTTGAAAAACAATAGGGTTTTTGTTACTAAATGTGGGTGTTCACCCGATCGTTTCTATGGCAGCAATATGTTATAGGTCGAATATTGAAAAAAAAACTTGTTATGCCTATAGATTGGAAGAGTCTTCGTGCCAAATTTGTTGATTTTAGGTCTAACCTTTTCCGAGATCGGTGCGTTCATACGGACAGACTGACGGACGAACATGGCTAGATCGACTCGCCTTTCGATGCTGATCAAGAATATATGTACTTTGTGGGGTCTGCCACACCTTCTTCTGACCATTAAATACATTTGCACAACTTTAATATACCCTTTATAATTTTTTGGCACAGGGTATAAAAATGGAAACACCATTTTTAAACTACAAAGTATATGAAGCACTAAATAATAATGAACTGAAAAATTGGGCATGCCTAACCCCTATAGAGGAAAACATTAATATATATTAAAATTGGCAAAAGAATAATATGCGTAATAATAAGAAATAGCTTTATTCTCAATGAAAAAGTTGATTTAGGACAATTCTTTTCACAGCTTGAAGTAATAGCTGCTCCAAAAATTTAAAAAAAGAAGGAAATAAATTTCTTAAAATAGTTCAAATAGCGCTCACGACCGGTCTAACAAAAATAAAAAATGATGATGAAAAGTTTGCAATATTAAAAAAGTATCATGATGATCCTATCACGGGTGTAAATCACCTATACAAAAAGATTGAAAGATACTTCTACTGGCATAACATGACTAAAGATATTAAGCAACACGTAAAATCATATGAACTATGTCAAAGAAATAAGTCCTCTCGCAAAGGAAAAGAACCTCTAATAATAACACCAACTCTGACAAAAGCATTCGATACATTGACACAGTAGGTCCATTACCGAAATCTGCAGACTATAATGAATATGCTGTTACAATGATATGCGATTTAACTAAATACTTAGTTACCATACCAGTACCAAATAAAAATACAAAAACAATAGTAACGGCAATATTCGACAAATTCATTCTTATCTACGGTCCCATTAAGAAAGTGTTAACTGATATGGGAACCGAATAAAAAAACCAAGTATTCCAAGAATTATACAACCTGCTCAAAATAGAAAATATGACCTCCACTACATATCACCACCAAACCCTTGGAACAGTCGAACGAGTTCACAGAACATTCAATAAATATAAAAGATCACATATATCCATTGAAAAAAATGATTGGGACGAATGGATAAAATATTTCCCAACAACATTACACTTAGAAAACAATTCTGTAGGCTCACTGTATGATGTAGAGGCATATGACAAAGAAGTAAAATACAGGTTGCAAATAGCAGCAAACGTGCAGTAGAAATGATCGAAAGATCCAAAAAAATTCAAAAATCCAACTATGATAAGAAAGCAAATCGGTAGTAGAAATAGGAGACTTAGTATTAGAAAACAATGATACAGCTCATAAGTTAGAAAGTAGACTTAAGGGTGGCCCATTTAAAATAATCAACATCGATGACCATACACAGGACAGGCTAAAAAAATATAACAAGCGAACGAGAAAAGAAAAAACATTCCGCAATTCTCGTACAATGTATCTCATTCCAATTAAATAAATGAAAAAAAAAAAATATAATATATACATATATGCAATTTTTTATAAATTAGCAAAAATGCTCCCACGTAATAAAAATTATAATGATTCAGCAAAAATGCTCATATATAATAAAATCATTTTAAAACTAGAAAGGCAGGGCTATAGTCGGGTGTAACCGACTATAGAAAACCCTGTACCCAATCCAAAACAAAAAAAAAATTTTTTTTAGTAAAAGCCTTTTTTCGGCTGATCGTTCCTATGGCAGCTATATGTTATAGTAAACCGATATTTATCATATTCAGGAGTATGATTGGATATTACCTAAAAATGTCAAATCCGAAATTTGGTAACGATATCTTAGTAAAAAAAAAAGTTTTTCTCAGTAAATGTTGTTTTTCGGCCGATCGTTCCTATGGCAGCTATATGATATAGTGAACCGATATACATGATATTTAGACATGTGATTAGACATTGGCTAAAACTTTTAAATTTAAAATTTGGTGAAGATATCTTGAAAAACAAAAGGGTTTTAGTTACTAAATGTGGGTTTTCATCCGATCGTTCCTATGGCAGCTATATGTTATAGGACGAATATCGAAAAAAAAAATTAATTTGTTATGCCTATTGATTGAGAGAGTCTTTGGTGGTTGTGGGTCTTACCGTTTCCGAGATCCTTTTGTTCATACGGACGGACAGACAGACAGACAGACAGACAGACAGACAGACAGACGGACATGGCTAAATCGACTCGCCTTTCGATGCTGATCAAGAATATATATACTTTGTGGGGTCTGCCACGCCTCCTTCTGCCTGTTACATACATTTACATACAAATAGGTAAAAACAAACCATAAATAACAGAATTAATGCCAAAGGGTAGATTCACTACATATTCAAAAAGCCTTAGTAGAATATTTAAAAGTAAGAGTCTTAATTCTATCACTGACGAGTTAGACGAAACAATGAATAATCCTATCCAGCAAACCATATTAAACCCTAAAGTCGAACCTTTTCAAAGGCATTTAATAAACCAAGTTATCAATACACGCTAGCCACGTAGATATTTTTCAAAACCTCCGTATACCAGACGCAATTAAACAATTACCTACTTTCGACGGAAACCTGAGACTGCTACACTTACCACATACTAGCGGCACTTGGATACGTTTCCAAGCCAATCAGCTGTGTGATCGGCGATCAATTGAGATAGTAAGGCCATCACTGTTGCACATCACTCGGCGGTCGCCCGCTCAAAATCATCCCTGCTACGTCAGCAGCTGGGCTGATACCTACCAACACTGTTCGATCATTGGTGATTTAGTATAAGGTCATCTGCTCGACAAAATAATAGAATACAAGGAGGTCATCAGTTAACTGATCATGAGCCTTGCCCGAACTCCCCCACCGGGCGGTGGTCAGAATGACAAAGACATCATCCGAGAACTTAGATATGCAAATCAAATTCTCAACAAAAAATTAGAAGAAATGGCAGCCGTCTGCACCAAACTTCAAAGTGAAGTCGCCAATATGCAAGCACAAAGCAATAACACAAAAGTTAAAGAAGTAGCCATAGAAGAAGAAGAATACAAAACCGACGAAGAAGAACTAGCCCGTGAAACTGATTGGATTCTTCAAAGGAAGCCTTCGAAAAAGCGGAAAGCCAACTCACCTCTGAAACAAGTTGAATCGCACTCCCCATCGCGACACCAAACGGCAGCCCCGTCCAACCAGACCTCTCAAGGCCAAAAGAGGCCCCCACCAATTATTATATCTGGCAACCTAATGTATGATCAAGTCTACGACATACTCAAAAAGAATTCAAAGACTGATTTTACTGTCAAACTTCTCAACAATGGTATTTTTAAAGCAACTACGTTTAATGTTGATGACTACAGGAATGTCACCAATGTACTAACGTCCTCTCAAACTCCGTGGCACAGCTACGAAAACAAACAGCTACGGCCTATAAGAGTTATGGTTAAAAACTTAAGCAGAACATGCGATCCTGGGCTAATTGTTGGCGACCTTAAAGCTCAAGGTTTTAAAATCATAAGCGCTGTAAATAAACTTACATGGGTCTCGAAGGAGCCTTTAGATATGTTTATGCTAACTTTTGAAGCATCAGAAGACATAAACAAAATTTTTATGATAAAAACCATACTAAAGAGTATTGTGTCAATTGAACCAATTCGTCGATCAAAGCTAATACCACAATGCAAACTATGTCAGTCATTTGGACATACAAAAAATTATTGCGGTAAACCAGCAAGATGCGTTAAATGCGCTGGTAAACACAAAACCGATGAATGCGAAAAACCAGCCTCTCAACAACCCAAATGCTGCAACTGTGGCGAAAACCACCCAGCCAACTACAGAGGTTGCGCCATCGCAAAACAACTTCAAATAATAAGAAATCAAAAAATCGGTCAAACTGACTTGATGTCGTCGCTTGCGGTCAGGAAAGCCCGTTCTGCTAATGAGAAAAAAATCGGCAAATCCAACGTAACCGTATTATCTGCGGCCACTAATAAGGCCAATTCATTAGAGAATAATTCAACGAATCAACCAGTTGTTAGAAAACCAGTTAGTTTTGACAAGCCCAGCTACTCAGCAACATTGAAGAACAGAACTAACACACAAAATATGGTAGAACAAGATGTATTGGCGCAAATTCTATCAAAACTGAGCAACCAAGAGCGATTTTACTCAAGTCTTGACAAGCGTCTAACAAAGCTGGAAAAACTTATATCAGAACACCATGAAGCCTAGAAATATAAAAGTAATGCTCTGGAATGCCAATGGGCTTGCCAAGCACCAACGTGAGTTGGAAATTATACTCTCGCTGAAAAACGTGGACGTATGCCTTATTGCAGAGACGCACTTCACGAACCAGTCATATATCAGCTTCAAAAATTATTTTATATATCACACCACCCATCCAAGTAACTGTGCACGCGGAGGAGCCGCCGTTATTGTAAAAAAAACACTAAATCATTTTACTGATGGTCAAGTCAGCACTGACGAATTCCAGGCTGTTACAGTTACAATGGACGCTGCAAATAAATTATCCTTCACAGCTGTCTACAGCCCACCGCGTCACAACATCAAATGTCACCAGTATAAATCGCTAATCAGCGAACATTCAAATCGGTTCATAATGGGTGGCGACTATAACGCGAAACATATCAACTGGGGTTCAAGACTCACAACTACAAAGGGTAGGGAGCTAATGAAAGCAATCACAGAATCGGGCTGTACAATTCTCTCTTCAGGAAAGCCAACCTACTGGCCAACAGACTCGACCAAGCTGCCTGACCTTATAGATTTCTTTATCGCTAAACATATCCCTCTAAGCAAAGTGCTGATAGAGGATGGCTTCGAAATGAATTCTGACCACTCGCCTGTCTACCTAACCGTTTTTGAACACGCTATCGTCAAAGAGCCCACTTTATTTATCAGTAATAAATACACAGATTGGCAAATGTTTCGTCATGTTGCAGATGACAATATTAACCTATCGGAAAACATCACAGCAACTAACCAACTAGAAAAGGAAGTTTTTAGATTTACCAACACGATCCAACAGGCGGCCTGGCGCAGTACTCCTGTCTATAGTAGCAATCAACGTTGTCAGAAGCTTCCACGTGAAATTCTTGATCTAATTAAAAAAAAAATATTCTTCGGAAAAAATGGCAACTATCGAGATACCCAGCTATAAAAACACAAATAAACTATCTGACAGCCAATATTAGCACATTGATACGACAATTTAGGAACGACTTTGGTTGTACCTGAACAGTTTATCGTATGAACGAAATACAGACTATTCACTATGGAAATGCATAAAACAACTAAAACGGCCGATGGTGCAAAGAACACCAATTAAAAAAGCTAATGGATCCTGGGCTAGAAGTGACAGTGAAAGGGCTGAACAATTTGCCAAACATTTTGCTGAAATTTTTGCCCTCAACAACACGACGAACTGCTCAATAAGTAATAACCACCAAATTGACTTTGAAGCTGACATACCACCTACAAACGAGATTGAAGTAATATTGTTAATCAACCAGGATTTAAAACTCAAAAAGGCTCCAGGTCACGACCTAATCACAGCCGAAGTACTTAGACAACTCTCATTAGTATGCATCTATAAGCTAACGCAAATATTGAATGCTGTTCTAAAGTTAAAATATCTACCATCTGTTTGGAAAGTCTCTGAGATCGTCACTATCCCTAAACCCGGCAAACCTGCACATGAAATCACATCGTATCGCCCAATTTCGCTGCTACCAGTGTTGTCTAAAATTGTTGAACTTATTTTGATCAAACGACTTCTACCCATAATCACAGAAAAAGGCATTGTGCCCAATCACCAATTTGGTTTCAGAGCTAAGCACTCAACGGTGGATCAGGTTCATCGAATCACTAGCTATATCGAAGACTCATTAGAACGAAATCGGTATGCTCAGCTGTCTTCCTAGACGTTTCTCAGGCATTCGATAAAGTTTGGCACGACGGCTTACTGTCCAAAATAAATCGGCTCCTCCCGACAGAGTACCACAGAATATTTAGGTCGTACCTAAGTAATCGCTATTTTCGAGTGAAGGTGGGCGACATCTACTCAGACATCAAGCCAATCACAGCTGGTGTTCCGCAGGGAAGTATACTTGGGCCGATATTGTACCTGTTGTACACCCACGACATACCATCAACAGAAAACGTAAAAATCGCCACATTTGCTGACGACACTGCGTTACTAGCTGTAGGCAGAACGGAAGAAGAGTCTACACGAAATCTGCAAGCAGCAATCAACAAAATAGCCTTGTGGACCGCAACATGGAAAATCAAGTTAAATAACACTAAATCGATTCACATTGATTTTACAAATAAAAATATTCGTTACATTCCATTATACATTGATGGCATACAAATTCCACATGCTAATTCAGCCAAGTATTTAGGCATGACGTTAGATGCCAAGCTTCGTTGGAAAGAACATGTCATTAAAAAAAGAAAAGAGCTGGATCTAAAATTCAAATCTATGAAATGGCTAATCGGCAGACGCTCTACGCTATCAATTACTAACAAGATAATGGTTTACAAACAAGTACTACGGCCAGTCTGGTTATATGGGGCTCAACTCTGGGGCTGTACGTCCAGCAGCAATGTTGATATAATTCAACGATTCCAAAACACAGTGCTGCGAAATGTTGTTGATGCTCCTTGGTATATACGCAACAGCGATCTTCATAGAGATCTTGGGATCAATATGGTGGCTGAAGAAATTAAAATAGTGGCAAAGGCACACAATTATAGACTCGCAGTACACGTGAACACTGAAGCTTCGAGACTGATCCATACAGAAGGGTTAATACGTCGCCTAATGCGAACTAAACCCTGTGACTTAGTCAATTAAATCTCCTATTCATACGAAAATTGTTTATTAGTGCAAGTCTACTAGGTACAATATGTAATGTTTTGTTTTATTTGGTTTCTATGTAAGTTAATGTTAATAAAGCAAAGAATTAAAAGAAAAAATAAAAAAAATAAAAAAAATTCGAAACAAAATAAAAGGCCAAGCAAATGAAGTGCTAAACATGTTCGGTACCCCACTCATTTGGGATGAAATCCGAAATAATGTAATAATGCGCTATGCAGACAAACGATCAGAAACGACGCTCATTAGAAACTTCTGTGCACTACGACAATATAGCAAACCCTTGCAGAAATTTTATAGTCAGTTAGTAGAAATAACAACAATATTCTTATTCATGAAGAAGGTGCGAAAGAACTCGCAGCAAAAAAAGAACTATACGCAGAAATGCGTCTAAACTCATTTTTAACAGCGTTTAATGATCCATTTGGAATTTCAGTCGGGGCAATGAGACCGAACTCTCTAGTAAAAGCTTTCGACTATTGCATTAAAGAGCAAAACATATACTACATTTTGTTGTTTAGCCTGACGGCAGGGCGAGTTTTTCGGTTGAGGGTGAAAGTTACATGTCTGCATTTGTCTTCATTGACTTTAATGCGCCAATTTGCTAACCAAACTTCAACGTTTCCTAAGTATGCTTCAAGCTCCCATGACGCTTTGATGGGGCTTCGAGAGCGGCCAATTATCGCTGTGTCGTCCGCGAATGTTGAAAGCATTAGCGATGGG
>JBAMBQ010004400.1:0-59409 GCA_037044495.1 Stegana nigrithorax | reverse complement strand
GCTTCGGTGTTGTTATGACCAAATTTTTAAAAGTGTGCCCAGCACCAGTAGCTTCAAAAGTGGGCAACATTTGGCCGTGGCTCATATTGCGTTGCAAGGTTGTGTTATTGGTGCAAACAGCTGGAAATTGCAATAGAAATTCAATTGAGAGATGAAAAAAATCGCTTCAAAGCAGATAAGCAGACTTTGTACCCCCAAGTGAAAACAGAAAAAAAAACAAACACCATTCAAAGAATGTACCTCGCACTAAATTTCGCGCAATGCTTGTGTAAGTTGTGCTTCTAAGTGCCATTATTTGAAAAAATTAATCCCGTTTTTAATTAATACTTGTATTGTTGTATTATTACGTTTAAATAACGACCCGCGATTTAATGCCGACTTTATCTCATATATATGAGCTACAGCAGTATGGTACGAAACGAACCAGTTGAAATGAACAAGTTCAATGATTCTAGTTCACTAGTTCGTTTAAATGACTGGTACGTTTAATGGTGTAATAAAAAGAAGGTGATGCCAATATGTGTCCCTGATCGGACCACTCTCATTAGAAGGCCGCCATCTATATTTGTGACGTCACATGAATTTAGGGTATTTTGAGCTGATTTCAACATTTTTACGCCGCACAGCACTATCATATGTTTCGACTGAATTGCAATTTGTAAATAAAGAAATATGTTAATATTTTGGAAAAATTACGGCATGTTTGAGTTAATATTTGGTTGTTAAAAGGATTTCCGCGCCATTAAATTGACGAAATATGTGCAGCTTTTCTGTTAACATTTATATGGCATAATATAATTCAACTGGTGTTATGTGAGTGAACTAAATTATGTTGATTGCTTTATTACCTGTTTAAATTTGCGATAACTTTCATGTTCTACTGCCTGAAAATTCCATATACATAATATACAACGAGAACCAAATGAAAAAAGCTGCACATTCCTTTAGAGAATATATACATTTTGAAAATTTATTAAACATGAATATTTTTGTTTTACATTTTAAACGTTTTGTTTTTTTTTTTTTGAAATTGATGTTTTTAAGTTTTTATACAAAAAATCGGAGGTAAAAAAAATGACAATGTTTTTTTTATTTTCTTTGTGTTGGCTTCTTGCCTTAACTAAGCAACGTAACCGCAGCGCTCATAAAAGTAAGTATATTATTGAAATAAAGTATTCATTTTTAAGATATGAATTAATAAAATATGCATTACACGACAAAGTACAAAATTGCTTTATAAAATTTGAAAGCGCTTAATTCGTAACTCAAACAATATATACAAAAAAAAAAATGAAATAACATCAAAATGATATACAAAAAAAGACATATTTTTAATACTTCTTCTTCCTTAATCAATTGGACGCACGACAATAAAATTCGATTTGCTTACAACAACTTCGACTGACATTAAACAGGCAGACTTATAGGCAGCATTCTATATAGAAATGCTTTGAGATTTCATTTTTCGTTTTCAAATGTTTGTTTCTCTTATGTTACGTAAATTACGACACAACATTTTAAAGCGGAAAATTATAAGTTCAATCTTTCAACGTTCAGTCACTATCTGACAAAAAAACTTTCTCCTTAGCATAGCTGCTGAGGTTCTCCCTAAGGGAATCATCTAACCCACTGCCAACATCGCGATATTTTGAGAATAAACCAGGTGCTCTATGCATTGGCGTCTTATGTAATGAAACACTGGCCGATGCAGTTTGTTGCTGTGGTGTTAGTGTCGTCGTAGTAGTTGAGACGGCCGTTCCTTTTGTCATTGCTTCAGTGAGCTGTTTTGCCACAGCATTGAGTTTTGGCGTTGAAAAGAGTCGATTGCCTTTAACAGCTATCTTGGCCAAGAATGTTTGATGTGTGACGACTGTTTCAACTTCATTTATTTTTGTGTTCTTCAATGGGGTGGTAACACACGGCTCCTCCCGTTGCTGCTTCTTTTGTTGTTGTTGTTCTTGCACACGTGACAATGACGATTGTTGTAACGGCGAACCAATGACCAACTTATGCGTTTTACTCAAAAGCGCCGGTGTCGGGAATCAATTTATTGCGATATTTATATGTTGTATTGTTGTTAATTTTAAATAATACAGCAGAAAACAAAATAAAAGCAAAATGAAAATCAACTCACTGATCCATTTCTTCATTGCTGTAACGCAGCAGTGCCACCTTCCAGGCATGTATACTTGGATACTTTGCCTTATCAATGTCGACATGGAATATTGCATTCAGTACGTCTAGATCACGTTTTGTGGGCTCTTCACTGTGTGTTAAAAACAATATATGAATTGGCTGCCCATTTTAACGACTTTTCTGCTTTCAATACCCGTATATGAAAGTTTTATATGCCTCATCTGGCATGGGCAACGGCGAGTTAGACTCAGGGGGCGTGAAAAAGTATTCATCTAAATCGTGCTCATCATCTCCACTGACCTCAGAGGCACAATTCGACTGTAAGAGTAACAATTTAATATTTATTTATTTTTTATAAAGTCTAAAACTTACCCAGAAAATCTCCTCATCTTTGTTTTCATCATCATTGCCAACGTTGAGCTTAGCAGCCGCTTGCTTTACATAAAGCGCATCAGCGCGCTTGCGACGACTCGTCTTGCGACTCAGATGCCCATCCCATTGACAGTAGCAGGACTGCTCGAGACGTGTTCACGACATATCATGACGCCGTATCTTCACCGTTCGTTACTGATTTGCAATGGAGTGGACTATCGCCACCAGTCTGCCGGACACCGACGAGTCAGACAAGTCGGAGAGAAAGTGACGAGTCTCTCACCCCCTTGAATGAAAGTTTCAAGGAGCGTCACATCAAGAATACCGATTCTGACAAGGGCGTTGAATTGATCGGACGCCAATTGGCCAAACAAGAGAATGTGGAGTGGTGGCTGGAGTATTGGGATTTCCTAAATGCATTCGTCGATATTGCGCAGCCCAGTGGCCTCGAAAAGTTGGAAAACTTTCTATTACAGCAAACCGTCAGAAACGATGTGGCCAAGCTATCGAAGCAACCGAACTTTTTGGATGTTTGCAATGCTCTCAACAAATGCTGCATGTCAAGCGGTGTCGACATCGGTGTTGGTGGAGATGTCAGCTTCAAATTGCCCAAACACCAAGAATTGGAAGAGTTGCTGTCAACAGCATCAGCAGTAGTCGCAACAGCAGCAACATCGTCTGTTACCACCATACCGCAGGTAAACACACCTTGCACCTGCGTAGAGAAGTCACTTCAAGTCTTTGCAAAGCGCATCACCAAAACCATCATCAACAATATCAGCAATGTTGGGTCGATCAATGATATGTTGGTTTCAGAGCTAAAAAGACTGAAGTCATTGATTTGCAGCTTCAAAGAGGATAGTCGATTCTACAGCGTTGATTTTACCAGAGTGCATTCGTGCATTGGCAATCGAAGCAACATCCAAAAAGTTCGGTTGCTTCGATAGCTTGGCCACATCGTTTCTGACGGTTTGCTGTAATAGAAAGTTTTCCAACTTTTCGAGGCCACTGGGCTGCGCAATATCGACGAATGCATTTAGGAAATCCCAATACTCCAGCCACCACTCCACATTCTCTTGTTTGGCCAATTGGCGTCCGATCAATTCAACGCCCTTGTCAGAATCGGTATTCTTGATGTGACGCTCCTTGAAACTTTCATTCAAGGGGGTGAGAGACTCGTCACTTTCTCTCCGACTTGTCTGACTCGTCGGTGTCCGGCAGACTGGTGGCGATAGTCCACTCCATTGCAAATCAGTAACGAACGGTGAAGATACGGCGTCATGATATGTCGTGAACACGTCTCGAGCAGTCCTGCTACTGTCAATGGGATGGGCATCTGAGTCGCAAGACGAGTCGTCGCAAGCGCGCTGATGCGCTTTATGTAAAGCAAGCGGCTGCTAAGCTCAACGTTGGCAATGATGATGAAAACAAAGATGAGGAGATTTTCTGGGTAAGTTTTAGACTTTATAAAAAATAAATAAATATTAAATTGTTACTCTTACAGTCGAATTGTGCCTCTGAGGTCAGTGGAGATGATGAGCACGATTTAGATGAATACTTTTTCACGCCCCCTGAGTCTAACTCGCCGTTGCCCATGCCAGATGAGGCATATAAAACTTTCATATACGGGTATTGAAAGCAGAAAAGTCGTAAAAATGGGCAGCCAATTCATATATTGTTTTTAACACACAGTGAAGAGCCCACAAAACGTGATCTAGAAAATTAAAATTATATTTTGTGCTGCTCAAATTATTTGCTACCGTTATACATTTTGCAATCGACAAATAACGCTACAACTGTTATTCTCTGCATATGTTGTATGTATAACTGCATTTATGTAAAATACGAAGTGCATATGAGAGTAATATACAACAGTTACGCGTCATTATGCTTCAGCATCTTTGCATATGATGTACAGACATACATTGTTTTATGTATATATTTAAAGCAACAGAAAATTCAAGGTAAATTTTTTAACTTGACGTGATGTCACGTCATATTTTATATTTCTTTTTGTTTTTAAATACTTTTTCAGAGCATAAATTCTACAAAAAATTTACCACCTTAATTTCTTTTATTTCTCGTTGGCTTTCTGCATAAATAAATTCGCAGTAATTTTAAATTTTATTTCATTCTAGTTTTTTGTAATTGCGTCAATTTTAAGAACAATTCTGTAAACTTTAACTTTTCTGGGAATTTTCGCAACAATAAAAAGTTTATGCTGCTTATTGGTTTGTAACAAAAGCAGAACGAACACAAAGCTAAACAAAACAATAACAAATATGTAACGGGATTCGCGCAAAACGTTAGATATTTAAAGATTTACTGTAAATTGTAAAATTATCAAACACTTACTTGGATACTCAGGATCGGAGTCCGTTGTAAATGAGAGCTCCAAATGTACAACCGGTGTAGCAATCAACATAATTTAGTTCACACACATAACACCAGTTGAATTATATTATGCCATATAAATGTTAACAGAAAAGCTGCACATATTTCGTCAATTTAATGGCGCGGAAATCCTTTTAACAACCAAATATTAACTCAAACATGCCGTAATTTTTCCAAAATATTAACATATTTCTTTATTTACAAATTCAGTTCAAACATATGATAGTGCTGTGCGGCGTAAAAATGTTGAAATCAGTTCAAAATACCCTAAATTCATGTGGCGTCACAAATATAAAATGGCGGCCTTCTAATGAGAGTGGTCCGATCAGGGACACATATTGGCACCACTTTCTTTTTATTACACCATGACACCATGCCCTCTAGTTCTTTTTGTGCTGTTCATCGTTCACGAACTAGTTCTCCATATTGAACACAGATGATACGAAACAGCTGTTATTGTTGCTGCAGCAGTTTTAGTTGTTTGCCATTCTCAGTAAACGTTATCTCTCAGGCAAAAGTGAGAAAAGCCGACGAAAAGAAGTAATTATATGTGAATTTTCGTAGTAAATAAAAGCTTATTTTAAGTTGGTTACGGTCTTATTATTTTATATGCTTGCATGTTTTAAGGATATCTGACGCAGTTTATTTTTGCCATAAAATGTAGTGTGCAAACACGCGATTAATTTTCTTTCGAAGTAATTATGTAATGCGCTTATGTTGACATTTGTTTTGCAGCTCCTGTTGCCATTTTGATGGCTAGTAGCACAATTGCACAACTGGCAAAGCGTTACGGTGCAGTAGTCTTCTTTCCAACATTTACATTTGCCACAATTTTTGCCGACTGGTCACACACACGTGCCTGGAAGTTGCAACAAAAGGAAATCGCACAGCGGGAACAACTTCGATTGCAAAGCTAAAGTTTCAGAGAAAAGCATCATGTTCGTTGGCTTGGATAAACGAGTCCTCTGGGCTGCGCTGCCGTTGCTTGGCTTAGCTATTGGGCACTTCCTGGACAAGAAGGAAACGGAACGCATGACAATGTTTCGTGATAAGAGCGCGCTCTACGGCCGCCCAGATCGCGGTGATAAGCCACCATCTTGGTAAATAATATATTGTAGTGCTCACCCGATTGTTTATTTTTGTTTCTTAAACAATAAATAATACTATTGTAAAAGTGCTTAAGTGCTCGTTTTGTCGAAATTTTTGTAACATCATGCCAATGTGGCAAGGATATTCCTATGAGTTTGCAGTGCTTTTCAATTACTATTTACTTGTCCACATTGTTACAAGGACATTAACTAAGCAATTAAGGCTTTTACAATGAATTACGCATCAAGGTCATTAGTATGCCACTGCTCTGGTTCGCACATGGTAGTGTCAGCACAAATGTGCGATTATTTGTTAGACAGCAGCAGCAGGGTAATACTATTGCATTCGGATTGTGTACCATACACGTCTTAATATTTGGCTAAAAAGCATTGCATCATTTCGGCGTCAATTGTTTATGAATACTTCTCTTCGAATGCAAAAGCGGCAAAATAAAGGCACACAATGCAAGTAACTGCTAGTGTTCTGTGAACGTGGCCAGGAGAGCATATTGTATAAGAAAATAAACAAATCTAATTATGTATGTCTGAACATTTTACTTGTAGTACAATGACTTCACACAACTTAATACAATATTTTCTTAGATTTACAGATTTTTACTACGCAAGCCTAAGACTTATTTTACATGAACACAGTTATTTTATCGTAATCTTATAAAATTTGTTACTAAACATCTAAACAGCTAGAAATGAATACTTAATCGATTTGCACAGCGTCTCGGAGACGTCGCCACGTTTCCGGATAGTAACTGTATAAAATAAACACGGAAAACAGTTCGACTGCTAGCAATACAGTGCATGTGAATATACACAACTTTAAGTTTTTCCAAAAGCGCTCATCTGGAGATTCTGCGCGTGCCATGGCGCAGCGATGATAGCGCTCCAGGCGTGCGCGATCCTCTTTCTCATTGTCAAATTCTATTATTATATTGATCAGAGCTGGCAAGTCCAGTTCCTTGATGTCGTCCTCCTGCTTATCGCAAATTGAGACGCATATTCCACGCAGCTGCTCTAGTAGCTCTCTGTTTCTGTTTTCTGCCTCAGTCATAATAATGCAACGCGTAGCCCGTTATGTTCAGTGAGCTCCGATTCAAATTTTTTTTTTCTTAATGCAATGTGATTCTTTCTTTTGCTGTGCACTTGTAGCATTCGCTGTAAAAAAATAAAAAAGTATGTTCATGCATACCGTTAAAATAGATTTAGTACATGCACTTTTAAGTGGTGCTTGAAATATAAAACCAAAAAATTTCACGGAGTCCCGAAGGTCCGTAAGAAAGTCATAAGTGCGTGCACAGTTTACGGTAACGTAATGTGTTTTGAGTTCACAATTTGTGGTTGACAATGTAACGTACCTAGCTTCAACGATTTTCTGAATTCGGCTTATTGTCGTCTGTTAAGCTATTAATGCGGATTTGGAAAGTTGCAGCACGTACAAAACGGAAAAAACGACGATAAAAGAAACTAAACAAACCTTTGGTGTATGCGCAAATCCCCGCGTGAAATATCTTATAATGCCAGCTGAAAGCGTAATGTGAAAATTGGCAGGAATTGGGTAACGGTGATATTAGGTATACATATGTCACAGGAACACATATGAATGTCTGTATATATGCTCGTGTATGTGCTTTAGTGAGCGAGGGAGAGCGCCTGGCAGCAACAATACGAAACCGTTTTATTAACCTTTGTACAAAAACGATGTCAAAATTCTTGCTGTCCTTTTATAGCCAATACAATAACAAGAACTATGTATGTATGTACATGCTGAGCCATAGTGTTTGTTTGTGTGCCTTGATCACTGTTTCTATCAACACATTCTTTACTCTTTACTTTCTCGCAATACATGCTGTGTTTGTAGTGATTCTCTTTTGTCGTAGAGTTTCAGCGCATGCGACACGTTCCATGTTTGTTGTTGTTGTCGTGATCTGCTAAGCAAACCACCATGGTTTATGTGCAGATAGGTAGGTAGTTGAAAGTAGTGGTAAACAGTGTGAGAGCGAGATAGCAGTTTTCAACGAAAAGGTTTAGTTGGAAAAACAAGCCACTTGTTATTGCGCGGCTTGCGCTGCAGGTAAGCTGCGCAGTCTGAGTGGGCGAACGAACATCGGGAGCAAAGCAAACGACACAAGAACTCGTTTGAAACCGCAGCATGAACGTTGCACAGTCGAATTCAAATATTCAAAGTAAACGGTTCTTTGCCACAAGATAAAGCAAATAATAAAAACAAGTTACTCAAACGAATGTGAGCAAATATAAAACTATGAGCGTAGGTAAGCTGACTGATAGTGATAGTGCGGCACAGTCGACTACTATGGACACTGAATGCGGTGAAGTGAACCAGACACGCAGCAGTTGGAGCGCCAAATTCGCGCAAAAGACTCTGCAAGACTACGAAGTACTATCGGTGATTGGGAATGGTGCCTTCGGCACTTGCTACAAGGTGCGTGACAAGGCCACAGGTGAAATATACGCTTGGAAGGGCATGGACTATGATGAGTTAAGCGAAGAACAGAAGGCATCACTTGTCTCAGAAATAAACGTGCTGCAACAGTTCCAGCATCCAAATATTGTGCAATACTATCATCATCTGGTGAACCATGAGGCCAAATCGATTTACATTGTCATGGAGTGCTGCGACGGCGGTGATCTAGCGAAACTTGTAGCGCGTGCGCGAGCAGAGCAAAAAAGATTTGAGGAGAAGTACATCTGGCGAGTGCTTTACCAGATCTGCAGGGCTTTGCAGGTATGCCACAACAAGATAAGTAAAGGCACAGTGCTGCATCGGGATATTAAGCCAGCGAATATATTCCTCGATGCCAAGGGCAACGCTAAGTTAGGAGACTTCGGTCTGGCACGCATGCTGCAGCGGCATGAGCACTTTGCCGCTACTTTTGTTGGCACACCGTACTACATGAGTCCGGAGATGGTGAAAGGCGGTCGTTACGATCGCAAGTCGGACGTGTGGGCGGTGGGCTGTCTAGTGTACGAGTTGTGCGCGTTGCGTACGCCCTTTAAGGGTCGAGAATTCGAACAGCTCTTGGTGAATATATCCAATGGCAAGTACAGCAGCATTCCGGATGTGTATAGCAGCGATTTGCAGGCGCTTATATCGTTTATGCTGGAGGTTGATCACGATCAGCGACCGGGCATTGAGATAATAACGAGGCATCCTCTGCTAGTGCGCAATATAACAGATTTGGGAGACGAGTATCCACAGCTGATTGTGGCTGAGGAGGGTTTCTATGTTCCCTCGGAGGAGTCGCCAGATAATAAACACGCACGTTGCAAACTGGCCTACAGCCCGCGGCGTTCGGAGCTCTCCAGCACCATGTACTCGGAACAATACAGTTTCAATGAGGATTACGGCCAACGTCGCTTAAGCATTAGTGGTGTCTTTACACCCGATTTGCGTGGAGAACTTTTCTACTCGGCAAAGCGTCGCATATTTGCGAATTTACACAAAACGGAAGCAGCACGACTGAAGTTGCAACATTCCGATTCAGCGTTGTACGAGAGCATTGTACGTGAGGAATACGCCAGCATTTTGGGGGAATTGCATACATTCGATGCAATGATGCGACCGAAATTGCCGTCGTCACAGAAAGTAAAACCAGAAACTGAACCAGAGCCGAGCCCGGGTGTGCTGACGCAGCATGTATTTCACGAGGCACTGCAGGCACGTCTGCATGCCATACGTGCGCAGGAATCGCTGCTTAAGCAACGCGCAAAGGAGCTCGATGCTCGTGAGCAAAAGCTTAATGAACAGGAAAAGCGACTGCAAGAGTTGGAGTTCTGTCTAAACGAGCGGGAAGCGGCCGCTAAAAAGTCGGCTGCGCACACTGAGAGTATCGCGTTGTTGTGTAGTACGCTCCAAGAGCGGGCATGTATGCCGCCTCCGCCTCCAATACCGCCGCGAAAGTCACGGAAACATGATGACACTTATTGCACTATCGAACCGAATGATACGCTGCTCCAGCCGCCTACCGTTGCCAAGCTAAATTTGGCCGCACTGGCAGCGCCCAAGTCGTTTTCCACTTTCCGCAAGGTGACATTTCAATCACCGCAAAAATTCATTAAATACGATATTGACAATGTCAAGTCGGTCAAGCTGCCAATGCCCACGAATCAGTTTCAAATGAGTGTCTCCAGCAAGGGTAGCAGCGAAGACTCCGCGGAGAGCCACACGTCGACTCAGCGTCGTAAATCCATACTGTCGCTTTTTGGACTAAGCCGATCCAAGGTGCCGAAATCAACACAACAACAGCTTCTAAAGCCAACTGTTGCTGAGGTAGTGCCTTCAGTGACACAACGACAGCCACTTGTTACGCGCCAGGAGATAAACACGCCGGAGCTTACGGCTATTTGGACCAAGGAGCAAAAACGTGCAGCCTTCGACCTGCTTGCTGCAATGAACGCCGCCGAACAGGACCAAGGTGGCGCAGTTGGGCGCCACAAGCTCCGGCAGTCGGTGCGCGATCGAAATGCACTGCACAAAAATCGTATGCGTCGCTCACTCATTGTAGGTAAACAAACATTTGAACCTCAGGCGAGTGGACAGTTTTTAATTTAGATAAACTCTAAGTACTTGCAAAAACATACTTAAAGTGTTGTGGTTGCATGTGATGCGGAATAAGTTCCATAAATTTGCCATAATTATATCCCGTTTTATTTTTTTTTAAATATAAGCAATTATACTTTTAACAGTATTTAGTTTTATAGAAAAAACCAACCACAATTTATTCAATATTTAGTTTGCATCTTTTTGTTTTTTTTTTATTAACACAAAAAATTGTTTTCCTCTTTTGTCGAGTGTACACAAACGCTCCTGCTTGAGTGGGTTAGGCTGGTGCTACAACGGGTGGCTGAGGTAGTAGAAGAATCCACCCACCCGCGTATGAAATACCAGATCATGTTAGTTTTATACCATGGACAAGGAACTAGAGGTGGTGCCAACAATTTTCGCTTATGTTGGGTGCTCCCATGAGGCGGCCATTTGCCTTTTTGTGACATCATGACGTTTTGGGTTCATCATGTCCTTTTATTTTTACGCTGCACAACACCAAAATACGTTAAAAAAAATCTAATTTGAATTTTGCAAATATTACTTCTGCATCAAATTGGTTATTGTTAATTCAAATCAACTCAGAAAGGTGCTAAAAAGTACAAGTGACATGTTTAGCATTGGTTTTTGCTTTAAATAAATTTATGTTCGATTTTCCAATTGCTCAATCTACCAGCTGAGTGGTCTAAAATGTTCACGATTCGCTGCTTATCAACACTGCTTGTCATACAGCTGTGCAGTGCAGTTACGCAACTACAGGTACATATGTACATTTGTATGCAAGTGTTGACGGACGGACTTTGAGCAACAGGTTTTACTAACTAAGTTGTACCCGTGGTGCGTGCGAAGTTTAATTTATTACAGTTTGATCTTTTTACAATGGCAGCTGCGCTTTTGAAGTCTGTGCACAAAGTTTGCGCCCCGGCGCGCCGTAACTTCAGTGCCGCATTGCAAGATGTTGTTATTGTGTCAGCTGCACGTACACCCATTGGCAGTTTTCAAAGCAAGCTGGCGCCGTTGTCCGCTACACAGCTTGGTGCGGTTGCCATTGAGGCGGCTATAGAACGTGCGGGCATTGCCAAAAGCGATGTGCAAGAGGTTATTATGGGCAATGTCGTGTCGGCTGGCTTGGGCCAAGCGCCGGCACGTCAGGCTGCCATATTTGCTGGACTGCCGACCAACGTCTGCTGTACCACGGTGAATAAAGTGTGCTCCTCAGGCATGAAAGCGATAACATTTGGCGCTCAATCGCTAATGCTTGGCCAATCAGAAATCGTTGTTGCCGGAGGTATGGAATCGATGTCGAATGTGCCATACTATTTGAAACGTGGCGTCACGCCATACGGCGGCGTCAATCTAATTGACGGCATTGTCTTCGATGGACTTTTCGATGTCTACAATAAGTTTCACATGGGCAATTGTGCCGAGAACACCGCCAAGAAGCTAAACATAACGCGTAAAGCCCAAGATGATTTTGCTGTCGAATCATATAAGCGTTCGGCCAAGGCCTGGACGGATAAAGTGTTCGATGCTGAAATTGCGCCCGTGAAAATACAACAAAAACGTAAACCCGAGGAGCTTGTGACCATTGATGAGGAATTTAAGCGTGTCAACTTCGATAAATTCGGTCAGCTTAGCACGGTATTTCAACGTGAGAATGGCACCGTGACTGCGGGCAATGCATCCACATTGAATGACGGCGGGGCAGCTGTTGTGCTGATGACTACTGCGGCCGCACAGCGTGCTGGCCTGAAGCCGTTGGCACGCATTGTTGCCTTCCAGGATGCTGAAACCGACCCAATTGATTTTCCCATTGCTCCCGCGCTGGCCATACCAAAATTGTTGGAGCGAGCCGGTGTGCACAAGAACGATGTGGCCATGTGGGAGATCAATGAAGCATTTTCCGTTGTTGTTGTGGCTAATATGCTGAAACTGGATGTAGATCATGCCAAAGTAAATGTACACGGTGGTGCCGTTTCACTTGGCCATCCCATTGGCATGTCTGGCGCGCGTCTGGTGACACATCTCTCGCATAACCTGAAAGCTGGCGAATTTGGTTGTGCCTCGATCTGCAATGGCGGCGGTGGAGCTTCTTCCATACTCATACAGAAATTGTAAAGTGATAATTGGCAGGACGGCATATGGCACACGCTACGGAAGCGTATCCAATGGATTGCCACAAGGTTTAGTTGTGCCTTAAACCAGAAATGCATTTATTTTTGTAATTTAAGCTGAAAGTGTTGAATGTTTATTGTAAATTTATCAAAAGTGTTACGTGATTCTAATAAAATTGGCAACAAGAAAAAGTTTGTTTCAACAGAAAGCGGTTATACCTGTAGTGCCGCATGTGACGTCATCTAGCGGCACATATTTCTTACTGTTACGGTGCAGGTCACGGGCATACACTGTGGGAAGGCATATCCATTGGCCACTTGGGATCTGTTCGAGTGTGTGTGCTTTGATTTAATTACTTCGATTTTGTTTGCATATAATTAATTTTATGTCTGCTGCTTATTTGCTTTCACATGTATGTTTTCTGCTTAATTGTGTGCTCTGTTTGATTACCGTTAGCGACTTGACCCAACTCAAGGAAATTGTTGGCATCAAATTGACGATTCGTGTGCGCGAATGGAAAAGGCTAAGCAACGCAATTCCTTGCCAACATGTGTATGTGCGTGTGCGTGTGTGTGTGTGAAGGGCTGTGCAAAATGAACGTAAGTAATTGTACACACAGACAGAGATTGTGCACTGTGCGGAGATTTTAGATAATTATTTCTGTTAAATATGCGATATTTTATTTCGAAGCTGTTTTCCGCTTTGTATTTACATATGTATGTATTTACTTTAATTGATTGCTTATGGCAGAAGTGTATCGCAGAGACAGATCTTGACATGTCTCATGTGCAATGCAAGGCAATGGCGTTGCCGGTAATTAGCTGCCGAGATTGGCCAAAATGTCTGGGTAACAGATGTCCACTGCCGCTGACAGGATGAACATTAGTGTATTGCATCAGCTGCAGCTCGAGCGGAGTCGCATTGACGTACTGAACATGCATGCTGATCGGTATGTGGCGGAGGCACTGCGCTATGTGGTGCAGCATGTCTTTGCGCAGATGACGACGACGGTGATCGTGACCATTGCGGCAACGCGGCCGCACATGAACGATTGGTTTGCGCACATGTTGGAAACGCTGTTCGCCAATCGGGATGTGGTCTCTGTGCAGTTGGTGCGACAAAGTCCACAACAGCTGGAGGAGCAACGACTGGAGGAGGCCATGCCGTATGTGCATCGTAAGAAGAAAGGTCGCAAAGTCTGCAACCTGCTGCTCGTGGACTCCTACGAAGCGCTGAGGTAAGTCGCTGCTGCTATGATGTGCCAACTCGTCTATGTGTGCAATAACAACGTTACCGTTTTCATAACCAACTTAGCGCTACCGGCTTAGCCGCAAACAATGGCATACACGATGGCATGGAATTCTACTTCATTTTTCTAAAGGGCACGGTAGCATGGAATCCGTTCGAAATGCAACGCATACTCGACTACTGCCTGGACAACTATTGGCTGCACTGCAATGTCATGGTGCAGTCGCCGCAGTACGAGGTATTGGTTTACAGTTACTTTCCGTATACGCCAACGCATTGCCAGGAGGCGCATCCTGTGCTCATCAATCGCTTCGATGGGCTGCGCATGCTGAATGACGACATGTTTCCAGACAAGCTGGTAGATTTGCATGGCTGTGCCCTGACGCTGCTCACGTGGAATATGCCACCGTATGTTGTGCTAAATCCCAATCCGGATGGCACATGGAACGCAAAGGGTTTTGAATTGTTCTACGTGCGCGCATTGGCTGCGAAGCTCAACTTTACATTGCAGATAGTCAATCTGACACTTCACGATGGCCTCATGGTCAGTGATGAGGAATTGGAGCCGGTGAAGATGGCAAGTACAGTCGCAGATGCATCGAGATGCACTTAACGGTTTCTAATGATGTCATTTTGCATTTCACTTGCAGCTGCTGCAGCGTCGAGCCAACATCAGCGTTGGCTACTTTCGCAAGACACATGCGCGCACCCAGCTGCTGACGGCATCGCTGACCAGCTACTATACACCGCTGGTGGCGGTTATGCTGCGCGCCAGGAATCGTTACAGCACCTTGGAGATTCTGACGTTTCCTTTTCAACTGCCCGTTTGGCTGTTGCTCTGCGCCTGCGCGGCGCTCTACTTTCTGCCGCAGATCATGCAGCACTGGCTGCTGCGCAGACCCTTCACGGTGTACATTGTGGAACTGCTGCTGGGCGTGCCGATTGCTGCACGTCTGCCGGAGCATTTGCTGCATCGTTTCATCTATCTGATTTGGCTACTCGGCACGATTCCATTGCGTGGCATCTACCAGGCGCTGCTGTTTCATCTCATACGTCTGCAGCTGTACCGCGCCGGGCCCAGTTCCTTCTTCTCGCTGATTGAGAGTGGCTACAAGGCATGGACATCGGTGTACACGCTGCGTCTGCTGCAGGGTGTGCTCCAGGAGACCTTCGGTCCAAAGTCGCAGCATCGCCATCTCTTTGAGGTCTCCAATATTTCGCAAGAGTGGCAAGTCCTGACCCGTCTGGCAAATGTGGCACCAGCCGAGCCGGCCATCTATGCCATTGCGGCGGCGGATGTGACGCAGCTCTATGTGCTCAATTATCATCTGGACGAGACCTTCCAAATACTGCCCGAGTACGTGAATGTGCAGCAGATAGCCATACACATGCCGAAGCATTCGTATCTGGTCGACAAGTTCGATGACATTCTGTGCCTGCTGACCAATGCCGGCCTAGATGTGGCCTGGCATCGTTGGAGCTTTGGCACCTCGGCTCTGGGCGATGTCACGCAGCACACGCCGGAGCAGAACACTCACAGCGGCTATGTCGGCGCCAAAGAGCTGGTCGGCATATTCTGGATAATGGGCGTCATGTACACCCTGGCCGTGCTCGTCCTGCTCATTGAGTATCTGGCACAGCACTGCTGTATGCGCCACTGATTGCTGCCTGCTGTTATTAGGCGACCAGACAATGTTTGCGCTTATTAAAAACTTTTGTCCAAACAAAACAAAAACCATTAATCACATGAAATTTACGCTGCACGTCGGAATGTTGGCACGTGTCCACAACCCCGCTGAGTGTCGCACCCGCTTTGACTGGCACAGTATTCCCTTGACTATGAACATAACCGCACTCCTGGAAAGCTATCGCGCACGATCCGGCGAGCAGCTCAACGACATGAACGGTCTCGTGGCGCGCGCCTTGCTGCATGTGGTGCACCACTATATACTGCAGGTGGCGCCATCGCTGGTGGTGACGCTCTCCTGCCAGAAGAACTGTCTCTTCTACAACGACATGCTCGAGAGACTGTTCCGCCGCTGGGGCATGGCGCCTGTGCAGATCGTGAACATTGCGAGCGACCAACTGGATGATCGCAGTGGCGCAGTCGCCGGCCTGAGGCACTACAATCTTATACTGACGGACTCCTATGAGAATTTTCGTGCAGTCGACGTCGTGGCGCACACGCGCCACTACAACAACAATGAGTTCTATCACATATTCCTGCAAGAGCGCGACCATCTGCTGGCCAACTCGATGCAGCGCATCTTCGACTACTGCTGGCAGCATCAGCTGATCAACTGCAATGTCCAGGTGCAGACGGCCAAAGGCGAGATACTCGTCTACACGTATTTCCCGTACGCGGCCACGCACTGCAATCGCGTGCTGCCAGTGCTGGTTAATCGCTTCAACGGCACTCATCTCGTCGTGCCGCAGCTGTTTCCACGCAAGCTGCGCAGTTTCCATGGCTGCCCGCTGCGTGCCGCGCTCTGGCATGGGCCGCCGTACATTTATCTGAGCAGCGATGGCGAAGGCCGGCAGCAAGTGGCCGGCGGCTTCGAGGGCCAGTTGCTGCAGCAGCTGGCCAGGCGGCTGAACTTCACGCTGGATATACGCGAGCCGCCGGACGATGAGCAGCGCGGCACCATAAACGGTGACACGGCGACCGGCGCACTCGGCATGGTGAGTTGTGGTCTTGTCGCCATTACCCAGTCTCTGATGCTCTGCGCTTTCAGCTGCAACGTCGCGAAGCTGACTTCAGCATGGGCCTCTTCGTGCAGAACACCCAGCGTGCGAATCTGGTCTCCAATACCATGCCACACTATCATTCGCACGTGGTGATTGTGCTGCTCGAGTGTGCCTACGAGATGAACTCGGTGGATATTCTGCTGTATGCGCTACCGCAAAGCGTATGGATCACCATTGGTGGCATACTGCTGCTGGCCCTTGTGCTGGACTTGTGCGCGGATCGCGCGTTTGCGCCCATGGAGGAGATGCTGAATGTGCTGCTCACACTGGTCGGCCAACCGTTGGATTTGGCAAGGCAGTTCGCTGTCAAGCGCGTCTTTTACCTTGGCTTCATGCTCTTCACGCTCATGGTGCGCGGCATACATCAGGGTCTCTTGTTCCATCTCATACGCACGCATCGACTGACCCACATGCCGACGCGCATCGATGAACTGGTGCAGGCGAACTACACGAATTTAATGAAAATATCGACCGTTGCGCCGCTAATGCAGATTCCGGCCATTGCCAGCATGAAGCGATTGCTGGTGGCCGGCACCGCGGAGTCGGTGACACTGGAAAAGTTGGCTACCTTGGGCAAGAAGGGTTACACGGCGATCCTGCCCAAGGACTCACTCCGTCACTACGCGAATATGCAGCCAATTGCCTTCAGAGCTCTGCCGGAGGAGCTAGTTGCGCTGCACTTGACCATTCTACTGCCGAAGCATTCGTTTCTGATCGACGAGTTCAACGAGCAACTGCTCGGAATGCGCTCCGTGGGCCTGGTCCTAGCTGCGGCACGTACCGAGTTCGGTGCATCGAACTTGGCTCAACGTCGCAATGAGCATGACAACAGGATGTTCGGTTTCTATGAACTGGACATTATTTTTTGGTTGCTCATAGTTGGCTTAACCGCAAGCGCCATTGTCTTTCTGCTGGAGCTGTGCTCCACTCGCACACCACGCCTGCAGGCCCTACTGCATATGCATCATTTAGCAACTCCTTAATCCTTCTTTAAGTTTAAGTTGGCCACGATTCTTAGTCCCTTAGTCGCTTTCGTCTGCTGTGCACTGTGAACCGATTCATTTTATAAGGACCCCATTATTATTTAATTTAATCAATGTAATTGAGCCACAATAAAATGAAAGCTTATGTACATGGGCAAGTGGATATGTGGGCCCCTGCCGCCAGCTACTAGCGCAGTCGATGCCAGCACTCCCGCAGCCGATGCCAGCACTGCTGCAGCCGACGCCAGAGGCGCAGGAAGCGTCTGGCAGAGCGCGTCATGACAAAGACGTAGTATTCAGTGGCGAATGCCAGGCAGCTCAGGGCATGGCCCCAGGCCAAGATCTGGAATGCGCCACGCAGTGTCGCCAAGCTCATGGCTTGCGGCTGATCCTCCACTATTTCCTGCAGCGCATTCATGCTCGTGTCCATGAAGACCTCTTCCCACTTGTCCATCAGGCCTGAGTTGACGTACTCCAGGATGTAGCGATTGAACGTCGTCAGCAGTATGGAGTTCTTGCGCATGTAGATGCTCAGCTGCTGCATGAGCACCTTCTGCGGGATTAGAAAGAACTCGGCGCCGGTTTGCAGGCGCTTCCGCTTGAAGTAGCCGAAGTACTCGTAGGCACTCAGTATGGCGACCTGCCGCCGCGTGCGGAGCAGCCAGTTGAAGGCATCGAAGTTGCTGTGCCTCATCACACGGGCCCCCTGACGTATGTGCGGAACGCTGGCCATCGCATCGTACGTCACATCCGTCATGACCAGTGAGAAGTTACGCTCGAGCAACTCTTCGATGTCGCTCGGCGGCGGATAGTTGATGTCCATGCGTATGAAGTGGAACATATAGGCTTGGTAGGCACAGCGCAGCACCAACGTCATGGCCAGCCACAGCGCCAGCAGATAACGCGCAAAGTTGCGTTCCGGAGGCAAGGCAACGGTGCCGCCCAGACTCACCACGAACATGTTATAGACGGGCGAGCGATTGCGTGCGCCCAAAACGAAGTCTCGCATGGACGCATTCACGCCGCAGCGCAGCAGCAGGCACAGTGCAATGCCGCACACGTAGTAGGTGGCGATGAGATACCAGATGTCGGGCCCAAATGGAAACATCAGCTTGGCATAAGGGCTGTAGGGCGTAGTGCGGGAGCTGGTGATGAAATGGAAACTGCTTAGGTAATAGGCTGAGGTCGGCGCGTACGGGTCCGAGTCGTTTGTGGGCTTGTAGCGCAGGGCGCCGATGGCAAAGTCAATGCCACGCGAGAAGAGCTGCGCTTGGGAAGGGGAGAGAGTGCAGATAAGGCATTAGGATTAGGCATACATAGCCTAGCAAAGGGACACAACCTCATCGAATATTTCACCGCTGTCATCCAAGGTGCGTGCCTTCTCCTTTGGGCTGAGCCAACGAAACTGCAGCGTGAAATTGAACCTGGCCGCCAGGTAATCCAACAGTTTGCCCTCAATGCCCTGGAAATAGTCGTCGGCCTGTGAGCCAAGTGCAAAGTACGGCATCTCCTGCGTCGTTGCACAGGCCACCGGACAGCCGTACATGTTGGCCACCTTGTCGGGGAAAAAACTATTCGGGCCGTCTGCCGCCGCCTTGGCAAATAGCCACTGGCCGCCCACGTAGCGATTCTGTATGTATGGCGCATAGCCACCGCAATGGAAGCGATTGTACGGCTGCGCGGTGAAGAGCAGCAGCTGCTGCTGCGGCACGTGGACCAGCACATTCGCATTCAGTATGCCCACCCGCCAGTTCAGCTGGGCGATCCGAACCAGTTCCACATAGTAAAACGGCGTGAACGTATGCAAGACAATAATAAAGTAGCCGCTCACATAAAGATGCTCCAGCTCCAGATAACGATACAGGAATCTGCAGTAAACAAAGAAAAACATTATGCCAGCTGACCCAACGTGCAAAGAACTTCTCAACGTGCCTCAGTGCCTGGTAGCCATCGACCAGCAGCACACTGTAGTGTCGCTCACTGTCACCGGGCAGGATTTGCCCCATGCCTGCACGCACCAGTATGAGCTGATCATTGCTCCTGCTCAGCCGCCGCAGCGTCTCGTCGATGAGTTCACCGAAGAATCCGGTCTGCTTTTGCACATCCGTCCGTTGCAGATGGCTGTAGAAGTTGAACACTCTTTCCTGCTGGTCGCGTATGAATGACTCGTTCACCATCCCGACTAGGCCCGCCGCAAGCGTATTGCGCACGCCGAGATCCACCAGCATCTGGCTGGCCGCGGCATTGCTGGCCTTGATCAACGCCTGGCTGGCCAGGAGCACGCTCAGCAGGCAACAGCAGCAACGCAGCGTCTGTGTCATGGCATGTCAGCGTTCTTTGCGGCTCTTGGCAACTGTTGGCCAGTTGCGCCACGCATAGGCATAACGTCTGCTCACTAACCCGCGACCACATCATGTGCATCGATCTTAATGGCTTTCGTCACGTAACATTGCTCCCTGCAGCCGGTCTGGGGGTGTGACTTGCAGGTCAACAATCGTCTACTCAGCGGGGCTTTGTGACTACCGAGCAGTCACTCCACAGTGTTTCATGTGGCACATGTGCAACATCCTTTCGTGCAGTGTTGGCTGCAGCTAAGCGTGCGTGCTGGGCGTTTGTGCATTACAGAGTCAATTAGTTTATAATGTTTATGGCCAGTTGCCCTAATGGAATAATTGAAAATTAGCAATTAGAGTGCATGGCTGCTGCTCATTGGTACATTGTATGTAACTGAGGGATAAGCTCACGTTTTGTTGCAATTGAAAGCGCTGAGCACGCGTGGCAAAGCATACTTTTAGGGTTAATGCATTTATAATGCCGCAAAATTTGCACAAGACCAACGACGTGCCGGTCCTTTGCTCCACAAAAGCTCCAAGAGGAATATATGACACGCGATAGCCATTAGAATGAGGTAGATGGCAAAAATACCCGAGGCATTGCGTAACGTGAGTCGCTTTGCCTGCGACTGTGCACTGACCTTGAACGCATTCCGCTGCGTATGCATTGCAGCCCAGTAGTCGATCAGGCCGAAACGGCGCAGACCCGACAGCAAATTGTTAAACGGCGCCACCAGATACGAATGCTTCGCAAAATACATGGTAATGTGCTGCGAGAAGACGATTTCCGGCAGAATGTAGAACATGCCATGCTTGTGCTGCTGCAACACGTAGTAGCTGAGAAAATCCTGCGGCGTTATGCCCGCCAGCTTGACATGCGCATACGCCTCCATGTGCTCGTACACGCTTAGGTCCGAGTCGTTCTTGGCGAAGACAATGTCCATGTGGCTACGCGATATCTCCTGCGCTGTGCTCACAGAGCCAAATGTGTTGGCGGTCAGGAGCAGACTGTAACCGGCACGGCCCAGATCGGCCAGCGTGCGCGGTGGCCGCCGATAGAGACTCGTCTGCAGCACGCGAAACAGCAGGCTCTGATAGGCGGTGCGTATGAGCAGACCATAAACGTATAGCAGCAGCGCGAAAAGACGTGCAGAGTGCGTGGCTGGCTCATGCACGAGTGGCAGGCCAAAGAAAACATTCACCATGTCCAATACGGACAGTCTGTGGCGCCTCGACGAGGACGGCCATGGACAGTACAGCAGGCCGCCTACGGCAAGATACAGCAGCATTGTGCCGGCTATGCAGAGCCAAGTCTGCGCTTCGAAGGGCAGGGCGAGTATCTCGAGTGACTGATAGGCCTGCAGAGCCAGCAAAACGCTGTAAGTCTGGGACGTCTGATAGTACGGCAAGACGCTCGACAGCAGGCGCAGCCGCTCCAGCGTGTGCCGAAAGCAGCCAAGAGCCAAGTCCACGCGGCGCTCATGCAGCTGTTGGCAAGGCATGTGATAAACACTTCGATTAGCAGCCAAGAGGCCCAAGTGCGGCATGCAGCAACTCACCAGCTTGATGGCGCCTGTCAGACTGCCATTGGGCAGTATGCGCCCCCGCATGTCCAGGTCCGGTGGCACGACGAGCTCCAAGCTGAAGTTCAATCGCCTCGCCAGCACATGCAGCATGGTACCCTCAATGCCGCCGATGTGACGCACCTCGGTGCCGTTCTCCGGCTCCAATACCACATACGGCGGTATGTGCCACACGGCAATTCTGAGCGGGCACTTGTTGAAATCGCGTAGCTTATCCGGAAAAATGTGCGTACTCAAGTTGCGCCGCCACTGGCCATCGCTGGCATTGCAACTGTTGATGGCGCGCATCACCACGCGGCGACAGGCCACGGCGCTGCTGAAGACGTAGTACGTGTACAGCTGCAGGCGTTGCGGCGCCACTGCGGACAGCAGACTGACGTTGGGCAGTTCGTGTGCCCAAAAGTACCCGAAGATGCGACGCATTGTGTCGCTGTCTGGCGTGGAGCGGCCATCTATCAGATGTATGAGGTAATACTCCATGCGATCGCTGTTCACCGTGTACGCGGCCGGATCGAGACAACTGCCGGGTGGAAAGCACAGAAGCAACCAAAGTGTCAGCATGGCAGGCCATGTGGCCTGGGTCGCCATTATACGCACCTCAGCTGCTCCACGCTGTCTATGATCAGCAGATTGTACATGTGTCCTGTGGCGGTCGCCTGCGCTGCGCCAGTGCGTGATCGCTGTTGCTGTGTGTCGTGCGTGCAGCGCGTGTGTAATATTTCCACTTTGATGAAAGGCAGCTCGTGCAGCAGCTCATCAAGCGCATCCTCAATGTGCCCACTTACAGTGGCCTTGTGCTCGTCGTGATCATGGGTCGCTATGGAGATCGTGAAACTGCTGTCCTGCGGCACAATGAGCGCACGTACGATGCTGATGAGAGCCGGCACGGCCACATTCGTCTTTGGCAGCATTGTCTTGCTGCTCCACGTCCTGTCCACCGCGCACATCGTTCTGCTCATCCACAGCAGCAAAGCGAGCCAACGGAGTAATTGTAGCGACATGACGTCATGCTCTATGCCGGACACTTCGCGTTCGTTCTGCTGTGCTGCACACGACTTTGAGCTCCGGCAGCTGTGTGTGTTATGCACAAGCTGCGACTTCGCCTGCCATATCCTGGCCGACATATGTAAGTGTCCATGGGTGGTCAGTCTGAGCGCTGTAATTTCCTTAAATTGATTATTAAATGCAATTATAGAAAGCACCGTCAAATTGTTGGTTTGTTCACTAAGTGCAACAGTGTCGATGGCAACATCTGCGATTGCAACTGTATGCCTTCAGCATTGTTTATACGTTGAGTTCAAGGACTAATTTTTCTTTCCGGTTCACTTTGATGGAGTGTAACACTATAATAAAATTCATAGTGGGCAGTTCCCTGCGAGCATTGCAAGTCTTGATGATTTAAAGCTCATACACATGGTTCTCTAAGATCGGATATGTTGTCAATTCGAAAGAACAAAGTCATAGATCTCGTTGATTCGTGCAAAATCCAAAGTGTTCTGTCTGCCAAGTTGAGCACGTGTCAACTCGGTCTCCTTGAGAGCTGAGTGATCGCCATGTTTGTTGGCCTGCTGAAACTGTAACTGAGAGCCTCTGGGGCTAGAAAAATATCGGACACAGGGTTTTAAGTGGTATTTCACATTTTCATTTATTACTTAATTTTAACTCGTTACTACCACAAAAATATATTTCTATGTACATATGTATATATAAATATTTACGCATGTTTACATACATGTCACATATGTATACAATATATCTACTTAGGAGAACATTAACACGAATAGTTCTTGGCAGTTATTTTGCATTAATTTTTTTTTCTGTTCCTTGCTTTCTTTTGTTTTGCTATTTCTTTCACACGTTCGCTAAGTAATTATTAGATATACATATATATTTATACTCGTATATATATTATTTTTTGTATGTTTGTATGCATGTGTGTTTGTATGTATTTGTATGTTTGTATGCACTTGTGAGTCTGTGTGTTTAAGCCTGCAGTCTGTCAAATGCCACTGTTGCACACACAACTTGCCAAATTTCTTACACTTGTCGGCTTTGCTTAATACCCGCTGTTCGCGTTTTGCTTTATATGCAACGCGCGTTTATAAAATAGTTAATAATAATTTAAATGGAAGTAGCAAACACACACAAAAGTTGTTAAATCTAATAACACACGTAGAATATACACGATCAGCGCTTAGACGGATTGCCCCAAGCCGACATCGATTTTAGTTTTTTTTTTGCTGTTACCTTCGCTTTGCCTTTTCGCAACATTGCATTAACAGACGACAAGCTTGGCAAATTTTCGTATTTTGTATTTTCTTTTTTTTCTTTTATTTGTTTACTTTTTTTGTTTTTCTTTATTTTTTTTTTTTTTTTTGTATTAATTTTATCACATCCAAAATTGCGCATTTTGGACCATTTGACGAGTACACAACACTTCACAAATTTAGCCAGCGTAGTAACAGACAGTGCAATTTAACATCAACTACGCTCTGTTAACAACAGCGTAATGCTTGAAATGCATATGCGCAGGTTAATGGCCCAAATGCTATGCATGTTAATTTATGCAGTATTTGCTAAATGTTTGTTGTATTTATAATTGCTAATTATGCTTTTAAAAAAAATTATTGAATTAAATAATTAATATACTTGCTATTGGAACAATAATGTAATTAATTTCTCGCATCCACTTGACATTTACGTTATGTATTACTATTTATTTTATTGATACGCTTTGAAAAGCTATAAAAACGCATACAAAAATATGTTTATGCCTTACACACAAAAAAAGAAAGAACTGAACGTTGTAATACAACAGAAATGGCTTAAGTTCATTTTCTTTCTCTTCGTTTTGTTTTTGGCAGTGTAAGCTTTTTTGCTTGACATATGTTGTGTGTAATATTTCTTGTATCATATGCGTTTTTGTTGTATTTTCTTCATTTGCATTCAGATCGTAACAAATGACAGGCAAGCGTAAGCATGACATGATCTAAAAGGCATTTTTGTATTTTTCAACTGTTACTCTGTGTGTTGAATGTGCCAGGTATTTTTGATATTTTTGCGAGAAATCAATTACAGCAAATGCTACTAGAATGTTACTAACTAAATGAATTTGGTAAGGGACAAACATGTATAACTTAATTACATTTAATTTCTTATTGTTGTTTTATTTTCACTGCTGCTGTTTACAATGCGTGTACATATATATGTGTGATGTGTGTGTGTGTGTGTAGCTGTGGAGTGTACCTGTTGCTGAGCAAAAATGCTTCAACCTTGCTGTTACGTAACATAGCAGAGAATATACTTCGTCACCAATTTTACTACGACATTTTGCACATGCTAATGCGTTACATATTTGGAAACAACATTGCTTAGAATATTAAAAAATAATTTGAAGTACCAAGCAACCATACGTTTGCTATTCATTATAACATTACGTTACAGGCTTTCTGTTAATGTAACATTAAAGCGCTGTTACGCATGTTGCGTATGCGTAATATTCGGCAAAGTGAGATTTGTTAACAGTGACCACTTAACTAGACCACATTGGGCCATGCATAACTTAATGTTAAACAACACTGAAAAGTAACGCCTAAAAAGCTCGACAGTTATTATGCGTAAGTAGTTTGCATTTTACATTTTAAAATTTGTATACTTTTCCCCATTAACTTTGCTTAGACATTTCGCCGTGTAATTTCAGCATTATCAAGCACCCATAGAAACTCTAAATTCAGCCTAACTTGACCTAATCAAAAAATGTGATTCGTGTATTAAAGAAATGAATTTTTCTTTTGTGAGTAGCTGCAGCAGTTGACTGGACTGGACTATAAACATGGCTGGTCTAGTGTCATTTTTGTTGTTGTGTGTGAGTGTGTTTGCCTTATTTGCATAAATGTGTGTGTGTCTCTGTAACTATTGAGAACAATTTCTTAAACTCAGTTTCTGTTTTCCTTATTTTTTTTTTTGCATTTTCATAGGCTGAAAATACAGTTTGGTTTACACTTTACAATAACATATTTGATTTTTTTTAAGTTTGCACAACACACATAGTGTGTATATATATAAAAAGAAAAAGGAGGAAAGATCAAATAAATACAACAATCAAAATGTTTTTACTTAAACTTGCATACGAGTAAACATTCTTATTGCCCTATATGCCAGTGCGGCTAAATATATGTATGTCTGTATGTGTGTATACAACTATGGCCAAAGGCCGCCCACACGCTCGCTATCTCGCTCACTTGTTCGTGTTTGTGTTCTGTGTATTTGCGTTTGCGGTAAGTTTTAGGTTGCATCTTTTGCCTTCTTTTCGGCGCTTTTTTTCGTGTTTTGTTTTTGTTGTTTTACAATATATATTTTTATGCATAAATATAAGAGTTTACAATGTCTTAAGTTTTACATTCATTTTGTTTAAAGTTTCTTTGTAAATTTTCGTTTTTGTTTAATTTTTTTCTGTTGTCATTACTAATAAAATCGGCTAATAGTGTTGAATTATTAATTTAAAGAAATTAAGAAACACCCACACTCCGAATCAGTTCTGTATTAACACACATTAATGCCAGACACTTAATTAGTTAGCCAAACAGTCAGACACGTCGGCATCAAAGATGTTCGCGCATAGTCAAGGCTCAATCAAGTCCAAACAAGTTGCCAAAAAGGGTTCACGTTGCGGACATTGCTTATCAAGCGGCATCGACGTCATTGACAATTATTGTTATACTGTACAGACTAACCAATCAATCAATCAATCAATCAATTAACCAACAAAGCAACCAAACAATCAATTGCTCTATTCAAATACATATGCAGCAAGGATTATCTGTGCCTTGTTGTTATAAATGCCTTTGGCTGCATATGCAACATCGTCGCCTTCATCGTCATCGCTACCAACATTATAAATATATTCGCAAACAACAATATTAGCTTTTTTTATTGTTGTTGTGTAATACATTATTATTGTTGTTGTTCTTGTAATAATAGCATCTGCTTACTTTGTTCGCATTGTTTATATTTGTTGTTGCTGTTGATTTTGTATCTTCTACACTTAACATGCTGCCTGCTTCTGTACACACATATTATTTGTTGGTGTTTGTTGTGTGTTCTCCACTGGTGTTGTTTTTGTTGTTTTGTTGTTATGCTTAGCTTTTTCTATTTGTTGTAATAAAAGTAATAATTGTTGTAGATTCTTGACACTTAGCACTCCATCATTATGCACTTGAATGCACCTATGTATGTGTGTGACACATGCCTCGTCGTTCTCCTCCTCTTCCTCCAACGTGTATGCTTTTGCTAGTTTTTGCAACGCTCATAGCATTTTCTCATTATCGTTCTCGTTCTCATTCGCCTTCTGCTTCTCTTTGTCGTTCCCGCACTGCATTGGCTCATCAAAAATGACATTTAGAAAAGTTTTAGTGTATTGTGTATTTTGTTGTTTTGCTACTACGTTGATATCCTTTTCATTTTAGTTTCGCAATAACACCGCACATGATCCGCTCAATTGCTTCTCCATTTGATGTGCTCGGACGCTCGCTCGCTGAATTGAATTGACAGCAATACGCACGCTCAATCCCAACCATTCTCTTTGATCATGTGCGCCAATTCGATAATGTACTTGCCCTCCTTGTACTTTTGACTCGATTCGTATGCATGCTCATACTTCCAGCCAAGCGGTGTTTTACAGCATTCACAGTGTATATCGGCCACGGCATGCAGCCCTGTTAAGAGTACACGTTCCTCGGTTTGGCCGCATGAGACGTTCACCACCGAATTGAATAGGTAGGCGGGTCCCTGGCTGCCCTGAAACGATTTCGAGATGAGCTCGTCGTGTGAGGCCAAGTGAGCGCGGCAATGAACACATGAGTAGGTCCGATTTGTGGACGGTAAATAGGCTTGAAATGTTTTCACCATTTTTGATCAAATTTTCTTCTTCTTTTTGTTTTGTTTTGTATTTATTTATTATTCTATCGATTTTTTCTTGTGTTGTTAGTTGTTGTTGCTACGTTCGTTGCGTTGCGTTGCGTTAACGTTACGCTGCGTTATTTTGCGTTACGTATGTGTTAAGTTTGTTTTAAACATTTAGAGATCTAGCTATCTAGTAATCTAGTAGTAGCGGCGCTTATCACACGTTTTGTTTCTTGATTTTGTTTATTTGTATCTCTTGGTTTCAGTTGTTGTTAATGTTGTTCCGATGTTGATGTTTCCCCTAAGAGACTTAGCTTATGTTTATGTAGTTAATATTGGTAGAAGTACTTTTAGTTGGGCGTGTGTTGTATTGCTTTAGCTGGTTGATTGCTGATTTTCAAAGTCTGTAGCAGCGCTTTATCCTTTACTCCTTTCAATAATTTCTAATTGAGTATTTGCTCTGCTCAATTAAATCCACACAATCCGGTGTCGTAACGTCGTTTTATCGTGGTCACCAGTGTCGTTTCAAGAACTGTAAGCAAATGCAATATAAATTGCCATAATCAACCAATTATTCAATTTGCCCGACAACGATAATTGAAGTTTTGTTTTGCCCATAGTAGAGTTTCACACATACGTACATACATATATACATATGTATATGAAAACACTACCACATTTATGGTTCTAAGTACAAAATGCTTCAGTTACCGCAACCGGATATAACTAGACATACCTTTAACTTTTCCAATAATTTTTCCTCTAAGTTGATTTGTTACTTCGAGGTCTTCAGTTCTCTGTCTACAGTGTTGCGGCAAGTAAAGCAAACCAACTGTGGCACAGTACCATTGTCTGTTGTTTAAAGCTCCTTCCAGTTAGCAACGTAAGGCGTCGCGTTGGTTGGATGTGTCTTGCACCTCCAAGGAGCCAACAGCAACAGAACAAAATGGCAAATTTACAGCTAACCGCTGCTGTCCAATTGTTCGCTTTGTATTCTGTGTGCGGAGTGAGTTTAAGTATGGAGTGTGTGTGTGGGTGAGTTTGTGGTTAATGCTGGTTGTATGTGGGCGTACGTGATGTGTCTGGACGCGTGCCAGTGTTATAAAAACTCCAACATATGCATTGACAAGCAGTCTCACAAAACCCACATCGGAATTGTCGCTTGCAACATGTAACGGACCTCTCTGCCTCTGTTACTGATTCTTATCTTGTGCAATATGGGAAACAAAAAAGTCTTCGCTCTTGTCACTGGGACTTCGTTTTTTCGGCTTCTTATTATTGTTGTTATCGTCGCCTCTGCTTTGGCTATTTTATATATTTAGCATTGCATTTGGATTCGCATTCGATCGCTAATAATTCGCGATAATTTCATATGCAGATACCTGTGTATTGCTTTCTCGCTTACATTCGCACACACATACCTAGCTGCGTATGTGTTGAGTGCGCTGTCTCACTCTTGCTCATTTAATTGCTCTGCTTGTTTATTTGCTCGCAAGCTCTTCTTGTGTTATTTCCTTGCGATTGTGTTGTTTTAGTTTTCTGTTGCTGACGCTGTTATGTACACTCACACACAGGCACATACACGCACACACGTACAGCACGGATGCCTTTTTGCTATTTAATATACTGCGTCGTCTCGTGTATCTTGCTAACGGTTTATTCGTTTTGTTGTAGCTGGTTATGGTGGCGCTCTTGTTGTTGCTGTTGCTACTGCTGCCGCAACTGTTGATGTTGGCGTTGTTTTGTGGCTTTTGTTGTTGTTGTTGTGGCTGTTGCTCTTATTATCATTGAACATTCACAATTGCAAACAAGTTGTCTGGGCACTGCTGTCGTGGTGTCTTTGTCTGCTTTGGCTTTATGCTTTATCTTTTGCTTTATCGGTTGCCAATTCTTTTTCTCTCTCTTTATTACTCGGTTGCACTATCTATCTCTCTTGGTTGCTTCACCTTTTGGACAGTGTTTGTATTTGTTCTTGTGCTTTCTCGCCTTCTTTTCGCCCTTATCGACTAAGTGTTCTTTGTTGTTTTCTGTTTTCCGTTGCCCCAATGTTTAAATATCAAATTTCCTGTAAAAGAAATAAAAGGCATATTTAGTAAATTAACATAAAAACATAAAACAACAAAGTACCTTCCCAAAAAATATGTACCACAAAAATTTAAATATTCAGAAAAACGAACTCAAAATGAAATTGTTGCAAAACCTTACATTATTAAAAATGTTTATTAAACTTCTTACATAAACGAAAAGAGAAAACATGGTAATTTATTCAGTTCTTTGAATCTTTTGCTTTTTGGCAGACAAGGAATCAGAGTAAAAAATAAATACTTATGTAAAACATGATAATCCAGTGTAGTTTTCGTTTAACAATATATGGGGGCCTCTGTATGAATGAAAAGCATATATGCTAAAGAAAAAAATACATAAAATGGGTACTGGGATATTAAATCAAAGTAGAAATATGCCCAGTTATTACCCCGTTTAACATTAAATTCAAATTAAATATACAATTTTTAAAGTAAAAATGTAAGCATTCATATTTGTGTTGTGTACTCGATTAGGTACTTATACAACAATGTGCACGGGCCATGATAATTCACGTCAGTACTGCATAAAAAACAGAAGAAAAAAGTGGAAGGGTGCATAGCAGACAAAGCAAAGCCAAAACACACTTAGCTAAACAGAGAGCTGCTTACAAATAAAGATAAACGCTTTTGTATTGATTTTTTACTTAAAATTTCAAAAGCGATCCGTAGGGCACGAAACCCCATACGGGGAAATGCATTAAAAAAACAAAAATTAACATGCAAAGAAAACATTTTTTAACATTTTGTAGAACAATGAAGCCACACGACTATTTTGCGACCACAGCTGTGCACACAATGCTGTTGAAAATTGTATTAATCTTCTAATAATCTTGGTAAAACAAAACAAAACTATATATAAGAATAAAAAAAAAACCATTTATAATTAAGCTATACTTTGATACAAATGCCGTTGGATAGCCAAAGACGAATACGCTTCAATTAAAAAAAAAAAAAAATGATGAATGACAGAGAAAAAGAAAAACACCAAGCACACATACGTAGCTAATTTCAAAAACAAGAGATTTTCATGTAACTTAAACTTAAGTCTTCTTAAGCTCTGTCACACAATTTAACAAAAATTTACAAGCATCCCGATTAAAGAACACAACTCTATGAAATGGCAAGTAGGGTATAGCCACCTATGAAGAACGGGAGGCTAGGCTACTACGTGCCTGCTTGGCTAATTTGCAATAACGAAATATTTACAAACAGACGAGCGCTGCTGATGCAAATATCCCGAGTGAGATAGACTGATATGCGAACAAAGCAAAAGAACGCGAGGTGCGAAGCGTGGCTAATGTTGACTTCACTGAATCAATAGCTGCTTCTCTGATGATTGGGTGGGCGAAGCAAATAGAGAGAGAGAAAAAAAGGAAACACAGAAGACCTAACACAAAACAAGAAAAATAACAGCACTGAAATGGAAATGTGCAACGTACATATGTATGTATGCATGTACGTAGCTGTGATTGTTGTTATGCATTTAAAGAACAAAGAAATGAAAGCAAAAAAAAGCGAAGAAGGAGAAAGGGCAACAGCAGTCGTCTCGCATACAAAAGTACAAGCGATCGAAAAATCCCAATACCATAACTGCATTATAATAGATTAAGCATGATGGGGGCGGGTCGATAACTGGCCGAAACAAAGAACGGAAATGCATTTTAGCGCGAAACTATAACATCATAATCAATAAACGATAATCATAAACAAATGATGACGTGCAAGTGCTAAGAGAAAACATGAAAGCAAATGCACATATGCCACAAAGCAAACGAGAAAACTAAGTATACAAAATAATTTTTTTTGTTAAACTTTGGGGTAGGTGCTTCAGTATACTTGTGAGCATCTAGTGCAGGCACAATTGACTCAGCCACCCACTCTGCAACACTGTGTGCGAGACGAAGTTAGACGGATATAATGGCAGCTACATTCTACCAAATCTTAAATGTGTAAATGGGCTTAGGCCCCAGGAAGCTCAGAATAAAACATATATAGTCACAACATAATATTTACATGCATTTTAGATTATAAGATACCATACTTTAGAACAAAAAAATAAGAAGAACATAAAACAATAATTTGGCTTTGCTGCAAACCGTCATATGTTTTATATCACTTCGCAGATTAAGATGAAAAAAAACTAAGATACTAGAATTACACGCAAATTGTGTATAAAAAATTCGAAATAATTAAATCATTGGGTTTGGTTGGTTTCTTGAACTGGTATTCATTGATTTGCAGGAAATAAATTTAAGCTTATTTTTGGCTTACGATAATAAACAATATAATAAACCAATTTTGTCAACCACATTTCCATATTCTAAAGTTGTATAAATGTATGTACGCATTGAATCTGAGCAATGCCGGATAATCAGCTAGTTAAAGTTGAAAAAAAAAGTTAACAAAAGCGAGACAGCGGAGCAGTTACAACAAAAACAAGCATGAAATGTGTAAAGCGAGCATCATTGCGCGCAGAAATTTGTTGTTGTGCTTTTTTACCCAACAAACAAAGAAGAAATGCGCTTCTTGTTTGGTTCCCCTCGCTTGCTCCCATGGGAGCATTTATAAATACTTATAACCGTAGTAACAAATTTTAGGTTCACTGAACTAAACCAAACAAAACGAGAGAAAGAAAGAAATAAAAAAACACCGTAACCACAAACCGGGCGGTGTTGTTGTATACTAGTGACAGCGGCGTTGGTGGTGTGAGGCGTAATTTAAACGCGGAAACCAAAAGCGTACCAAAATGTTGTCAACGTATATTTCATTCTTTCTTTTGTTTATTCTTCTTTTTTTTTCTCTTTAAAATTTTTGTGTTTATGTTTTTTTCGGCTATTGATGAAAGTCGATTGCATTGATGAACCAGCGGAAAGTGGGCAGATATTTATTCATCAAACATTCAATTACTATTTTTGCTGTTATTATTAAGTTGACCTTACAGGTCGCGAACTTTACTGTAAAAGAAAAAAATCACCGACACACGTACGCAGCACTCAAAAACAAAAAAAAGAAAAAAACATAAACAAACAAAACGCAAAGCAAGCAGAAAAGAAATATATACATATATATACATAGAAGCATATTACTTAGTACACAACGCGCACTTACTTTTAAACTTTTGTTATTTATTTATTTATAATTATTATTGTTGTTGGAATGAAAAACGACATCTATTATAGACAAACAAAAATTAACGTCGTAATTAGCAGCAATGACCCTTCAGCACTTATAATTTTTTCTTTTTTTGGTTGGCTTAACGACTAATTACAAGATTTTGTATAAATGTTACTTGATTTAATTTTTATTTACTCTATATGTTTACTTTTTTTTTAATTGGCATGTGTGCGCTGTGCGCTTTACAAGTTTACAAATCAACTGCCGAACAACGAATGAACAAACTGTTGACTGCGACTGCAACAAATTGAATGCCATGGCACGGCATCATGGAACGGAAAACCGAACAGAACAGAAGTAAAAAGAAACGAAACCAAACAAAACCAAGTGACTTGAAGCCAACCAAATCGACAAAGCGTTCAGCTGAAGAACGGTCTCTTGGAGACTTGTAAAGTGAACGCACGAACGTAGATATATGTATATATACATATATATACATATGTTCGTATGTATTATGTATGTAAGTATGTACATATATACCATATGTCTTTTTGTTGAAACTTCTCGCTGTGTTTGTTTTTGTTGTTGGCTTTGTTGGTTCGTTGCTTATTTGGTTGTAATAGCGACAGCAACAACAAAATTAGCAGCCACTAATAATACCAACAACAAAACAAAGTCAGCAACGTGCAAACATTACAAAGCAAGAATCAAGCCAATAAAAACGCGCAAAAAGACAGACGATGGCATATATGCGCAGCGGGCAACAGAGTTTCAACGCGCAGTGGTAAACAACGAGTGCACTGAACGAACAACGAACGATTGAACGAACGGAATAAATAAACAAGTGAGAGCGAGTGAGTTATTGTGCGATTAACTGCGCAGGGGAGTTACTAAGTAGGGGAGTAAGTGATTGTATTGCATATATGTATCCATTTATTGAGAAAATGTAGATGTATTAATAAACATACGTTTGTATGCGTAAAGCCAAAAAGGGAAAACCATTAACATCGATAAAAAAAAAATAACAACAACAATTTCAACCGCAAAGAACAAACACAAATTAATAGCGAAGCGCATACGAATGATGTTGATGAAGCCGAATGACAAAAAACACATTCATATGTTCAAATTTATTAAAAAAAAAAATTGAAGAAAATATGTGCGGGAGGTAACATATGTCTGTAAGTATATTGTGTTGTAATTTGTAAAATATAATTTTCATTAATTAGTCAGCATGCATAACATCAACAAGTAAAAGTTGTAGGTATAACTTATTGGTATTCTATTCGCGTAGACAGGTCACCCCTGGAGTCGAGTGGCGCATTAGCCAATGCCAAAGTGTTGTTTTCTATTTGACCTCGTACATCAAGTAAAATTTAACACAAAATAATAAACGATGAACATACATATGTACAGAGATTTTGAGCGCAAAAAGGCAAACAAAAGAACAAAAAACAAAATATTTTGGCCTACTTTTTATTGTATGGAAATATTGTAATTGCGAAATGTACACCAATTCAGGTGGGTTCTTAAAGTTTTAGTGTATCTCTTTAACAAGCCGACAAATCCAACAGAAATAAGTCAACAACTACACAATTACAATATCATGACAAAAAAAAATAAACAAAATAAATAACAACCTATCGGCAGCAAATGCTTATCGCTAGCACACGGGCCATGCAAAAATACAGAAAACAATCTGTTGTGTTTTGAGTTGACGCTTATTTTTGGTTTTGCGTTTTGTTTATTTTTTCTAAACAACTGATAAAAAATAAGGCAACTACGCAGCAAAACGCACACACAAAAAAAAAAAAAGAAAAGCAAAGAAAAAAAGCCGAACACAGACTTTCTACATTTTGCTTAACAAAACATAATACAGCCGTGACGCAGAAAAAAAAACAGAAAAAACAGCTGACACAAATGCGAATCAACAGAGAACGAAATGAAATTTTTGATAAGAACGAACGTCAATAGCAACAAAACAAATGCGTTTGCGTGTTAATTGTAAAGGGTAAGCGTGTGCAAGGCAATACAATAACAACCTGAATTGTATAAACAGTAACAAAACAATATAAGTGATAAAAAGTGTTCACATGTTAACAACAATTGCTTAGAAGAGGAGTCAAAGAGGGTAAGAGCTGCACAAACAGTAAAAACAGGTATACCAGCAAAAACAAATATATATGTATGTATATACGTACATATATTTTGTGTGTGTGCACTCATTCGTGCTGTCGACATATGAATGTATGTATATACATACAGGCTGACAACACAGCTGTTCACCCGTTTTTGTTGCTGTATTGCAAGTTGAATTAGGAAACACAAGCGGCATATAAAGCACAATAAACAAAATGACTAAATGTTGTTGCATACAGTGTGAAAAGAAATAGAAATTTTATTTTATTTTAAATCTTTAAGCATAATTGCAAAATGGATTATGCATGGCTGTGCCTGTATGTGAAAAAACCAACGTCGCACTTGTTGTACATAAGGTAGAGTGTGCAGGTAGAGAATGGGATATACTATTGTACAAATATTTGGCGCATAAAGCATTATTTTTTTTTTTTTTTGCTTATTTTTGTCTTTTATTTTGCAACACGGAAATATAGCGCTAAAACATGGAATATAAAAATAAAACTTACCACAGAGGGGATACGTTGTGTTGTCTTTTCTGTAGCTGTAGTAAATAATTTGTTATTTGCTTTTCTCTATGCCTGTTTTATTTTTCGTATGCTAAAAGCAAAAAGAGGAAAAAACGAAATTTAACTAACAAACTTAATTTGGTTCAACGGATTATGGTTTTTGTCGCCTTGACCAATTTCTTGTTTACTTGATTTTGCTGTTGCTTTCTCTTCATCCCCCTTTTTTTAAACACTCGCTCAGTCACCAGTGATGCCAAAACTCAGCAGCGAGCAAAAGTGGTTAGAAGGAGCAAAAAAGGGCCAAATGAAAGGGAAAAATAGCCAGATTAATCGCTGTTGCGAACTTTTGCGAACATTTTATTCTTTTTATTATTATCTGCTCTTCCATAGAGTTTGGTGAGGTAAAAAAAAGACCGCCTCCATGTTGCCCTTACTAGTAATGTTGATATAATTGTAATAATATTTGCATTGCCATTTGCAATTTTAATTAATTTGGAAAAAATTACTCCTACATATTTTTTCTGTGGTTTTGCTTAAAGAAAAAGATTTCCTTCTGCACATACTCGCCATCCCGTTCCATCAAAAGAATTCTAACGTTGCGACGCCAGTATGTGCAATTTGCCAAGGCAGAAAAAGAAAACAAGTTCGCTAAACTGGCATCACTGCATGTACACTCAGCTGGCTGTTTTTCGCACTCAGCTGTTGGTATTGTTGATTTTGTTGTTACTATTGCTGTCGTCCACTTGGTCTCTCGTTAACTTGCTCACTCTAACACACGTTAATTTGCGTTTTTGCAAAAACAACAAACGCAATATGGAGCAACAGAAAACCAAAGTAAGGGGGAATAAATAGAAAAATCAACAAAAAAAAATGTAAAGTGCAAAAAATGCATTTAGCGCGATAATTTCTTATTGATGGGGTCGACTAACAGTCTTTGTTGTTTTTGCGTTTCTGCTGTCATTTTTGTTTTTGTTGCGCAGCACAATCAATTTTTTTATCCTTGATTTTCTTCTGTACTTCGATTTTTCACCGTTTTATATTTCATCGTTTTAGATGCTTTTTCTTGCGTATATCCGCCATTAAATAATATAGATATATACATATATTTAAAAAAATATTAAAACCAAATTTTATTTACTTTTTTTTTTACTTTATTTTTGTGTTATCGCGCAACGACGAATGTTTCTTATTATAAAACAAGTAAATATCCGTTCGATTTCAACGTTTTTTCCCTTTTTTTCTTTACTTCATGTCGCGAGCAATTGCATTTGTTTTCGCAGCTTTCTCAACTAAACATTTTTGTTTATTTTTTTTTTTTTGACGTTCCTTTGCTCAAAAGCTGCGCAAGTATGTGTCTTGAAGTAGCGTATCAGTGTATCACTGCTTATGCCCTATGTCAGAAGAGAGAAACTAATGTGTGAGTGAGAAGCGACGGTTTCGAGCCTTGCAAACTCTGTAATTGGGTCTATTTCTCTTTAACAACACTACTTTAGTACTGAACAGCGCGAAATTTGAAAGTGGTTACTACCCTAACATTTAGCTGTGCGCCAAACTGACCATATCGGTATAGTTCGTTTAATTTACTCGCTCATTTGGTTATTAGTTCGCATAAAAATAAAACAATCAATATGGTACCAACAAAATCAAAATGATGCTTTTAAAATCATGCTTTAAATTGAATACAAAAACGAGAACGCAAATTTGAAATTGAAAAAAAAAAATGGTTTCCTGGCAATGTGGGCACTTAAGTCATTATTAAGTTAAAATTTCACAATCGTAGTAAGTCCAAAACACTGTCGAAAGACATCCGCCGTTACCATATGCATAGGTTCGATTATAGCGTCTGGTTAGATGTAGCGCAATCAACGCTAATAAGAGCATCAATCCAAGGAAAGCATACGTCACCGTGCTGTTAAGGTTGAAGTTGTTGGTCGAATCGCTTTGTATAATTCCAAATTTATAATTAGTTTGCGGGGTTACATACTTTTTTGAAGGGATCCATCTAGATTTACTCGAAAACAAATTTTCACCGCACCGACAACAATTTGCATTTGCGGCAAGCTGAAATTCACGGCCAATGTTCTTATTAGATCCTACCGAAATTCTTTTTGGTTCATAATAAACGCGCCTGGCACACATTTTTTTATTTTTATAATTTTTTGATTTAAATTTAATTTAACTTGTTTGTTTGAATTTATTTGAATTATGACGTACTGCTGAAATTTGAATTGATAGAAAAAAGTGTTGGAAAGTTTTATTTACTGCGTACGAGGCAGAAGCTTGATTTTTTACAACCCTGAAAAGTTTGACAGCTTTTAAATTTAAACATGGCAGTTTATGTTGCTTTATTTTTTTGTTTTGCTGAGTGTAATTTAATTTTGCCTTCAGTTTCTATGTACTTAAGTTATATTGTTAAAAGTAATAATAAAATGGGGTGAAAAACAACAAACACTAGTTACCTTGTAGGATTGTTTATTTCTAAATTATGCAATTTATTTCAAGCAAGTAAATAAATGCAATTTATCAACAAGTGACATTATCATGTTAAATTGCATTTTTTTATTGCTATCATTTATGCGTTATTCTGTCATCACATTTGTTGTTGGCACTGTCATTATTCTTATTGCACTTGTTGTTATTATTATTAATTTAGAATCTGTATCAGTGGGTCAAAAGCGTACTTCCATTTGCGCGTGCCGCAATATTTATTTATTATTTGTGCGTGCGTCATCTTTTGCGTTGTTGCTTATCAATGCGCACATCTATTGCTGAGAAGCTGCTGCCGGCGTAACTTATCGACAATTGCCGCAAAACAATTGAAGTGGAGTAAAGAGGAAGGCCTGACGATAAACACAAGCAATAGAGGCGAACATATGCATGCACATTATATCCATTTATGCATCTGCATACCTGCCGTCTAATTATTATATATATCATATACATACATATGCACCTGGTGAATGTTCAATATATATTTACGTGTGTACTCTTTGTTTATACCCTGTACCAAAAAATGGTAAAGGGTATATTAAAGTTGTGCAAATGTATGTAACAGGCAGAAGGAGGCGTGGTAGACCCCACAAAGTATATATATTCTTGATCAGCATCGAAAGACGAGTCGATCTAGCCATGTCCGTCTGTCTGTCTGTCTGTCTGTCTGTCTGTCTGTATGAACAAACGGATCTCGGAAACGGTAAGACCTACAACCACCAAATTTGGCACGAAGACTCTCTCAATCCATAGGCATAACGAGTTTATTTTTTTTTTTCGATATTCGACCTATAACATATAGCTGCCATAGGAACGATCGGCCGAAAAGCCATATTTAGTGACAAAAACCGCTTTATTTTTTAAGATATGTTTACCAAATTTGGGATTTAATTTTTTTACCTAATGCCCAATCACATATCTAAAAATTATGTATATCGGTTCAGTATATCATATAGCTGCCATAGGAAGGATCGGCCGAAAAACAACATTTACTGAGAAAAACTTTTTTGTTTATTAAGATATCGTTACCAAATTTTGGATTTATTGATTCGAAGTAAACTCAAATCGTATTCCTAAAAATGATAAATATCGGTGCACTATAACATATAGCTGCCATAGGAACGATCGGCCGAAAAATGGCTTTTACAAAAAAAAAATTTTTTTTTCATGAGATATCCTTACATAATGAATACAAAATATCAAAGCAAAAAAAAAATATATTAAGTTTTTGCTTCGGTACAGGGTTTTCTATAGTCGGTTACGCCCGACTATAGCCCTGCCTTTCTAGTTTATTTTTATTATCGTATATAATAAGAGGGGGAATGTTCATGGTCATCACTATTAGTGTGAGAATCTTTTACACTTAATCTAACCTTCGCGTTTACGCCTCTATTTCGCCCGTGGGACCGCCGCTTGGCGTTACTTCACTGGGTGGGGCTGCAATATTACTGGCGACGTTTATAAACATTTTGCCCTTGTTATGCCGACATTTACTGCATATCTTTTATTAAGCACAATTTGTGAGAAACATTAAAGAGAAGTGTAAATTTATAAATGCTGCAATGCAGCTTAATTTACGTTCGTGTGTGTGGTACATATGTGTGTGCGTGTGTATGTGTGTGTAGTAATACTGTGTGGGATCCATGACAAACATGTTTTGCATTATTCACAAGTAACTCCTTTGAAAATATATATATATATAAATACAGTATTCCCCACTCTGCTCCTCCTGCTTAGGCAACGTCTCCTTCTAATATGTTAAATCGCCGACTTCCATTTATTTTTGTCATAATCCCATTCGGAGGATAATCCTGTCACCGGATTCATCTCCAACTGTATGATACGTCGCAATTGCGCCGAGCGACGTTCCTCGTCGAAGGTCTCTGGATAAGGATCGTACAAGTGCGTAAAGTAGGAATAGACGAAGAGGAAACCGAGGGTCGTCATCCACAGGGCAATGCCCAGTGCCAGCTTCCATTCGGGCGTGAAGTGCTGGAACTCGGCATACGTCTGGCCGAAGCTGTAACGGTAGAGCATCTTCTTGTCCTCTTTGCTCAGCTTTCGCCAATCGCCGCGCTCCTTCTCGCGCAGTGCGCATATCTCCGGCGTTGCCTCGCGATAGCGTATGGCCGGAAATGGGCACTCCACGCAGTCGATGTATATGGGACTGCCGTTGATGCCGTAACCGACCACTTCCCGTTTGCCGCTCATCTTGCGACGTGCGTCGCTTGAGGTGTGCCGGCACATCAGCCTGCTCCAGTTGGCGGCCGCCTCGGTGGCGGCCTTAACCTGCCCACCGACCCCGTTGCGTGTCAGACTCAGCCGCAGCTTGGCTAGCGAAACTGGCCAACGGTGCAAGAACATTCTTCTCCTATGTGTGCGGCAGCGTCGACCCTGGTGTGGTTTTTTTTTTGTTTTGTTTTTTTTTTGGCTTTATTTATTTCTGCTAATCTTCAATTGTTTCTGTCGTCTTTGCCTTCTGTTCAATGTTCAAACAATTATCGGAGTTTTCATTTCGAAGTTTTCGAAATATGGGCAACAGGTAACTTGATGCCTTTTCGTTAAGTTTTCAGATGTTTTGTGGGCTTGGTGTGCCAGAGACTGCTTCAATGGCATTGCATTGCTGCTGTGCAGAGCAGCTTCCTGCTCTGCCGCGTTATATGAGTGCGCAACAGGTATCTGTTTCGGGGGTAGGTCAGCCAGCTGTGTACGCCTGAACAGTGAATTGGAAAGAGTTGAGCAGCTGAAGAAGCAGCAGCGACGTGCGAAAAACTGAATTCATTGTTCATTCGCTCGACGGCGCAGGAAGCCTTGCAGATTTGGTGTCTAAGTCTAAGTGTGGCGTTGGCGCAATGCTACCTTGAATGCCCTCCCCCCCCCACACCGTGGCTCAATTAAGCATTTCGTTGCGTAGGCAAAACTTAATTGAAATTGTAATCAGACTTATGCCAAGCATGTATGGTATTTTAGGTTTTTGTTGCTGCTTGTGTCAGCCTACGGAATCGAAAAATTCAGTAACAGAAATAGCAAAAATAACAACAACAATAACAACAACGACAACAACAGATATGCTATAATTTCCAAATAAATCGGCATAAAATTTGACAGCTTAATTAAGTGCCACAATTATTTCTGCCGTTGTTGCTCTTTTCGCTACTTTAACAGTCTCCTCTGTCTGCTCTGCCTCCTCTGCCTCCTCCGTCTCATCGGCATCATTTTGAACTTGTTTGCGTATTTGCTGGCTAAATATTTAGCCTTGTGTTTGTTTGTTTCTTTGTTTATTTGTTTATTTATTTGCCCACGCATTGCTTTGTTTTTCGACTTGCTGAGCTGACTGCGCTTGGAGGCAATGACAAAAGAACTTTGAAACCGGAAACCGGAAATGATGCTAGCAAACGACAACACACTCAACACTTGTGGCCAACACACACACACACACACACACACACACACCCACACACCCACACACACCCACACACACACATACACGCTCATGCAAAGGTATATGAATGAAACTCAGCCGAAAATTGCTTGCACACACTTGTTCCCGCTGCCGCTTCAGCTTCCGCTCCCGCTCTCATGTTGCCGCTCTGCCCACCATGCGATGCGCCATTGTCACTCATTGTGCGGTAATGTTCTTTTAATAAAGTAATTGTCAAGGCAATACGGCGGCAACGCGACACTGCAGCTGCTGGCAAGGGCAAAGTCGCTGAGCGGACGGACAGACAGACAGACGGACAGACAGGAATTTTAAAATTTTCATTGTGGTTGCTGGCATAACGGCTGCCACTCATGTCGACGATTTCCGACTACAGATATGCCAATGCAAAAAAAAAAAAATAAAATAAATAAAAAAAAACAATAAGAAGCAGAAGAAGAAAATAAAAGTTATATATGTATGTAAGTGTGTAGATGCGACGAAATGTCTTTGCTTGTTGTCCTCTGTTGTCCTTTGGCATGTTGACTCCCTTTGTGCCTTACTGCATTTTTGCGTGGCAACTCCTTAGTTAAAAGTGGCAACCGGTTTTTATGGTTTCAGCTCGATCTGACATGAATTAAGCACTTACAGAGCTGCGAGGCAGCGCACAATCCTCCACTTGGCCACTGCCACTGCGACGGCTGTGTTGGCGTTGGCGGTTAAGGACATGCGCCACCAAGTGCCTGGCGCCCTTATTGTAGTCAGTCAGAGCAATAAAAGGCCATTACATTCTCCTTCCCCTCGTCCTCGTCCTCTTCCTCGTCCTGGTCGTCGTCGTTGGAACTCGCCTGTATTGGCTCTTAATACAAATTAAATACAAGTATGTCTGTCTGTTGGTTTGTCTATCTCTCGGTCTGTCTGTCTGTCTGTCTGCCTGTCCGTCGGAGCATTGTATTCTCATTTTATGACACTTTTATGCGTTTGCAGAATAGACACAATCATGCGCAAATATGCGTTGTCCTTTTTGTATGTATGAATGGGATTAGTCGCTGACATGGTCTGTGCCCAAGTAAATATTAATCCGGATCTAGTGCTTAACGTTCAGGTGCCAGCTTGTCCTGCCAGCTGCGCATTAGCTGGCAAAATGACAGGCTTTATGCTCTAAACTAGATATTGCTGTTGTTCTTGTTGTTGTTATTGTTGTTGTTGTTGTTCACTTTACTAAGCTGCATATGCTAAACGGTGTCAGCCATCAGTCCACCGTCCGCCGCCCGCAGTCCGCAGTCCAAGTAGCTCCCATGTCATGCATTTTAGCGTGAACACATGCGTCTACAGGCAGTTGTCAGCCTAAAAAACCAGCCGAGATGTGTCACACTGCAATATGCGGACTGACTGAGCCTATGAAGCGTGCACAGCATATGCCATTCCCATTTCCCATTCCATTTCCCATTTCCATTTCGATTTCCATTCCCACTCCCAATGCCAATGCCATGACCAAGAGTCCGTACCGCTCACCCGGACGCAACCCATGTCATGCAAATGCCAGGCGAAATTCCTCTTTCAATCCACACGTAGGCTACAACAAAGTAACGCAAAGTAAAGTGAAGTAAAGTAAAGTAAATAACGTAACTTGTGCCAGCGGAGGGCAACGCAGATAAACACTAAGTAAAACCTGTCAGGCGGCAGCCAGCAACTAAACTTGGGTATAATAAAAAAATACACATCATACGCACTGTTGGCCATATACAAAGTGGCAGGCGGTGAATAGGGAAGGGGGGGCAGGCAAGTTGTAAGCCTGCGATTGCTGACTGGCGATGGTGGCGAAGATGCTGACGGAGATGCTGACGGAGACGCTGACGGAGACGCTGACGGAGATGCTGATGAGGATGGTGTCTGTGAATTCAAATCCATGAGCCTTGTTGGCTGTTGTTGTTGCTGCTGTCACTTGTTTCTGTTTTTTTTTTGTTTTGTTTTGCTTTTTAACTTGTACTCGACTGCGGTTATTACTGTGGCAGACAGACAGACACAGACAGACAGACATTCGATTAGTTAGGCCAGCATTTCGACTTATACAGTGAAAGTGCATAGTTTTTGGGCGATCGGCGGTGACAAACGCAGCCGAGAGGCAGTTGTCATGAGTTTTTATTATTGCATGTCTGATTTTGTTTTTCTTTTCGTTTTGGTTGCTGTTGCTGTTGCTGCTGTTGTTGTTGTTGTTGTGCTCGTTTTTGTTACCTACACAGCACATAGACAGTTAGCGTGAGCAGCTTATTGTGTCTGCATGACTGTCTCCCCCTCTCTCTCTTTGCCCGTCCGTCGTTGTGTCTGAGTGTCTGTCATTTTAAAATAATACAAATGTTTAGTTGCATGCTTTAGCATGACATGATTTGCGGTTGGATTTTCTGTTTTACTTTTTTCCTCATGCGAGCACTGCCAGCGCATGCTGACTTTTGTATACCCTACACTTTAAACAATAGCTAAATGCCATATTAAGTTAGTGCTTGGCAAAGCATATGTTTATGTGTTATTGCAGGTTCGCTTAGCGCACTTTGATGTTGGCATTTTGCACTGTGAGAACTATACTGGGCAGAGGCGACCGGAGTTCAAGGAGCTGCCTCCATGCATATGACGGAACATGATTGTGCTGCTGCCTGATTTCGATGCTGTCTCCATGGGTCAATGCAATGGGCAATTATGGAAGCAAATAACATAGCTAAGCTTTGAAGGTTTTACCTGCTGAATGAGTGTTTCTTAAACATAAATTTTGCAGATTTCCTCCTTGCTCGCAAGTTGCGTCGTGCTGCTTTTCCCATGGCGGGCAATTGACTTTCTTTGTAAAACCGAGCGGAATGGTGTAATACAAAAGCGTACCGCAATCACTGGCTCAAGCAAGAAGAGTCTGGAGTCTGGAGACTAACCCATAATCCATGTAGTCTACACAAACACAGGTAATACACATATGTGTATGTGCATTGTATGTATATGCACATCCTTAGATGTACAGTGTACATGTGTCGTGTGTAGTTATTTTTATATTTGCTTGCATACTCTGCAGGCTGACTAGAATTCCTTTTCTATTTTATTACGGTGCTAAAACGCAAAACGCATTGTTTTGTTGTTGTTGTTATTGTTGTTGTTGGAATTGCTGCTGTGCTCATTTCCGGTTGCTGCCAACATTGCAGGAAGACACAAAGTATTCACTAATTTTTTATATCCTTATTAGTGTGAGAGCTAGTAAAGTTACTTTTATTTTATTTCGTTTTGTTTTTTGTTTCTGGTTTTTGGTTTAAATTTTCTTTTTATTTTATTTATTTTTTTTTTGTTTTTAAGCGACTTTGGTATTCAATTCGTTTATGTACGTTTATCTCCATTTGTTGTTGTCTTCGTCTTTTTGTTCTTCCTTTTTGGTTTTTTGTTATTTTTTAATGCGATGCTAATGGTGATAAAACAGATTTCCGTTTTGCTGCTGTGCACATTTATTCGCACTTACTTACATTTGATACATTGTTCTTCTTCTTCTTCTTCTTCTTCTTGTTGTTGTTGTTGTTGTTGTACTTACACAAAATAATATAATTTACAGACACACAAACAAATAAAGACACAGGACTAAGACAGACAGACATACAGACAGAGAGTAAAACGTTGGCAACAAGCACCGCAGAGAAAAAAGAAAATTTGAATAATTAAATATCATCTCCGACATTCTGCGTTTGGCTTCGTGACTTTTAAGATATGTATGTATATATACAATATTTATAGATATATGTATGAGTATGCTTGATTCCGCTGTATATACCGTTATGCTTTTTGCTTTAGGTATTACATTTTATTCATAAACTTGCAATGCTTGCACATTTCACAAACGTCGCCGTTGGCAATTTTTCCTTGTTATCGACGGTTCAGTTCAGTTCAGTTCAGTTTCAGTTTCAGTTTTGTACAGTTCTCTTCAGTTTGGCTCGTTTCGTGTTGCTTGTTGCCATTTAAGGTTTGCAAACAAATGAAAATCCGCACACGAAATGCTACCAAGCGTTCGCCTGAAATTATGCAAAGCTTTTTTTGTTTTTTTTTTTGTTTTTTGTTTTTTTACTCTTCAGTTGTGCGTTCCTAACAATTGGCCGCGCGACCATCGCCACATGCGCAAAATAAAACAAAACAAAACGAAAACAGTGAAAAAACACGGCAACACGTTTTTAACTAAAACAGGATGATGAGGGAGAGGACGAAGAGGGAGAAGAAGAAGAAGAAGGGAAAACGCAAGAAGCCTAAGTGAGTGTAGGAGTACGTTTATTTCATTAAAATACTTCTTTAGGCTATAACAACTGCAATGAATTATGGCGATTTTCGTTATTTGTTCTTTGTTTTTGGTTTACTTAAAACGCTTAAAGTGTGTAGCGACTGTAGCTGCCAGCGACGCATAATCTATGCCGTGTCTCGCGCCCCTGGCAATGCCGGCGAAAAAAGATTTTAATTAATGTATCTTGAAGTCAGGTTGGTGAGCATTTGTTTGTCTTATTTATTTTTCCTTTTTTCCCATTTTGTTTTTCGTGCTTTTTTCATGTTTTTTCTGTTTTTGTTTTTTTTTGTTTGACGGCATTTGCAGGAAAGATAAATCGATTAACATAAGTAGAGGAATTTTTATAATAGGCAAGAATTATGCAAATAGAAAAAAAGAAAGAAGAACGAAAGTAAGTCAAAGTTAAAAACAGTGCAGTCGGTTTAAGGACTATGACTGCTGCTGCGACAATAGGTGAGCTATTTTCTATTATTTTTTGGCTTTAACTGTTCCCGGCGTGCTGACATGGTGCGTCTGGTGGATCCAACGACTGCGAAACGTAAGGTAAGCCCGCACTAGGTTATTCTCGAAGAAATTCGGAATGACATAGTTTTCACGAGGCCGTGTGCTTGACTGGCAATGCTGTCTTAGCCTCTGAGACGCTTTTTCTGCGATGAGCTGCAGTCGGACAACTCGGCGCCAGCTGCAGCACACATATCGAATATCAACAAAATGATCGCGTTGCAACTCATAAGTGTGTGTGTGTGTGTGTGTGTGTTGTGTTTGCTGGCATCTTGGCGATTTCTCATGGCCCCCTTGCTCACTGTCCAATGCGCTGCTTTCGTTGCAGCTGTTTTGTCTTTGGCCCAACTGTTTTGCGATAATTAGCATGCAGCGTGTGCGCAGGGTTCAGGGGAACACACGCGTGCTGATTTTTGGCAGCACACAATGGAAAACTAATGCCCGGCATGGCATGACTGTTTGCTAATTAATGCACAAATTATGTATGTACGCGGCTCTTTGGCGACGGCGACAGCCATGGCTTCTTCTCTCCTTGCTGGCAGTGAAGTGCCAGGCGGATTGTTGGCTTACGTGTCGCATAGCCAACTGAAATTAACAAAATCACGTTCGATATACATGCAAAAAATCACTGAGATTACGTGACTTGCAAATTATTTTCAATAGATGTTGCGCAGCTATATAAAAATGCGACTATATACATTTATTGCGTATATAAGGATAAAAGGCGACGACTATTAACTGTGTGTGTGTGTCTGTGTGTGTGTGTGTGTTTGTGTGAGAGAGTGTGTGTGTGGCAGCGTTCACCCATCAGCACTGATCGGCATGCATATGCATATGTAGGCAGTTTGTCGCCTTCATCATTGACGGCAGTACAGCCACGGGGGAGGGGGGCCATGAGTAACGGCAAAACATGTATGACAATTTGCAATTGCAGCAGCAGCAGCATAGGCAGGATACGTTATGCGCAAGTAAATGCGCTGTGCGAATTGCTGCTGCTGTGGCTGCTGCCTGAAGAGTAACTGCATATGCTCCTGCTGAGTTGCTGCGCTTGGCTTGGCTTGGCTTGGGTTGGCTTGGGTTGGCTTGGGTTGGCTTGGGTTGGCTTTAACCTGCGTCTTGGCCTTGCACGTGCCATCAATGCTGCTGGCTGCTGGCTGCTGTCTGCTAACTGCTGACGTTGTCACGCGCAACGGCTGCAGAGCCCCAGCCTCAGTGGCAGCTACGGCTCCAGCTTCAGATGCCAATGCAGCCAGACAGCGTCAGCGTTAGACAAGCGTTGCAAGTTGCTGTCGCATACACGCCGGCATTGTTGCATGTCTGTCGCAATTCATTTTTCTCTTCGTGTTTTCTTATATGCATTTTCTTTTGCTTTTCGTTGTGTTCTTGTTGTCTTGCTAGTTGACACTTTGCGCAATCTGTTGTGTGTTGTCGTTGCTCCTTTTGCTCCTGCTGCTGCTGCTCATGCGGCTGCTCGTCGTAGCCGTCTGCGTGCTCGATTTGTTGTAATTGAATCAAACTTGTTTGGTAATGCTGCATGCCAAGCTGCGCTGGATTCAGTCTTAACGATTTTATGCAAATCTGCGCAAATTGTTGGAAAGTTTGTCGTGTAAGTGTGGAATTTTTACTGCAACGTGCATGCCATGGCATGACCTCATGTGCCGCGGCATGTTGTCTCTCGTGGGGGCACAGTGGGGCCAACATTCGCAACAACTCACAAATTGTAGCGAATGACTGCGAAAAGTTTATGGTACATACGCATATGCGATACGCAGATGTTACACATGCGACTAAGCATACTCGTATGACCAGTGAGCGGGAGGCAGGGAGAGTGTGTGCCAAACAAGATAATCTCAAAATTGCAGCTGGAGTGGGACACGCATTAAGCGAGAATGTACACTTCAGGGGGTCATCATGTGTGTGTGCTGTCACACTTATCCGAAACCATATTCATGATTTCCATACGCAGCTGCTGATGCGTTAACTTGCTAAATGTGTCTCAAGTATGCACAAGCAGCTACTTACTCGCACTACATGCACACACACGCACACAGACACAGACACAGACATATGCACATATTCATAAATATTGTACATTCTTACTTATATGCCTTGATTGCCATTAAAATGCAGTACTTAAATCGATTCTCTTTTTCTCATTCACTTTGGCTCTCCCTCTCTCTTTCTCTCTCGCGCGCACAGCCTGGCTGCCTATTAGCGCTCAAGTGCTGCCACACTGCTGACTGACTCTTGCGTACTCTTGCTTATGCCTCTCGCTCCCCCACACGTATGCATGCAGGCAATGCAAAAATTTTATATATATGTGTGTGTATTAAAATTCGCTGTTAATAGTTGTCACATTGCAACAATTAATGGGCCGTGTATGAGAATCAGCAGCAGCAGCAGCAGCAGCATCAACCATGGCAGTGACTCTTGACAGCCAGGGCTCTTACGCAGAGCACTGAACGCCGATTGCCGATTTTAAAGCAATAATTCAAGAAGAATATATTTTTTGTATAAACTTACGCAGAAAAGTATTCGTCGCTAAATATGCATGCTGTCATTCGAATGTATGGGCATATTTGTTTTTAATGATTTACCATGCGAATTGCAGCGTAAGTGCAATAAGACTAAAAACGTTGCATACTTTTGGGCTTAAGTGTATCACTGCGTTATTTGCACGCATTGCGTTGTCAGTTTGCGGCCAGCATAAAGCGTTAATAATGAAAATAATAATAAATGATTCCTTTTTATTAAATTTCAGTCGTTAAGTGCGTTGCATATAACTGACTGCAGTAAAAAGCCAAAAAATTAATAAATAAATAAAAATGCGAGTGTGCATTATTTTTTGATGCTTGCGTTCTTTTTGCTTTAAATTAAAAAAAAAAATGTTTACATATATATTTTGCATATTCATTTTCATTCACAAAAAAAAAAAACAATATAATTTCGAAACATTTACAATTTAGAGTCATTATTTTGCTAAGTGTAATTATTAAAATTAAATTAAGTACATTTACTATTTATTTAATGTTTTTTTATGTTTTTTTTTTGTTGTTGTTGTTTTCCTTTTCTTTCATTTCGTTTCATTTTGATATGTTAAATAGCTTCTGTTGCTGGTGTTTTTTTCATTTAAAGATTTTATTCGTTTTGTTGTTGTTGTTATTGTTTTTTATTTTCCTTTTCAGTTTTCTTTTGCTTACTGCAAGTAAAATTGTATAATTGTTGCTGTTGTTACATTATGCAGATGCAGATATTTAGTACTTAACAGAGCTACAACGGTTATTTATTTGGTTGCTGTCGTATTTTGTTTGCTTATTTATTTTTCTCATATTAAGCATACGTTTTTCGTGTCTGTCATGCACACATGCTCACATTCACACACGTACATGGACAGGCATTAATTCCGAAATTTGACTCTGGGTTTTACTTGTTAGGAAATTTTTGATATTGTAAATATATGAAAATTTAAGGACAAGTCACCGCTCTTTAATTGTCTAATTTGCGCACAATGCATAATTATTATTACTCGTATTTAATCTTATCATTAAGAAGCGACACATTTTTGGTGTATTTAACTCACAGCAAACAATATTAAGAACATCAATGATATTAACATTTCGCTGGCGGTAACAGTTGCGCCTAAAAGCATGCATCGGCCACGGACGAGAAAATACGTGAATGACTCGTTGGCATTTGCTCAGCATTTTGGGCAGAGAATTCATAACAAATATATGCTACTTTAATTTTCTGTTACAGGGAAGAGAAGAGAAAGAGAAGAGAACCTTGCCGATGTAGCTGAGTGCTGATCGCAAGTGTGGCGGCAGCTCGCTTGTTGTTTGCAATGCTGTGCGCTTTGTTAGAGTTACCATGCGAAACTTCTTACACTGGGCTACTTAAACTTTTGCTTTTGCGTTTGAAGTCTGCTGCAGTGTGCTATGCTACGCGGTATGTATGTATGTGCCGTGTAGGGGTAGCAGCTTGCGGTTACGTGATTTTGTTTTGTTTTTTTGTTGTTTTTTTGCGGCCTGTATTTTATTATTACGTACACGTATACATAGATATATATTAATGTATACATATATACTTATTTGTTTAAAATTTTTAATTACTACATTTGAATTTTCTTTGTGATGCGTGTTCTACTTGCTGTTATTGTTGTTGTTGTTGTTATGTTTGCGTATATAAACTGTTTGTATATATATATATATGCCTATGTAAGTGTTTGTATATAACTGCGCATTTTTTATACTGTTTGTGATACGTTTTCTAGAATATATATGTTTTTTTCCGTTAAGTTCAACTACATTGTTTTGATTTTGATATTTGGTTTTTTAGCTTTATTTTTCCTTTCTGTTACAATGCTTTATTTTTTATTTTATTTTTTTGAATTTTACTGTTTTGTATTTTACTTTAAGTTGCTTAGGTTGTTTGTTTTTGGTTTTGTTTTGTTTTTTATCATTGCGTAGCTCGTTTAATCACTTATTTACAATACATTCACTTTGCTGCACTTTACGTTGTTTTGCCTGTTTTGCCTGTTTTGCATTTCTTTCATTTTCCTATCATAAAATTTTGAAACCTATGCAAACTTTGTTTAAGTTTCTGCTCTTGCGCACAGTTAAAGGCTGTTTAAAAAAAAAGAAACACACACATATGCATATATTTTCCATATATCTTAAGCTTAAGCAAAGTGTTGACATGTAATGAAACCCTGGCGCAGATTCCATTTGATAGCTGCTGCACACTACTCCTCTCCTGTCCGACGCTGTTCAGCAGCAGTGCAGCAATTAAGCCACGGAAATATCGTTAATCGATTTGTTATTGCATCGACAATTGATTTATAATATACCACAACTCATGCGCCGAGTTTTCAGCTTTAGTTTTGCCTTACGGTATTGTGTCCGCTTTAATTAACATACCATGCTGTGCGGTACTGCAATAAGCTAGGTGCACAGCTTTGTTGCTGCCGTCGTACGATTTTGCCAATTGACCACAACAGCCATGTGTGCTGGGACAGTCGTTTGCATGTCCTTTGGCGCTCTATGCCATACAAAGTGGCAGAGGAGGCCAGAGGCGGAGTGGCAGCCATGTCAGGCAATAAAGACTGTATGCGTATGTAATGAAAACTGTATGTGCTGTGTGTTTTAATTAGCTTTATGCAGTGCAAACTGCGTGGCACAAAAGTATGCAATATTTATTTTTTATTACATATAGGATCGCCATCAATATCTGCAGCTGCTACACGCACTTAAAGCATATACAATGTAAATACACATGCATATACAATGAACCTTTGAAGCTGACGTATTTTCATTTACTTTTATTTTTGTTTTGTTTTTTCTTTTCTTTTTATTTTTTAGCTCAGTTATGTCACATGCTTGTGCACATGCGTGTGTGTGCCCTGGTGCGCCTTAGCTGAAAGTACGTCTGCCATCTGTACCAGGCTTTCATTTTGTCAATATCAACGATCTAATCTAAGTATGTATTTGCACAGTGTACCTGCCCTAGCTCAGCTTCTGTGCCGTTTGTCGTTTACTCATTTTGCCTATACACACATACATACATACATATGTATACAGATATGTATGGCATGTATGTTGTATGTAAATCATTTGATTTCTTACAGTGCATAATGAAGAGTGTATGTAAGTATGTGTGTGTGTGTGTGTGTTGTGTAGGTGTGCATTCGCTTATTAGCATTTCTGTGCTGTCTGCCGCTGTCGTAACAATTTTACGCTTATACTTTAACAAAGATTTACACCTACAAAGCTAAGCCGAAAAAAAAACGAAACGTTACGCGTGTTTTGTATGTGTGAGTGTGTGTGTGTGTGTGTGTGTGTGTGTTTAGGTTCGTGGACCTAGTCTATGCCTAACCAACAGATGTTTGCGTAATGCCACGACGTCGTCATGCATCATAATCGGTCTTAGACACCGACAGCCGTCGTCGGCTGGGAGGGAGGCGGGGTCGGCCATGGAGATGTCTTTAGTCAAATTTGCGTTTGTCGCCATGCCAAATTTTGCCGTTTTTATACGTTGTATATTTATAGATGTGTATGTTTGTGCATAAATGTATGTCAGCGAGTATTTTTATTTTCTATTTGGTTGTTTCAAGTTTTTCCTCTGCTTCAAATTGCTGCTGCTGCTTTTGTTTGTTGTGTTTGTTGTTGTTCGTTTGTTTTGTTTGTATTTTTGTTTTGTGTGTGTTTTCTGGTTTGTTAAGTTAATTTTATGCATATTTAAGGCATCGGAAAGTGATTCTGTTCAAAGTCTTTGTGGCGCTCGGCCAGCGTCTTCTTCGAGGTCTCCAGGCGTCGATCCGTGATGGCAACAAAGGGCAAACGCTGCTTGCGGCCGGCGAGGCCAACACCGAAGCCGGCGCCGACCAAGCGCGGCGAGGCATCCACGACGCGATGATAGATGAACGAGTTGAGCGATTTCGGCGCCGCAGTCACCGCTGCCGCAGCCAGCGTCGACGTCAACGCGGGCAACTCTGTCGTCGGCGACTGCACTGCAGCTGCATCCCTGTCGGCGTCAGCGTGTGCCTGCTGCAATCGTTCGATGGCCTTGAGACGCGATAGCGTTTTGTAGTCATAGCCATTGCCATTGCCGTAGCCGTAGCCGTAGCCGCTGCGCGCTGCTGCAGCGTCGTCGAGCTCCAGGCCGCCCACATGAGCGTAGCTGTTGCTGCGTCCGGCCACATTCGACACGAATTGCGCGCTGCGGCTGCGTGGGGTGCCCATGAAGGTGCCGGTGATCGCTGGGTAGGATGGCAACTTGAAGAGGGCGGCCTTCGGTGTTGTTGTTGCTGCTGGCATCGCTGTTGTCATGATTATGTCAGCTGCTGGTGCTGGCGTTGCTGCCTTGCCAGCGGCATATGCACCATTTTCAATTTGCCAAGTCATTTGCCGGCTTCCGTTCATTTCGTTTGCATTCGATTTATTTTCGATTTCCTTTTGCCAAAACTCATCCGCATTAGCGTCAGCAGCGTCGATGTTGTCATTGCTATCGTCGCCATTCCCATTGCCGTTGCCGTTGCCGCTGTCATGTTTGTGTTCGTGTTCGTGTTCGTCCTTTGAGTCCTGCGGTATGCTGAGCTGCTCGTCTGGCAGTTGATTGCCATTGTGGTTGACATCTGCGCTGCTGGCGGTGCTGCTGACGCTGACGCTCTTGCGCTGCTGCGCAAACAGATCCTCGAAATGCTTGGTGGGCTGCTGCCTGGCGCCGGCTGGCGGCGTTGTGGGCGGCATTGGCGTCTTGGCATGGTGCAGACGATAGATGCGCCGTTTCTCCTTCAGGTAATCATCATCCAAGCGTACGGGCGTCGTTTGCAGGCCAGCGCCGCTGCTATCGTGCGGGCCCGGCTGCAGCTGTGAGCTAGACCAAATGATGGCGGCACGCGCTGCCGAAATTGGTGGGCGGGTAATTGGCGGCAACGTGCCCTCGAGCAGATTCAGCAGTTGCTTGTTGCGTCGATTGTATTTCTTGATGTACGGCGGCAGATTGGCATCTTCGCTGTTCTCCTCCATTTCGGCAATACTATCGTACTCCTCCTCCTCCTCCTCATCCCCCTCTTCACCCTCATCGTCATCGTTGTACAGCTCGGGATGCGTCTCGCGGTAATGGGCATCGTAGACTTGGAACTGCACACGCGCCAGATGCGGCCACTTGGCGTAGTAGCGTTCCAGCTCCTCCATTTCGGTTATCTGATGGCCCAGCTCCTGCGGAGGCGCCTGCTTGTATGCAGGACGCGGCAGCGGTGTCGGCTGCGGCGTCGTGGTCGGCACAATGTTCGTCGGCTTGCGCTGATACGAAGTCAGCTGTGAGCGGGGCAGTGTCGCCGCTTGTTGTTGTTGTTGCTGCTGCTGCTGCCGATGATGAGGATGCTGATGATGGCTGTGCGGCTGCTGCGGTTGCTGCTGGCGATGATGGTGGTGGTGTTGGTGCTGACGTTGCGGGTGGGCTGCCGGCTGCTGATGATGATAATGATGCAGGTGATGATGTTTGCGGTGATGCTGCTGCTCATTCTCATGCAGTTGGCGATGATTGTGGTGATGGTGCTGCCGCTCCTTGGCCTTCAGCTCCGTCAGCGTGGCCGCTGTGGCAATGCCGTTCGCCTTGATGCCGTTGCGCAGCACTGGACTAATGCGACGATACCAATTGCTGTTGTCGCTGGCAATCATGCGTTCAATATTGCTGCCGGCATGGCCGCCCATGTCGCTGCCACGCATGTCCGGCTCGCGCTGCAGCTCCGCGTCGCTGGCCGGCTCGGTCTGTTCGAAGTAGTTGATTTGGCCCTCATAGAAGGGCTTCATGGCCGCGCGCTGATCGTTCGCCTGCTGCTGGCGTGGCCCGATGGCGAATATCGGCGTGGGTGGACGTTGGCGACGCTGCAGCTTCTCAATGGACAGTTTCTTTGCATACTTTTGCCATTTGTCGTGCATTTGTGTTGCCTGCATTGGGTCGCCTACATTAGCAACAGGAGTTTCACTTGTTGATGCTGCTGCTGCTGCTGCTGTTGCTGTTGTTTCGATTGCCGTCATTGCTGTTGCTGTTGTCGCCAATGTTGTTGGCAATTGATGCCGCATGGAGTAGCGCAAATAGTCCTTGTATCGTTTCTTGTGCTTCTTGTGCCCATTGCGTTGGTCCTGTCGCCTTTGCGCTTTGTATCTCTCAAAGTTTGTGTGCTCATTGCCCGTGTATGTGGCTCTGGTTGCCAACAAGTTCGGCTCACGCTCTGCATCATCTGTGTGTGAGTGTGTGTGGGAGTAAAAGATAAGAACAAAGCATTAGTTGAATTGAGTTGGGTTGGCTTGGGTTTATCAAACAAGAAAGGTGACCCATTTTATTATTATTAAATTAATTATAATGTGCTTCACTTATATACACAAGTGCGTATGCGTATGCGTATGCGTGTGTGTGTGTGTGTACGTTATGCGGAGGCGTTTGCTGAAATTGTTTTTATGATTATTTTTATTGGCTGCTTACTGTACGCGCACAAAAGTATGCAACAGAATTTAATGTCCTTGCGTCGCTTAGTTTTTTTTTTTTTTTTTTTTTTTTTATTCTTTTTTATTTGAGGTATACGGAGTTATCAAAATAAACTCCTTTGTGTCCTCGGTGTCTATTAATTCTGCCCAATTTGGCGCGCCGGCTAACTATTGGTTAGCTTTGTCAACTTATAACAATATAATTTATAGAAATTTAACAGTAACAATATATTTAAATTTAACAGTAACAAATAATAACAATAATGCCGCGTTAGCTTCTCCTAACCGTTGTCGAAGGTAATCGTAGTATGAGATCCCTCGGTTGTCGCCTATTGAGCCTCCTTTGAGGGCGAGTTCTGCTAAGGATGTTAGCGATCCGATTTCTGTGACGCTCCAGCCTGTCGTGGTAACGGCTCGAATGCAGGTTAATAGTGTCAAAAACCGTGTGCAACTTTAGGTCACGATGCAAAGTGGTGTTTCTTACGTACCACTCGCAGCCGGTGATCATCCTCGCAACTCTGTTTTGTGCGACCTGTATACGTCGTATTTGGCTGTCACAGGCTAGGCCCCATATTTGGCAGCCGTACCGCCAGATTGGTGCAATGACTTGACTGTAAATTGTCTTCTTATTAGAGAGTGACAATTTACTTCTCGGCCCAAGGAGCCAGTAGAACTTAGCCGCCGCAGCACGTAAACGCATTCTGATCGCAGTCACGTGCTTTGCGAATGTGAGTCTGCGATCAAGTATGACTCCCAAGTATTTAGCGGAATTCGGTTGAGCTACTTGGCTTCCGTCGATACGCACTGCCGGAGGAGTACTTCGCTTGAGCGTGAAGCAGACGTTGACTGTCTTGTCGCCGTTGATGCTGATGTTCCATCTCCTTGCCCACTCGGCAAATGCAGTTACGTATTTGTGGATGCCTTCGGCAGCGTCGCGTCCGCATAGGGACCTATAGGTGACGCACACGTCGTCAGCAAATGTTGCAAGCATAGACGTTCCGGGTAGGCTATCGTCCGGTCGCGGCATGTCGTGGCTGTACAGGCAATAGAGCAGAGGGCCAAGCACACTTCCCTGAGGAACTCCGGCTCCTACATCATGTTCGGTAGAGAGGGCCGAGTGAAATCGGACCGCAAATCGCCTTCCCTCAAGGTACGATCGCAGTAGGCCAAAGTAAGGCGCAGGCAGCGTCTGCTTGATTTTCACCAGGATTCCGGAGTGCCACACACGATCGAACGCCTCCCGAACATCCAGAAAGAGGGCGTTGCAGTACTCATTACTGTCGTAGGCAGCCAATATCTGCTCGATGACGCGATGTAGCTGTTCAACAGTGCTGTGGCCGGCACGAAATCCAAATTGGTGCTCAGGCATAATCCCCTGAGAATCCATGATCCTGACCATCCGGGCGGCAATCAGTCTCTCAAACACCTTCGAGGTCGAAGGGAGGAGACTGATCGGCCGGTAGGAACCAGGGTCCCGTTCCGGTTTGCCAGGCTTATGGATCATGGAGATCAAACCGAGTTTCCACTGAGGAGGGAAGCATTGCATCCTCACGATAGCGTTGAACACCAACGTAATGTAGAGGATCGCACGACTGGGCAGTGCCTTTAAAGTGGCATTGCATACGGCATCATGTCCTGGTGCTCTTTTGATGTTCTGGCTAGCAATTACTTCAGCTATCTCGCTAGGTTCGAACGGTTCAATAGGCAAATCCATCTGTAGCGCTTGAGTTAATAAGTTCTGTGTCTGTTCAACTTGCTGCGGACTGGCGAGATCAAAAGGTTGAAAACGTTCAGCAAGATGCGCTGCAAACACTTCCGCTTGCTCCAGATCGGACCGACACCAAGCCCCGTTGCTGTCAGCCAATGGCGCTTTCCTAGCGCAGCGTCTTTTGATGGCGCGCGTGGCCTTCCAAAGCGAGTGCGTCGCATCGCTTTCAGTCCCAGTGTTGGCTAGCCTCTCGTTGAACCAAGCAGATTTGTGTTCCGCCAATGTTTGATGGAGCAAATTCCTCGCTCTATTCCATTCGGTTTTATCGAGGGGGTGGCGCGACCTAATCCATCGTTTGCGTAGGCGCTTCTTCCTAGCGATTAGCAGCAGAATCTCTTGAGTAACCGGAATTCTGGCTGCTGCAGGCCTCCCTACCGGGCTACGAGTAGCTATTCTTGCTGCATCCTTGATTTTGGCGTTAAGAGAGTCTATAGCTTCTACTATGTCATTCTCGGAATTCAGCTCCATGTTGAGGTTCAAGGAGGACTCAAGGTGCTCTTGGAACTGTTCAAGGTTAGTGCGCCTTGAAATTAACCTCTCCATCTTCGGGTATGCAATTGCTGCAGCGTCTAGAGTGATTATTAGAGGTAGGTGGTCGGAGCTGAGCTCAACAACCGATCGTATCTCTGCATGGATTCCCAGGACTCCTCTTGTCAGCGCAAAATCTATGTAGCCTGGTGAGCCTCTTCTACCATAAGGGTACCTCGTGGGCCCTCCTGTAGCTAACGAGCTCACGTCCGAGTTTAGAACAAGATTTGCCAGCGCGTGACCTCTTTGGTTGCATCTCCTTGCTCCCCAGAGCCAGTGCGACGCATTCCAGTCTCCGGCAACGATGAATTTGGAACGGTGTAGCTCCAAAATGGATTTGAACTCGTCCGTAGTCCAAATATATCTTGGAGGGCAGTATACCGCACCAAAATTGATAGAGCCAAGTGCCGTTTCAATAGCTGCAGCTGCAAGTTGCACCTTATCCGATGCTACTGGTGTGAGCGGAAAGTGGATCAGAGTGGATTTAACCATAATCGCTGCCCCACCTTTGGCATTCCCGCCACTCGGGTCGTTGGCCGCATACGTCTCATAACCGAAGAGTTTGGGTGCCACTGTCTCCTTGCAATGAGTCTCGCTTAGAAGCAATACGTCGATCTCATGTCGCCTCACGAAGCATTCTACTTCGGACAGCTTCGTGGATACGCCGTCAGCGTTCCACACTAAGATGCGCAGCGGCATCATTTTTGGGCCTGCTGCGCTTGAAGTGCAGTGAGCAAATTAAGGATCTGCCCCTGCTGCTGTGACTGTTGTTGCTGCTGCTTCAGCATCATCATCATAAGTTCAGTTTGCTTCTCCTGGAATGAGCGGAGAGCATTAAAGCTTTCGTTGAGAGATAGCAGAATGGCTTCGATGTTGTTGCTTGTGTCCCGGGAGGGCTGTAGTGCACCCCTCGTCGTCCTTTGTCGGCTGCGGCTTCTGTCGTTGACCTGGTGCTGCTGTTTTTGAAGTGCTTGCTGCTGTTGTTGCACGGGGAAAACGTTATCTCTCGCAACATCAGCATAGGAGGCTATACCTCGACGAGATGCTGTTAGTCCACCTCCATTGGTGGCTCGAGGTGTGGGTCGCTGGTTGGCCTCGCTTTTTCCGCCCATAGCGCTTTTGGGCCTAGAGCGCTGTAGAAACGCCTGGAATATGGTGCACCCTGAGTAGTTAGCCGGATGCTGTTGACCACAATTGTAACAAGTGCATGGCTCGTTTCGTGGTCGAGAACAATCTTTTGCTAGGTGTTCCCCTGCGCATTTCACACATATGTGCGACTTGCGGCAATATTTGGCCGTATGCCCATATTGCTGGCATCTGTGGCATTGCACAACAATGTTGCGCTTGCGCTGGGGCTCAATAACCACTCTCATATGGCAGAGTGTCTTGACTGCTAGGATCGTCTTGTTGTTGGCAGCGGGAGCAATGTTCAGGAAGAACATATTAACTGGCTTAGCTTGGGGAGTGCCTGGCTCGCTGCGTTTCTGGGGCGTATGAACATCGAGCACCTTGTGACCGATTTTTTCCAGTTGTTCCTTGATATGGCTATGTAGCGTGCTGTGGTGCAAGCCTTTCACACATACCCTGAATGGCCTGTCTTCCTTCAGCTGATAGCAATGGAACTCGTACTTTTCAGTCTCGAGCCAGCTAACAATGCTGCGAAAAGTGCTAGCATCAGCCGCGTAGAGCCTCATGACGCCTCCTAGAGACGCCCTAGCCTCGACCTTACTGACATCCGTTATGCTAGAGATGCTCTGCATAAGTAAGTTCACGTTGTCTATGCCCTCCATAACAATTGGTGGCGGCTTGGGCTGCGACTTGCTGGGTGTGCTGGTGAAGCCGGCAGCATCCCGCCTTGCAGCTGCTTCGGCAGCTTGATGGCTGGTGCTGGGCTGCTCGCACAGAACATCGGTGTCATTGTCTACGGGATCAAGCTGCGACAGTAGCTCAAAACGATTAGGGCTGCCGCTGTAGATGGGTTGGGCTGCAGACTTCTTCCTATTGATCGTCGGAGAGAAGCTATTCTTGCGCTTGATAGATTGGAAGCGCAGAGAGGAGGCATCCCCAGTAGCAGGACTATTGTTATGTGCAGCTATACCAGTAGTT
>JBAMBQ010004394.1:0-28561 GCA_037044495.1 Stegana nigrithorax | reverse complement strand
AAATCCAAAGAAACAGTAATACTCACCGTTTACCTGTGATTCCGAGAAGCGTTTTAGGTGGTCAATGAAAAATTTTGTACATCAGGCTATAATGAATCTGTGGTTGGCACAAAATACTTGATAAAGTCTATGAACAATACTGGTTGGACAACATGTCCAAGTATGTTAGAAAATTCGTTGAGAATTGTATGACTTGTAAATTATCTAAGCCCCCTCAGCCAAGGCACAAATGGAGTTGCATCCCATACCCAAGATAAATATACCATGGCACACAATCTATGTTGACGTAAGTGGCAAACTGAGTGGCAAGAATTATCTGAAGGAATATATCATAGTACAGATTGACGCATTTACAAAGTTTGTTCACTTGTACCACACGTTAAATTTAGATGCTGAAAATTGCATTAAAGCTATAAAGTCTGATGTATCGTTCTTTGGAGTGCCTAACCGAATTATTGCGGATCAGGGTAGATGCCTCGCGAGCAATAAGTTCCGTGAATTTTGCGCAGCAAACAGAATTGATCTACACTTGATAGAATCTGGTGCTAGTCGAGCCAACGGGTAGGTAGAACGGGTCATGAGCACGATGAAAGGCATGTTAACGGCTGTAGAGACAAGCGAACGATCATGGCAGGATGCTTAGCAAGAGGTTCAGCTAGCCTTGAATTGTACAAGTAACCGCGTAACGAGATTTAGTCCTCTAAAACTTTTGATTGGTAAAGAGGCAAGACCATTAGGCGTTAAAAATTCTGAATATGAAAAGTACAGAATAGGCAAAAATAAGGTTCAGATTGTAAAGCATAAGGTTGACGATCAGTAGATGAGCTTGACGACGATGAAAAAGACGTCGGTCAACAGATGAGTTTGTCGACGGTGAAAAAGACGTCGGTCAAGAGACAATCACATCATTCACAGTGACTGGGTACAAGCAACAATGGTCACGACTGTGCTGAGACATTGTGTGTGGCGTACGAATACAAGCATCAATAGTCACGACTGTACTGTGACATTGTGTGTGACGGACGGTGGATCTAAGAGTAGATCCTGGCACTGTGGTGCATAGCGTCGCAAGAGAGACGGCAAGAGTCAGATAACTGTGGAATGAAAGAAGTAATTGCCAAATGTTTGAGTAGAAGCTACTGGCTAACACAGCCGTAAATCTGCGCGAATGCCTACTATACTGTCATCTGGAGACATTGTGAAAATGTGTGTATATGGTGTGTACGAAGGAGGTGAGAGAGTTAAACTTCATTTATTAAGAATAGAAGTAATGAATATGCCTTGAGTGATGAGCTTAATTCGTTTTCCAGCAGAACGTGATGCAATCTAATGTTCGATTTTCCTTATATGCCGTTTTGAATGCATAAATACAGCACTCTAATCTGTAAATATATACATATATGTTTATTATATACTCGAATTTAATTATTAAATCCTCTTAAGAAGCATTATTGCAAGTAGTATTAATGGATCATGTACTTATGCATGTACATAAATGTCAACTTCAATGTCAATATATTATGGATAAACGTTCTAGTTTCCATTACAACAATGATTAAGGTTTGAATGTATATACTAATTAGCACAGTTTCGAATTTGCACCTTGATACAAATACAAAAATTGTAATTCATAACATAAATTAAGGCGAAAAGTGAAATGTTACTAGTTTAGAATAGGTTACATAGCTATATCACAAGGTAATTGATGGCACTTAGTTACTTCCTGGTCACTAGCAAACGATACTACACAAAGTTTATCGATGCTATGTCGTTCTCTGAATGACTTTGGGTCTCTAACCATTGCCTTGTAGCATTGGGTAAGAGATCAAATGATTTAGTTCGATTTAATCTTATATGTATACTTGCGTTGTGTGATAACTTGGATGCTTCTAAGTATGTTCACTTGATTTTCAATATCTTCCCAACATTGTTAATGAGTTATGGATGCCAGAATTTCTCACATATCGAAGAGCATTTACAATGTTACTCGACACATTGTTTTAAAATCAGGTTTTCGATAGTACAGCCCAACAACTGTATACTCCTACATTTGGCCAAGATGGTGTCACATCCTGCTTGATAATTAACGTTTTTTTATGGAGTCATTTTGGAGACCTTTTTCCAAAAAGTCAATGCAGTTATGTGTAACAAATGCCAAGTTCCTCATCAAGTACGCTTCGGTGGGATGTAATCGGCTACAATTAAGAAAAGGCATTACCGTATCTTACTCAGAAGTAGCCAAAACTTTGGTATGAAAGTAATGGCTGGAAGCTTCAGTTTATTTCATTCCGTAAGCCATTCTAGAAAACTTTATCAAAAGCTTTGGATGCATCCAAGACTAGGGCACTGCATATATTTCTTTCTAGCATCGCTTTTTGTTTGTATTACTTGTTCAAAGTATTGATTCAATTGCGGAATATTTAGCTCTGACGTCAAATTGGTAAGGCGGGTTTGGACTTTGTGCTCGTTTTAATTAACGGTTGTATTCTTTACACCCTGTACCAAAAAAAATGGTAAAGGATATATTACAGTTGTGTAAATGTATGTAACAGGCAGAAGGAGACGTAGTAGACCCCATAAAGTATATATATTCGTGAACACCATCGAAAGGCGAGTCGATCTAGCCATGTCCGTCAGTCTATCTGTCTGTATGAACGCACGGATCTCAGAATCGGTTAGATCTACAACCACCAAATTTGGCACGGAGACTCTCCTAATCCATAGGCGTAACGAGTTTATTTTGTTTTTTTTTTATATTCAACCTATAACATATAGCTGCCATAGGAACGATCGGTCGAAAATCCACATTTAATAATAAAAACCCTTTTGTTTTTCAAAACATCATTACTTAATTATGGGTTTATTAGTTCTAGATTATATCCAATCCTATACTTGAATATGATAAATATCGGTTTACTATAACATATAGCTGCCATAGGAGCGACCGGCTGACAAATTACTTTTACTAAGAAAAGAAATTTTTTTTTCTTATCAATACCGTTACATAATTATTACAAAATACTAAAGCAAAAAAAACATATATATATAGTATTTTCGATTGGGTACAGGGTATTCTTTAGTCGGGTGCGCTGGACTTTTTGCAGTGCGCGAAAAGTGTTTAAATCTTAGAGCAACGTTTATAATTAGAATTATTTTTTTAAAGCTAATTTTATAAGTTCAGTCAGAATTTTAGTTGTAATCAAATCTATATATATAACTAGAAAGGCATGGCTATAGTCTGGCGTAACCGACTATAGAAAACCCTGTACCCAATCCAAAACTGAATATTTTTTTTTGTAGTAAAAATCAATTTTTGGCTGATCCTTCCTATGGCAGCTATATGTTATAGTAAACCGATATTTATCATACTCAAAAAAAAATTTGGTAAACATATCTTTATAAACAAAAAATATTTTCTCAGTAAATGTTGTTTTTCGGCCGATCGTTCCTATGGCAGCTGTATGTTATAGGCCGAAAAAAACCCGTTATGGCTATGGATTAGAAGTCTTCATGCCAATTTTGGTGATTGTAGGTCTAACCGGTTCCGAGATCGGTGCGTTCATACGGACAGACAGACAGACATAGCTTTCGACGCTGATCAAGAATATATATACTTTGTGGGGTCTGCCACGCCTCCTTCTACCCTTTCCATACATTTGCACAACTTTAATATACCCTTTAAAATTTTTTGGTACAGGGTACAAAAATGAATGTCTGTGTGTGTGTTCCCTTTGCATTTCAAAACTACTTGACCGATCGGAATGAAACTTTGGAAAGTTGTTGAGTTTACTCCTGGGAAAGCTTCTGGCATAGTAATTTTAAGGTACCGCCCCCTCGACCACCCCCACCATATAAGCGAAAAACTAAAATCGATGTATCTCTTAAAGTATTTAAGGTTGGGGGATGAAATTTGGTATATATTTAAAGAACACCGGTAGAAATAAGGTGCATAATAAAAGTGAGCGGTGACACGCCTAAATATATAAAAGACAATAAAAATGCATTATAATTTATGAAATTTGGTATATTTGTAGAGGACACCAAGAAATAAGATACATTATAAAAATGGGCAGAATAACATCTACCGGGTCCGCTATGTATTATAATCAAACTGAATGTATTATAATCTGCACTGATGCTATTGCATCATCATGTGGAAAAAAGGGCAGTACAACGTCTGCCGGATCAGCTAATAAATGATAAATGTCAGCTAGGTATTTAAAGATAATTATTTTTTCCACGTCGATCTTTGCCCAAAAGTCGCTGTCCAGCTTTAAAAGGTTGATTTTGGCTTATAAGTCGATTGCTAATATCTGTAACATCCCAAAGTGAGTTGTTCTTTAGTAAGATTTGTTGTTGATTCATTTTTCATAAGTGTTTTCTTCAGTTTGTTGAACATAGTCATTAGGGTGGAACACCTTGACTATTGAAATTTAGGGCCTAATCTTATTTTTGCCTCAACTTAATTATTAATTTCAACCGGTTACGGTCTTCAATTGTTACTTTGGCTTTTATGGGGTTCTAGCTCAAATAGCATGATGTAATTCCTGAGTAAATTTATTATATTCATCATCTAATTTACTTATAACAAAAACGGGATCCTATTAAAATTAATTAGCTAGTTTAAATATACCTATCTAAATAAAAAGGTTCATTTGTCTGTCTCCTATCTTTCCAATATGATATTACACTAAACATGAATTTTACAACCCTTTTCTGTCACTAACGACACCATAAGTTCTTTGTTATGACTAATTTTATCATAGTAAAAAAAAAATATCACAATCATGTATATATAATTTAATTTTATTAAATAAAATACTTGCTATAAATTTGTTCGTTTACATATAATAAAAGTATATACAGGTAACCCCGTAATAAACGCGGTACTTCTTCAGCGTTTTCGATACAACGCGATTTAAAAAAAAAAATCGGTTTCAATACAACGCGAAATTTCGACTTGTATAAATTTATATGAAAGCTGTATCTTCTATAACGCGGATCACCTAACGCGGAATTTTCCTGGAACATAACCACAGCGTTAGACAAGAGTTACCTGTATATATATATATATATATATAGCATAGCGTTGCCAGTTCATATATATATTTCTTTATTTTATTCAAAAATAAAATTTAATAACTAAAAACACCATGTTTTTAACTAAACCAAATAAAACTAAGCATTTATTAAACTAAACATAATTTACAAACGGTTTTAATTTTAACGATTTAAAAATAATGAATAAATAATACATAAATGAATCACACTAGTTAAGGTTTATATTTCGTCTTCTGTTTGTAACATTTTGCCTATTGCGCAAATCATTATACAAAATTGAATTTAGTCATTTTAAATTTTTTTTTTTGCTTTAAGGGCAGTAGTATGGGTTTTAAAAAAAAAAAAATAAAAAATAAAATTTGAGTACGTTTAAATTAGGCAACTTCAATGGCACGAAAAAAATAGGTTTTTAAAAGATTATGAGAAGGTATTTTTGTGTTCTATTTTGGTAATAAGTTACTTCTTATATCATTTTATAATTATTATTTTAAATTCTTCTTTATACGTTTAGACTTTCTTAAACTGCTAACGGACGTTTTGTATTCTCGAAATTTAAAATTCGATTGTTAATGAAATCATGTTCACATTTGTAGATTTGGTTTTTTCTTTTGCCAAAAATTATTGTTGAAAAATGTCATCGCACATATATAAATCAATTTATTACAAGGTAATTTTAAATTTACTCGATGATTTCCCCTTTGTTTTAATAATTTTTTAATATTAAAACTTTGAATATATAAAGCTAGACATCAATTATTACGTTTCCTTTTTTCATGTAAAGGTTTAATTAGCAAAATAGTTTGAAAGACTTGAATTTCTAACTAAGAGACACTACAAGTTTAGGTCGCAAGAGATGCTGCGTTTATAATAATTAATATGAATCATATGCGATGTAAACATGAGTTCTTGAATATATTTGCCTGTTTTCGGAATTGGTCGTTTATTTATTTAAAACTTTTTAACAGTGCCGCTTTTAAGTAGTACTCGATGTGTGTGGATATTTTTTTTTTTAAGGAACGATTCAATTAAATGTGTCTACTGAATAGCACATTTCTCCTTTCCACCGCTAATGTCTACCGTTTCTAGTTCACGTGCAATCTCGTGATCGTCTTCGATGCTTTAAAGAAAAGTAATTATTACGTGATGTAACCGTTGATTAAACACATGCAGACTTACGCAATTTCCTGATTATGCAATCGTTGCACTAACTGATCTCGTTTATCCACAATTGAAACGAGTTCTTCCAGTAGCAGACGTTCCTTTTCGCGTTGAGCTTCCGTTTTGCGCCAATCTTCAACTGATTGTGCAGCACGTAACTCCTGATTGAGCATTGTATATTTGCGTTCGAGATCACTCTCTTGCTCACTAAAAATATGTACACTTTAGTTTTCCATTTCAAACCCTTATAGAAAAAACCATGATACGTGCATTTGGGCAATGAATACTTACAGTATATTTAATTGCATTTGACGTCGCAACAATGCATTCTTTTTATTAACTAACGTAAACCATTGTGAAAGCAATTGTTCCTCGGTTTCTTCTGATTCTATTATTGAGATGATAGAAAACAAAAATTATACTTATCTAAATAAACAAATACTTAAAAATCAGTAAACTATTTTTACTAAATTTAAATATAAAAAAACGTTGCTTATACTGCACATAAATTACTCGCGCATGGCAAATTGTTTTTTTTTTTTTATAGCTATTTAATCGAAGTTGTCTTATAATAATCGTTTTTATCAAAGCGATGATCAGTGAACATTCGATAATTTCTTTCGGATAGCATGGTGTAGCTGCGAGTATGAAGGTGTTAGAAACAATAGCATAACAACAATAATAGTAACAATTAGAACAATTACAAAAACTTTTAAACACTCTTTTTTTATGCTGTACAAAGTTTTTTTTTTTTTTCTTGCAGTAGGTTTTGTTTTATAATTTTCTTTCTCCTTCGTAGTGCATTTAATGAATCAAGCAACAAGACGCAATACGCATGATTTTAACAAAATTCGGCTTTAAGCGGGCAGACGATTTAGCTAGGCGAGCGAGCAAACGATCAGTTAAACGTAGCAAGGCAGGTGAGCTAAAGCGAACTATACAATCAAAGACGACACACCCAAACCTTTAGCACAATGACTACGCGATCTTGAACGTGATCCTCGTCTCGGGATTTTGTTTTGCTTCGTTTTTATTTTGGATTTCGTTTGGTTTTCACTATGACTATCAGGCGTTCTAGCTTGGCTACTACAACGATGACGACGACTTAGACTACTACGACGATGGCGACGGCGTTGGCGCGAAATACTTGCAGCCGCTTGCATGGCGGAATCGTCATTATCATCATCATCATCATCATCGGCACTACTGTGGAACTTGAGATTATCACATGAGGATTGATTCGAGGAGGAAGCGGTTAACAGATTATAAGACGGTTGAAGAATATGATGGACATGATGTCGATGATGATGTTTATGACTCTGCAGCGCTTCGTGATGATGCGGCTGCATATCGATAAAACATGAATGCGAACGTGGACGTATCTGATTATGCGTGTATTCTTCTTCGTCATGGTGTCGATGTTGATGTTGGTGGCGATGATGGTGATGATGATAATGCCGACGAAGTCGAGAATTATTTCCAACTTGTGCGTCAGCGGAAACGTCATCGCTTGAGAGTGTTCCTGTTGAATCACCACACGAATCACAATCGGTATGAATCGTTTCGTCTACATTGTCTGTATCGTCTCCTGCATCGCTCTCGGGGTCGGATTTGAGCAACTTAATGTGTATAACATCACCACCACCAATGCTATTACGTATTAGCCTAATGAAGGAATTTCTACTCGAACGATTATTACTTGGATTGCCACCCATTACGGCACGCAGTTTTTTCTCCAGATTGCTCGCCTTCTGGTCAATCGCCTCTTGTTCGCGCTCGAGCGCCTCCAGCTCAGATTCGATATATGAGAGTTTGTCACCCTATGAATAGAAACGTACTTTTTAAAATAAATCATAAAAATTTACCAAGATAACATTGCACGCACCCTTTTCTCAGTTTTTGGTGATATACGTTCCATGACAGCATTAAAGGAATGCAATGGACTTCCACTTCTGTCAATACCATTGAATCGATCGCTTAATCTATGACTAGGACTTAGTTTTTTGCCACTCAGCGGCACATCTACATCTCTTGGCGGGGTACACTTCTTTAATGGCGAATCCCCGCTAAAATTAAATTCATCCATGTTGCCGCCATTGTTTATGGGCGAAATAGTACGCTCGGGAGTAAAATTTAAACGCGTGGTTTTTGTCGGCGTTGTTGGACTGTCGATGAAGCTGCCATTTGATGTAGGCAGCAAATACGCATTCTTGTTGCGAGTCTCCATTATGATAAGCCGTGCCTGTTCGCGCAAACGTTCTTGCCGTTTCTCCTAAAGTCGGTGAAATAAAAAGTAAACCACGTTAATAATTCAAATTTCTTTAATAACCTAAAGGTTGAATCAAGCAAAAGCGCTTTCTGTCTTGCATACATTTGCTGCTAAGCGTACTTACATCGTGCTCACTACGTTCGCCATTGGAAATTCCAAGTTTTTCTCTTAATTTTTTGGCTTTTTCACTCATTTCTTTATGGCGCAGCAAAATTCGCTACAAATCATAAGGCAATTAAAAAAAAAACGGAACGAAAAAGAGGCCGAACAAAAGCATAAATAAATCATATAATGGAAAGCGATAATTAAAAAAAATTGTAATAAATAAATAAAATAATTAATCAATGATTTATGTACAAGTTGCGATATTTTTACTAAAAACATACATATTCTATATAAATAAAAATAAACGGTCATGGGTTACATAAGAAAAAGAGCATTTGGAGAAATAAGAAGCAATTTAAAAGTAACCAAATAAACGAGCTTACTTGCTCCCTTAGGAGTTAAACCATGGATCATAAATATATCTAATTCAATGTCAGCATTGCTAGACCATGGTTCTAGTTCAAGTTTTCATTTAAATTTAAATATAACGGGTAACCACTCTTTTTGAGAATTTGAAACTCAGATGCAAGAGCGATAGAGCATTAACGATAAAATTTATGTAGCTAAATTAATGTGCCTCGCCAATATTAAGTTTATGTATATCATATACTCGTAAGAAATAACAACTCCCACTCCCACTCCTGAGTTGGTTCAATTTCAAAAATGTTATCAACGACACAGAATATACGACAATGTCAGACAAACTAAAGTCAAATTCATATGAAACATTTCGTTTATCTTTTGTAAAATTGCACTTAATAATAAGCGATTGTTTCCCTTGCAAATGTAAATATCAATATTTTGTAGAGTTTCTATTCACGAGAAAGCTATCTAAGGCCACAAGCTATTTGCAATAATTTGGCAATAATTACAAAACAAGCATTATCTTAAATAAAAAGAATGTTTATAACGTAAAAACTTTATCAATTAATTTTTGAAAAAATAAAATATAAACGGCCTGTGTAAATATTGCAGCAGTAAAAAAATGGCGTAAATTAAACAAATTGAGAACTTACTAAATGCAATAAAAATCAAATTACCTTATGAAGTAAACAAAAAAAAAACATACTTTGTTTACGGCTTCAGCGAAATTTTTTCGCATCCAATGCAAGGAATAACTATGTATATTCAAAACAAAAACTTAATGAACTCACATTTGTGGCATTTGGATCCAAATTAGTTGGCGAAGTAGGCACCGGCACCTGGGGCGCTGTCGGCATATCGTGATGTGGCTGCTCATGATTGTTCATATCAGTCGCAGTAGATGTCAATTCCTCGATATTGACAGATTCCTGCATCCCTGGCGATGTTTGGTTGCCCAAATTCGCATGCTGTGACGCATTTATTGCGTTCTTATCCTTTGTGGGTGAAAGCACTTTGCCCAGTATATTTTTTGAACTGGAGAGTATTATAGTCTTTACATCCTTTTTCGCTGTGGGCGAAAATTGTTGCTGCTGGGATTTATCGATGCCGAATATATCATCATCCAAGGAATTCTGATGCAAAAGTTGGGCTTTTAGATGACTTAGATTGAGTAAATTCTGCGATAAATTATCCGACTTGTAATTGCCGATGACGTAACTAGACTCATCGGATGTGGGACCTGTGGTGAAGTAAGAGTTATGTATGTTCAATTAAATTGTTTACACAGTTTCCTATTGTTTACCTACCAATTTGCTCAATTTGCAATTGCTTGCCAGTAAAATGTGCCCGCAATTGATGCAGATACGTCATCACGGCCAATTTATCCGGCACAGCAAGCAGACTCATGTCACGTGGTTCAATGACACGTGGTATGCCCAAGGACTCGGCCGCATCGAAAGCATTGCGACAATTGCCAACTACATCGTGTGCGCTCAGTTTCGACATGTCACTAAGGGATGGAAACACAAAAGAGAACAATATATAATATAGGCTAGAAGCCAATTCCCAACTTTCACATATCTACTCACATCAAATCGGGCACAAAATGATGTATGATTGCGCAAAAAGCCATGCCATTGCGCCAACTTGTGGTCAGATTCGTTACTTTAACATTGGGATAATCTTTGGTAACTTCTTTGCACCATTCAAGCAAATCCTGCCCCGGAGTGTTCTCCTTCAAAACAATCTTTTCCACGGGCTTAAGTGTATTGCCGTTATTATTGTTGTTGTTGCTAACAATCTTGTCACTATTTAACGATACCAAGGGTGGAGGAGTTGATTCATAGCTTTTCTTTAAATTAAGTGGCTGCAATTCGGCGCGTTTTGCATCGTTATTCGCTTTTGTCAGTGATTTTGCTATGGCTTCCGATCTATTGGTGTTGCTTTTATCGGTGGCGGTTGTGGTGTCGACGACGCTGTTGTTGCTATTAGTTGATGGCGTCGTACTGTTGGTGTCGTCAATGACGCATGTGATCGTTGTCTTTGATGACACGGTATTGCTCAACGAATTCGATACATGGAGGGTGGTAGGGCATTGCTCCGTGTAACTGTTACTCGATAAGGAGGTTGAGTTTTGATTTTGGGGCGTTGCTAATGCTACAGCAGAACTCTCTTCGACACTTTGTTCCTTTGACTCAAATCTTAAAGCTTTGCCTTTGCTGTTGACATCGGACAAAGGTTTTTTGGCCGATGCACGCTGAATAGGCGTTGAGGTAATTATTTTACTTAACTGCGTTGGTTTGTCTTTGGCACTCGCTGACGGCGTTGTTGCTTTTGTTGCAGTCGACGTGGTCGTTGTTGCGATTGCTTGACTTGATTTGGCAGGTGTTACGTTTGATTCATGTTGCTGTTGGTGTTGTTGATGTTGTGCGACTGCAGCACTTGGCGTCTTTAGCGATTCATCAGTAAACGCTTGTTCTTCTCTGTCTGCTTCGAATTCGAAATTTAAATGATTAACTTCGGCCAATGGAGTTGGATCTTCGGATAATGAAGGTACTATATATACATAATAGACAAATGCACAACAGCAACGTCAAGGTCAACAACATTTAAAAAACACAACGACAATCAGTTGTATATTACAAAAAATAATGTTATTCGATTTTGAAAAGTTTAAGTATTTAAGTTTAATTACGATGCGTAAATGTTTAAATTGATTATTTCGTTTTTCATTATTTTAGTTCAGTAAATATTGTTCAGTACATAGGGCAGAAAAAAAGAGCAGAGAAAGTATTGATATATGCATTAATACAATCAAATACAATCGGGGTTTTAAGATAATATAGTATATCAATAATTCAAAGAAAATAACTCAAAATATTTTAAATATGGATTTTGTCTCCGAGTTCCAGCAACATTTTTATTAGATGTATGCTTCTTCTCCAGAACTCAAAGTGCTAAATAATTATTAAAGGAACTGAATGAACATATAAAAAAACTAATAATTAAAATTTTCACAAACTGCACTAGCATTCCAAATAAATACAATATATGTATGTCAAATTGATCTATTACATCTGATGGGTTCACTAAGTCTAACAAACATAACAAAACATTTATTGAATTAGTATTACATTTAAAACAGTCTATCTTTACTATTCTAAATATATCTTTATTTCAAATGAACACATATAACAAAAAGGAAAGAAAAAAAAAAAAACAAAAATAAAGAAATGAAAGTAAGTAATGAAACTCACCACTCAATGGCGTCGGCAGGTCAATGCAACCATTAAGGCTCGTTGTCATCTGTTCCAATTGTTGTGTGAAGTCAAACAAATGATCAGATATATCACCTGAATTCTCCAAATCAGGTATATCCTCTAAATCATCAAGCGGCGCAACATCACAGTTATTATTGACTGACATCAGTGAGACGACGCTTTGCATGTCCTCATCTCTGTGTGTATGCCAAAACAAAGGTAGGATAAGCAAAAACATAAACAAGAGACATCAAAACCATAAAGCCCATATGTGGACTTACGTTGCTTTGCCTTCGCGCAAAAACACGCAACTAATTGTCAGCTCTAAATCGGCGGCAGTAATTTTTCTTGAGACAGGTTTCAGACTCAATGTGAAACTTTGTTGGGTCGATTCGACACTTGCATATTTTCGCATATTAATGCTCGCGTTCGCCAGCACCCGTTTTTTGCCAAACGGCGTTATCTGTAAACAGCAAAAAATTAAGAAACAAAAATAATTTCATTTTACGTTGGTTTTTTTAACACTTTACATTATGTTTATGCAAATGCAAGTTTTTTATTTTATGTTAATTAAATTTCAATAAAATAATTCCACGCACAATGACAACGTAACGGAAACTTTTCTGTTCTTTTATTGTTTTTTATTTACACACATCTAAATAAAAGCTTGAACTTATTTATATATATGTAGTTTCTAATTTTGGCGCAATTCTGTATGTGACCTTTATTTATCATTAGCTTGTGTGTAGCCCTTTTTTTTATTGATTTGATAATTGAGACCAAATCAATTCAACGAAACTGTTAACTTATTTTAATATTTCTTTAACGACTTTTTTTTTAGTGAATTATGAAAATGAAGATAAATACCAATTTTGTTTCATGGATTGTACGATAATTGAAAAAAAAAAGAGTGTAAATGCATAAAGTAAATATATAAACATTCAAAATTGAATGAATTGTCCCAAAAATCTTGTTTTTTACTCGTATATGTCTAAATTTTATTTAAATTTCATTTTCGTGCTTGGCAAAACAAAAACATAGCTACATTCTTATGTATGTTTATGCATACTCGTAGCAATTGCCGCTTAATGAATAAATAAATGCACATCGCAGTCACACTTGCAGAATATCGAGGGTGCCAAAGCTGTGGCTAGTAATGCTGATACCCATTGTGGTGGCAGTGATGATGCTGTTCGTGATAAAGTTGATATAGACGCTCTCAATCTGTTTCTCAGCTGTCAGTTTGACTGAACATTTTCAGTCAACTTAAACTATGGCAATTGCCATAAAATTTATCAGGTTTGTTGTGTTTGTAAAAATATTTTTTTACTTTTTTGCCTTTGTGTGAAATGTCATTGGATACAACATTTAAATTAGTTGTATCAATGCCGTGACAAAATGACGTGCCAGTATAAAATGCATCTGTAGCTTTAACATCTGAATGATTTTAACTTTAAAACACATAATATCACAAATGCCATGCACATAGACTTTTACAGCACACTAAGAAAAACGAAGAGCCAACTTTATTACCAACAGCCCACCCTATATCCTTTTTACAACCAAATTTTGTCGTCAAGTACTTTCATACAATTTGCTTACACATAACTCGCTTTCAGCAAACCGTTCCAATTTCTTTTGCTTTTGGTTTAATTTCGTTTAATTTTGAAAAACTTCCGAAAGCCATTTATCTTTGCGGTCCGCAGCAGTTATTATCTCTTTTTTTATTTTTGTTTTTGATATAGTTTGCATTTAAATTAAATTTATAATGTCCAGAGTTTCGCATGATATTTTGTGTAGGAATTGTACCAAAGTTTTATATATACATATGTGTACGGCAATAGATATTGTGGGTTTACTCTCTTTAAAGTATGTACATTTGAGTTCACTTGAAACCCATACACTATATTTGGGTTGATTAAAAGCAAGCCGTACACCAAAGACTTCATCAAACATTCTTACATGAAGCATATTCTAAAATCGGAGCAATCAAAGAAATAAAAAGCTTGTTGGTGGTATAAAGATTTATAAATTCTTTAGACCATCTTTTAATAAAGCCAAGAACACCTCTAGACCATCTTTTAATAAAGTCAAAACACCTAAGTCATTCGTAAACACGTGTGAAAGAATAACCATTTAAAGAGTAGGTTTATTGACATTACTTTACATTTTTCACAATTTAGGTAAAGAAAATTATCATTACATCGTTTGGAAAGCTGATCGAGGTCTTCTTGAAGAAATTTTTTTTTTTTTTTTTTGGCCAGGCAGACTAGCCGCCAGGCAACTAAAAAATATTATAAGCTCATTAGAGTTGCTCCTCCCCACGGCAATCTTTAGTAAAACTGAAATACAACTAAAGATAAGCCAGACTAAATTTCGCTACTAGAGATCGAAGTGTGGAAAAGGAACAACCAAGCGTCAGAGAGCAGTGCCGATGGTCATTTGGGTGCAATCGTGTACTGAGCAGAGTGAATGCATGCGTGGTGGGCTTAGTCGCCTACAGGCTGCCGAGCCTGATGGTCATCTCGCACTGCGCTCTCTGTCTTCGCTGAGCGTACGGTGGGATGCCCGCGTATGTACAGGGGTTGAAATGAAAGGTCTGAGTGTTGAAATGAAAGGCAGGTATATATTCGTCACTTTCTTTGTACAATGCACAATAGGCCGAACGCTACGCACTGATTTTTTTGATATTTTTTTGAAAAGAATAATCAATTTGGAAAATCAATTTTTTTGCTTTCTTTTTTTTTTAGCATTAAGTACAATTAATTTGTTTGTCGGCCCGCTTAACCTCTTGTGCATTGCATAAGCGGGTTTTATGGTTTACATTTTCGTTCGTATATTCGTTAGAATTGATGACATTCCTTGCTTGCGTGTAGCAGGGTAATTGTAAATAATTATATGGTGTAGTGCGCCTACAACTTGGACACCTTCGCTATACTAAACCAACTAGAATTGAGCTTTTAAGCGAGCCCAGTTGGGTAGGAAGGAAGTTAAGTTTAATGAGGGACTGGAGAAGTATATTAACTGTTGCCTTTCATGTTTTTGTGCTTTTTGATAAATAATTTTCTTCATTTATTGTATTGTATTACTCCTACAATTTGTCGTTGTCGTTGTTTATGGGGCAATAAGTTGCTACCTTAATGGCAATTACATTCGATTTCAAGGTTGTCAGGTTGTCATTTCTGGTTAGTAACTTTATCGTTTTTTTTTAACAAACTTAGATTATGTTGACGTTACGTTACACTTATGCTTATTTGCTTTTAATTTGGAAGAATTCGATGTGTTATTGATATCTATATTTTTTTCCTATCGTGATAAAAAGGCAATAGTACAGTCCGTTGCTTGCCACATTTATTAAAAATTATCTTGCACTTTTCCAGAGGATCATATTTCTCCCGGTGTCTTCTAACACCTACTTTTTCATCAGAAATAGCATAGAAACCTTTCAACGCGTTCACAGAATATCAGACCAAAGCAACTTCATAATCAGATGATCGGTATAAAAATGCTTAAAAGTTAGACAGATTGACATTCAGAGAAAAATTTTCATTTATGTATATAGAAGATATATATTATTATTTGTAGCGTAGGGAATTCTAATACGTCGAAAACAAATTGTCATGCATAAGAATTCGATTTTCTCAGCCATCATACTCACATCTTCAATAACGAACGTCCAATCCTTATCCTCTAGTTCATGTGTACGCGGATCCTTGAACAAAGTCACCGATATAGCATGATTATCTGGTACTGGCCAAATTATTTGACCGACCAGAGGATTCATCATATCTGGCTCCCAAGCCAGTGGCGATGAGGCAACACGACGCGAACGTCTTGTCCACACGACAGAGAGATTTGAAGGTCGCCTATAAAAATAAATACAACAAAAATTAAGCTATAAAAATGTCAAATTAAACAAATAATTTAAAAAAAAATGCAAACCCACAAGCGGCTAAAAAGTCGAAGTTTTGCACAATATAAAAGGGCACAACTCAAAGCTATAAACTAAAGAAGTATATATCATGTGACTTTCACTTGTTGAGTTGGGATTTCTGCTTTTCTGCTTAGCTTTATAATTTTACACAAAACTGTGAAAACCTTTGATTATGTTTTGTAAACGGAGAAGTCAGGGAAATGGTTAGACTTACAACCACCAAATTTAGCACGAAGAATCTCCTAATCCATAGGCATTGTTTTTTCGATATTCAATCAGTAGGTGCCATTGAAACGATCTGCTGAAAAACCACATCTACTTACAAAAACCCTTTTGATTTTAAAAATATCGTTACCAAATTTAGGATTCAATAATTCTAGGTAATATCCAATCAAATAAAATAACATATTTCAATGTCTATCGATTCACTATATCGATCGACCAAAAAAAATTTACTGAGAAAACTTATTTCATTATTAAGATATCGATTTTTGATTTAATAATTTAAGGTATAATCCAAGCATATACATGAACATAATAAATATCATAACATGTGGATATCGCATAAGTGCAAAGTCGAAAATATAAATAAATTTTAGCTATTATGGAATCTTTGCATTTAACAATACCACCAAGGGATTTCATATTTTTAGTTGGTTCCGCTTGAGACACTCCATTATTATAATCTTTGATAAATTTTATCTTTTCTTTAACATGTAAGGTTTTTTCCTCATTTAAATGGCTACATTTCCTAAAAATAAATTTTCATTCAATGTAAAACTTCTTTGGAAAATCACATCAGAGCGATTGATTAAGTCGAAAGCCAAATGTGGATGGCGTTGCATTAAATTTAATTTCCAAATGATGGTAGCTGATTGCTATATGCAGAAAATGCATAATTTACATATGAGGGTTTCATTTTCTATGAAAAATTTATATTAATACGAAAATGCACAAAACGTCTTGCATTTATGCAGGAAATGCAATTATGCAGGCCTGCACTAAGCGTTATCTACTGTATAACATATAGCTACCATAGGAACGATCGGGCAGAAAATGACTTTTACTAAGAAAAAATTTTTTGTTTCTGGAGATATCGCAAAAAAAAATTGTTGAATTGAGGATTGAGTGCAGGGTATTCTATAGTCGGGTGCGCCTATGTTGTTTTTGACTGAAAACATGCTTAAAAGCGAAGAGCTTAATTTATACAGGCGATAGTAGATTTTTATTATTATCATACTACATATTATTTTTTTATGCGCATGCATGTTCATTCTTGGCATTATTAAAAATATAGATATGACAATATGAATTAGCCTCTATAATATCCTTAAATGTATTATCAAATTTGTTTTTGGTTTTAGAGTGTTGTTTCATGTTTATTGTGGCTTGCTTTTTATTAACTTAGTGTTTTACATTTTATTTTTCGATTTTTTTTTTCTGTAGTTATTTATTTTTTATCAACTTATGATGTTTTTTTTCGTGCCATCGAGTCGTTCATGTCGGCTTCGGTCTTTTGTTTTAAACAAAGACTGCTATGTTGTGTAAGATTAATTCAACAAGTATTCTTCTGTAGCTGCTACTTAGTTCAAAGTACAGACACTTGATTAAGAGAAAATTGACAGAATATAAAAAAAGCAAATTGATTACATACTGATTGGTTAGCCGCCGGTCTACCCATAAGATTTTTTTTATTATTTATTTATTTTTTTTATACCCTGTACCAAAAAATGGTATAATGTATATTAAAGTTGTGTAAATGTATGTAACGGACAATAGGAGGCGTGGTAGACCCCACAAAGTATATATATTCTTGATCAGCATCGAAAGACGAGTCGATCTAGCCATGTCCATCTGTCTGTCCGTCCGTCCGTATGAACGCACGGATATCGGAAACGGTAAGACCTACAATTACCAAATTTGGCACGAAGACTTTCCTAATCCATAGGCATGAGTTTATTTTTTTTTTCGATATTCAACCTATAACATACAGCTGCCATAGGAACGATCTGATCCCACATTTAGAAACAACAACCCCTTTGTTTTCTAAGATATGTTCACCAAAATTTTGGATTTAATGGTTCAAAATACTATCCAATCATACCCCCGAATATTATAAATATCGGTCTACTATAACATATAGCTGCCATAGGAACGATCAGTCGAAAAATGGGTTTTACTAAAAAAAAATTTCTTTTCTTGAGATATCCTTACATAATGAATACAAAATATTAAAGCAACACAAAAATATATTCAATTTTGGATTGGGTACAGGGTTTCTATAGTCGGTTAGGCCCGGCTATAGCCCTGCCTTTCTAGTTATACTCTGTACCAAAAAATGGTAAAGGGTATATTAAAGTTGTGCAAATGTATGTAACAGGTAGAAGGAGGCGTGGCAGACCCCACAAAGTATATATATTATTGATCAGCATCGAAAGGCGAGTCGATCTAGCCATGTCCGTCTATCTGTCTGTCCGTATGAACGAACGGATCTCGGAAACGGTAAGACCTACAACCACCAAATTGTGCACGAAGACTCTCCCAATCCATAGGCATAGCAAATTTTTTTTTTTCGATATTCGACCTATAACGTATAGCTGCCATAGGAACGGTCGGATGAAAACCAACATTTAGTAACAACAACCCCTTTGTTTTTTAAGATATGTTCACCAAATTTTGGATTTAATAGTTTTAGCTAATGTCTAATTACATATCTCAATATTATATATATCGGTTTACTATATCATATAGCTGTCATAGGAACGATCGGCTGAAAAACAACATTTACTCAGAAAAACTTTTTTTGTTTATTAAGATACCGTTACCAAATTTTAGATTTAATGATTTTAAGTAATATCCAATCATTTTCCCGAATATAATCAATATCGGTTAACTATAACATATAGCTGCCATACGAACGATCGACCGAAAAACAACATTAACTCAGAAAAACTTTTTTTGTGTATTAAGATACCGTTATCAAATTTTAGATTAGATGATTTTAAGTAATATCCAATCATATTCTCGAATATTATAAATATCGGTTTACTATAACATATAGCTCCCATAGGAACAATCGGCCGAAAAATGGTTTTTACTAAAAAAAAAATTTTTTTCTTAAGATATCCTTACATAATAAATACAAAATATTAAAGCAACAAAAAAATATATTCAGTTTTAGATTGGGTACAGGGTTTTCTATAGTCGGTTACTCCCGACTATAGCCCTGACTTTCTAGTTCTATCCAGCCTTCTGTCAAACCTGTTAAAAGCCTGAGAAAAAAAGAGGACACACGCTTTTTCTATGTTCAATTAGTAATGCCTTTAAATATCCTAACTTCAATTGATTTTTCAAAACTTGATAAACAACCAAACACATTTTTTTGGACATCATGATTTGAAACTAAATATCGCAGTTGAATGTTTGTTTCGTTTTGCATTCCGAATTATAATAGGTTTTAAAAATAAATTACGATTTATAAGAGGTTTCATTTTCATTGAATATGGAAATTTGACGAATCAACGAAGTTTTTTCAAGGGACCTACAGTTTGTTATAAATTATTGCTGTTTTCGATTCAACGGGGTACCAATTATCGAGTTTTCACTGAACATATTTTGAATTTTTGCTGTCAAGATATTAATGTATAGCGCATATGTTAGTGTAAAAAAGTTAATTGCCTTCCACAGCAAGCATTTCATAATTTTTTCCATACAAAATGCATTCCCATAACCGAACATTTTCCAAAATTGGACAAAAATATCACGATCATTGATGTGTAAACATTATGTATATCGTTTTACTACCTCATATATCTGCTATAGGAATGATCACTCGAAAAACAACATTTAATGAGAACAATTTTTTGTTTATCAAGATATTGTTACGAAATTTTAGATTTAATAATAGAAATATCAAATCATATATCTGAATATGATATATATCGGTTTAGTGTAACTTAAAGCTGTCATAGAAACGATAGGCCGAAAATAACTTTAACAAGTTAACTTCTCTATTACGAACTTCTAAACAACGAAGTTTTCTTTATAAAGAATTAATTTCTAGAACACTGCAATTTCGTGAAATTTTCAGTAAGTTTTGTTCTTCTATAACGAATTTCCTTATTTCCTTATAGCGAATTTTTGTATACTATGATTTTTTTCTACGCCCATTACTTAAATTCTCATACGTTTTCAATCTGCCCATTACGAACTTTATTTCGAATTTGATTTCTTACCAAAACAAACGTAAAAATGTATTTAGGGGATGTCGCGAATTATGAATTTGATGATAAAACACGGTAAAAAGAATGTTATCGCTAGTCATGTTCACATCAGTTCTCAGTTTGCGTTGTTGAAGAGGCTGATAGCAAGCAAAATGTTGAAAGACAAATTTTTCAAACAATTCTATATTAAGAATTTTCTATATAACGAAGTTTTTTTCTGGTCCTTTCGCTATATGGACTTAGTTCGACTGTACTAAGAATACATAACACAAAATATTAAAGCAAAAAAAAAATTTATTGAATCAATATCTTCTACCACTCTTCTAGTTTTGTTATTTTTTTTATGCTACTCGGTTTTGTGGTTGCCTTTTTTAACCACTTTTTTCTTAAAATGTGCCCTGAAATTTTCAATTTGGTTTGGTTTTGGACTCTGGGCAGACGTATCCATCACTTTCCGGCAATTGTATAGCAGCCAGATGCTTAAAAAAATTATCTTTAATATATTAAGATATGATTAAGCGTTAATAGTATTCTATTCTATTCTATATTATCGGTCACTCATATTGCTGGCGTACTGTCACTATGTAAAAAATAACAACATTTATATAAAATTTTTCTCTGAGTTTTTTAATGTTTTCACCCTTATTAGCAGCAGCTAAGATAAGCAAGGATCTGTTACACAAAGTGTTGCCAATTTGGCTTTTTGCTATTTTGGCTGCCTATATAAATGCACAAACTAAAAGTTATAAAATATTGAATTATCATTAAATGTTTCTGGTAGGTAGATTTTATTTGTTGTATTTAGGATTTATAGATTTATTTTGAAAATTGTTAAGACTATTTACATTTAACCCAATGCGATTGTTTTTAAACCGATTTTATGAATATTTTTTGTCGCAAAGCAAATACATTGAAACCACATCGGCTTTAATTTTTCATTGAATCGTTGAAAAAAAGGTTGAACCTCGATTATCCGGGTTACTCGGGACAGGGTTTATCCTGAATAATTGAAAATCCCGGTAAAAAGAGGTTAGATCTAAACATTCCATTTTCATTTTGGCTGAAAGAACTTTTCTTGTTCTTTTTGTCGATTGGATTTTTAACGGCGGCATTTTCAAAAATTATGTGTTAACGTGAATTTCACGAACAGAATAATCGGAAATGAAAAATGTATATATATACATATGTGTATTATAGGTGCTTCACGAATATAGAGGTAAATCACGGTTAATAGAGGTAAAAATTAACCACTCAGCATCCCGGTTAACAGATGTTACCGGTTAATCGACGCCCGGATAATCAAGGTTCAACTGTATACAAATTATTGCTGAGGTTAGCTATCAGTATAAATAAATAAAAATACAACCAAAAACTAATAATCTATGCATCGATTTGAAGAAGTAATACGATTGAGGTGATGTGACACAACTTAATTTATTTAAAAAATGGTAAAGGGTATATTAAAGTTGTGCAAATGTATGTAACAGGCCGAAGGAGGTGTTGCAGACCCCAAAAAGTATATATATTCTTGACCAGCATCGAAAGGCGAGTCGATCTAGCCATGTCCGTCTGTCTGTTTGTCTGTCTGTCCGTCCGTATGAACAAACGGGTCTCGGAAACGGTAAGACCTACAACCATCAAATTTGCATAAAGACTCACCCAATCCATAGGCATAACAAGTTTATTTTTTCGATATTTGTCGTATGTTATACGCTGCCATGGGAACGATCGGATGAAAATCCACATTTAGTAACAAAAACCCTTTTGTTTTTCAAGATATCTTCACCAAATTTTGGATTTAAAAGTTTTGGCTAATGGCCAATTACATATCACAATACTATGAATATCGGTTTACTATATCATATAGCTGCCATAGGAACGATCGGCCGAAAAACAACATTTACTGAGAAAAACTTTTTTGTTTATTAAGATGTCGTTACCAAATTTCGGACTTGACAGTTTTAGGTAATATCCAATCATACTCCTGAATATGATAAATATCGGTTTACTATAACATATAGCTGCCAAAGGAACGATCAGCCGAAAAATGGCTTTTACTAAAAAAAAATTTTTTTTTGTTTTAGATTGGGTACAGGGTTTTCTATAGTCGGTTACACCCGACTATAGCCCTGCCTTTCTAGTTTAATAATAAATATTTTTAGATAATAGAATGGCTTTTTAACACTTCGACTAATCTAAAAAGTAAACCTTTCCTGTAAGTAAAAATAAATCAAAAGAGATAACAGTTTTATTATTAGTTTAATAGAATAAAATAAAAAAAATAAAACAACAAAAATAAAACCTAAATTTATACTACGAAAAAGTAAAAAAAAAATATATAAGAAATATGTTATAGCAAATCTGTCTTCAATAAGTAATAAATGAGTTTGCTTTTTATAATATACACACTATCTAAATATATATGTATGGACATATATCTATTATGCAGCAGATTTCAATTAAAATGCTACAAATCAACATCATAATTTCCAAGCGCTAGAGTGACCAATTTTGGTTTTTATTAGTTCACTCTTTCGAGCATTTTCATACATACATTATTTATTTTTTTGTTGTTCACTTACCACTTGAAAAGCCACCAAATGAAAAAAAAATATTCAATTAAATCATTGAAATAAATTTGGTCTTAAGTACTTTTGCAGTTTGAAATTCCTCTTCTAATACACAGTGAGTCACTTAAGTATTTTGCCTATTGGTTTTCATGCAAAAATTTGATTTTGTTGGCTTATAAAATAACAACAAAGGGAAAAATAGGAAAAAAAATGTTGCTCGTCTGCTAAAGGCATATTTTCACAATAAGTTAACCAAACTACGGATAATATACGATGATCCGTTAGCTAGCTATTGAGGCGCAATCATTTTCTGTCGAAAATTTCGATCTCACAAAAGTATTTAGAAGACTAAAGCGATACCACCCGCTAGACCTCCCCTTCAGAGACACAGGCTGACAAAGCGTAAATCATGTATATACTCCCATCAAATTAATCAACCATACTGTAAAAATGTACATATTTTTCTATACCAACTAAGGCTAGATTAAACAATTTAATGATTGTCCCACATAGGGACAGATTTTAAATAAAAGATATATATAAAAAAAAAAAAAAAAAAGTATTTTGCTTCGCAACAAAGTACACATGGTTTCCATATTTCCTATGAAATTTGCCTCAATTGCGTGGAAATTATGCATGCTGTACTTGCTGATAAGGCAATAAGTTAATGTTGTGTAAAATTTCGATGTGATTCTGCTGCTTATGTAACTCAAAATGGCAAAACGCAAAGAATTAAATTATGAACAAAGAAAAATCATTTTATATCTATATTATCAGGGTAAACTTATCCAATATGTTTCTGAAATGTTTGATCGAAGTCGCCAAACCATAGAAAACACAATTGCATGATCGAAAGGACATGGTACCATAAAGAATACAACCTCTTCTGGCCGCCCTAAAATGCTGACAACACGATTCGATAGGGAAATCCTTAAAGAAAAAGGGGAAAACCCACATTTGTCAGCACCAAAAATCAACGACAAATAGTTGACACTCATGCCTACAGTTCTGCGTGATGAAACAGTCTTTAGGGTTCCCAGGGCCAAAAATATCCATGGTCGTTTAGCAAGGCAAAAAAAAATTTTTTTTCTATTTTTCCCTTTGTTGTTATTTTATAAGCCAACAAAGTCAAATTTTTGCATGAAAACCAATACGCAAAATACTTAAGTGACTCACTGTACATAATATGTTAAAATATATTGAAAAAAATAAATAAAATTGCATTTTAAAAACTTCAAATTTCATACATACAAATACAGTCGAAACTCGTTAATCCGAAGTAATGATTGCAGGCCCAATTCGGATAATTTATTATAATCAAAGACTCGAAAAAAATAATTTATATACATGCACTTGCATGTATTAACGCCATTGTTTATTTGTCATTTTGTATGTCATTATGTTGTATCTTATGTCAATTTATTAAAAAAAAATTGGGATATTTTAACGTAAAAAAATTTGTTTTTAAAAAATCAGTTAGTTTACATTGCTTAGTACCAATATTAGCTTAATTTAAACTCACTTCCACTTGGTCGAGAAATTGTTGACTTGCTAAAGCTTATCTTGACATAATTGCATCTTATTGTAAGCGATTTATTATTTCATGTTTCTTTTTTCAAGATAAACACTTTCTATGTTTTCCATCCATCTTCTAACTGCAGTCTACACGTCGTCTTCACACAAACATTATGCTTAGGGGAATTCCTAGAATTCAGAAAATACGAAAAACAAAAAACTGCCTGTAGTAGTGTTGCCATCGCAGAAATATAATTTTTTATTCATAGCACCACTTTTTGGTTCGTGGCGAGTTTTTCATGAAAAATGGTTTGCTATAACCGAACGTTCGCCTTAAACGAAATCGTTATAAACGGAAAAATATTCATGGTTTATTCGAAATCAAGCTAGTACGTTTGAAAATGGTTCAGGTTCGTTATAAGCGAAAAGTACTCTAAATAAATTAAACGCCATGAAACTCTTTTTTTTTTTTTTTGGAACAGCCAACTTACTTATCAGTACTCAAATATTAACCAAACAAATAGTTTTTCGGTTTCGTTATATATGACACCACCATATCATTACGAAGGGTTTACAAATTTATCATGTGATCATTTTATTAAAATATTGATACTTCCATTGCTGTCGAATGTAAAATAAATGGTGTAGCATCGGATATGTCGGTTACGCATTTATCTGAAGTGTCATCATCGCTACTAAATTCAAATTCAGATTGTTCAGCAATATTCTTATTCCAATCTTCAATTTCTTCTACCCATAGATACGAATATCGGATTGCTTGAATCGATTTCTTTCAGAAGCGTTTGGTTTAGTCAGGTCAGAGTCCCAATTAAGTAATTTAGACCAAGCGTTCTTTAATACTTTTTGGGGCAACTCATCCCAAGCCTGTTTCAAGATAATTATTGCATTCCGTATAGAATGAACAACTTGTGAGCTCAACAATTTTAGCGTATGATTGAGCGAGTAGCTTATTTCGATAAATAAGTTTTGTCAATTTTATGGGATTTTAATCCATTGGTTGCACAGCTGCTGTCAAATTTGGTGGAAGGAAATATGCAACAATGTTGCCATCATCACTCTGAAGTTTGATTAAAAAACCATTTTTATAGACGATTTTCCAAAGTTCGAATTTCTGAACAGTTCGAGTTTCTGAAGATCGAATTTCTGAGCGTCTAGTGTATTGCTTTTGGTATGCGAATCATTAATTAAGATAAATAAAGTGTGGACAAAAAAAACTTATTGAGAGAATTAAGTCTCCAACGCAATTGAAATTGAAATTGAAATTGTAGAGGAAAAACTAGTTTAATACACACGTACGGCTGGTGTTTTCATATATATAAAATGTGAATTTGAAAAACACATTATAATGAGAGACGTCTCTTATGATAGTTTACTCGTGCTTAGTTTGTATGTAAATTAAAACGCTTGTCTGTTATCGCCCAAGTCGTATAATTGAACGCACTTTAGTATTATAGCCAGACAGTCGGTTTATTTAGCTGCCTGCTTACGAATGTTATTTGCAAAGCTCTACTAATGTATAAAATTTACTAGCTGTACTCACCACGCGGTGTTGTGGCGCAGTCTGGTAAAATAGAAACTAGAAAGGCAGGGCTATAGTCGAGCGCTGTACCTAATCCACAATTCAATGTTTTTTTTTTTTTTTATTTATTATATTTTGTATTATTTATGTATATGCATATTTCAAAAGACAAAACAGTTTTTTTTGGTTACAATAATTTTTCGGCCGATCGCTCCTATGCCAGCTATATGTTTAGTCAACCGTACTCAACCAAATTAAACAAAAAATTTTTTCTCAGTAAATGGATGAAACCCGATCGTTTGTATTACGCCTATATGATATAGTGAACCAATATAGGTAATAATAAGATATATATATATATTATAGAATCCTAAATTTTGTAACGAGATCTTGAAAAAGTAAGGGGTCTTGTTACTAAATGTGTTTTTTTAGCAAATCGTTCCCATGATAGCTTTATGGTATAGGTTGAATATCGAAAAACAAAAACAAAAGAAACTTGTTATGCCTATGGAGTAGGAGAGACTTCAAAATTTTGTGGTTGTAGGACTAACCGTTTTTTTTGCAGGCAGAGTGTAGAAACCAAGTTAAATCCTATTGAAGCCAAGTCGAACCATATCGATGATAAGACATAGTATAGTAATAGCCACAAACAAATCAAATAAGACAATTACAAAATACTTCGGTGATATAGATTGAAGATCATCATCACCCGGCACCACTATTTCCTGCTTGTTTGTGTTGATTTCACGGTTGCTGACAGACAGTCACCCTTTTTTTCTAGAGCCACATTGTGTAATGTTTTGTTGATGTTGTAATTGTTATGTTATTGATTTTTTCTTAGCTGACAGTTGTGCGGTGTCTTTTCCGCGTGGTCATTGAACGCTCATGCTGATTGAAGTTAATTGAAATAATCGATACGATTTCTTGAGTATTTTATTCAAACTTTGCCTATTTCACAGCTAAAACCTATAAACATCAGAAAGAAGGAAAGGAAACGAAAAATGTCAGTTTATCAAGTTATCAAGAAATAAAGTATTAAACAAGTACATCTGACTAGCCAAGAATGAGACGATTTCACAGCCAGGGAGCTTAATCCAGAATTTAGCTATTCAAAGAAATTAAAAGTAGATGAGCAGTATATGGGTTCTTAAATTTATTAGTCATAAGTTAAATGGAAGGGCTATAGTCGGGCAAACCCGAATACCCTGTACCCAATTCAAGAATTTTTTTTTTGTTTTAGTATTTTACATTCATTATGTAAGGATATGTCAAACAACAAAAATTTATTTTCAGTAAAAGTAATTTTTCGGCGAAATCTTTCGTATGGCAGCTATATGTTATAGTAAACCGATATTTATCATATTCAGGTAAATGATTGGATATTATCGAAAATTGCTAAATCCAAAATTTGGTAACGATATCTTAATAAACAAAAAAGTTTTTCTCAGTAAATAAATAAACTCGTTATGCCTATGGTTTAGAAGAGTCTTCGTGCAAAATTTGGTAATTGTAGGTCTAACCGTTTTCGACATCCATTTGTTCATACAGACGGACAGACAAACGGACCGACGGACATGGCTAGATCGACACGAATTTCGATGCTGATCAAGGATATATATACTTTGTGGGGTCTGCCACGCCTTCTTCTGCCTGTTACATACATACCCTATACCATTTTTTGGTTGGTATAAAAATGTGAGAGCTAAGGTAACGTTTGCAACTCATTAAAACATAAGTCTTTAAATTCAAAGATAAAGACAATGTAACACTATTAAAAAACTACGGTAATTTTAAATATGACTACTCATATGCCTAACATCGCTTCTTCATTAATAATATATATGTACATATACTTAAAGTTGGTAATATGTATTCCTAACTTACAAAAAAAAGAACGTATCAGTTTGATACATGTAACAACATTCAATGACAATAAAAACTAGAAAGGCAGGGCTAAAGTCGGGCGTAATCGACTATAGAAAACCCTGTACCCAATCCAAAACTGAATTTATTTTTTTGTTGCTTTAATATTTGGTATTCATTATGTAAGGATATCTCAAGAAATAAAAAATTTTTTTCCTTAGTAAATGTCATTTTTTGGCCGATCGTTCCTATGGCAGCTATATGTTGTAGTGAACCGATATTTATCATATTCGCAAATATGATTGAATATTACTTAAAATCATTAAATCCAAAATTTGGTAACGATATCTTAATAAACAAAAAAGTATTTCTGAGTAAATATTGTTTTTCGGCCGATCGTTCCTATGACAAATATATGATATAGTAAACCGATATATGGGTGATTCCGTTCTAACTGTGATTTTTTTTATTAAAAATTTCAAGATTTTGGAATGAAACTTTTTTAACTTTTTTATGAGTATTATTCATCTATTTTACTCTTAAAATATAAATCTGAAAGGATTTTACTACAACTTCAAAGCGTTAAGAATAAGAAACACATTTCAAATTTTCCGTATCCACGGTACTGACATATAATAAATTTGGTAGAAATTCTTAAAGAAAATGATCGAATTTATTCATTAATTATGTTATAACATTT